>BPLQ01001326.1:0-600000 GCA_021605075.1 Caerostris darwini
TTTTTTACTAATCCAGGAAAGAATGAAGTGGATAGCAACAAACTCAGATAAGGCCACAATATTCTTATTCATATACTAAGAAGACAAACGTTTAGAAGAAATGTTAAAATGAAAAAAGTTTCTGGTCGACTCATCGCAGAACTCTCTTTCTTTACAAAAATCCTCTCTTTTAAGATGATCCATTAAAAGGGGGGAGGGTCAGCTCCCTTATTTCTCATTGGAGTAGACATTTCTCAGCTCATGGTTTATCACCAGTCACGATGAAACAATTCATGGAGTAGTTCATATTCAATCTGTAATTATTTTGATCTGCGAAGGTTGCACAGACATTCGCTAATGTCCCGAGTCTCATTATACATGATACCGAATATCTGTTGTCAGGTTGTTCTCATTAATACAAAACAGTAATTGCCTGTAATATGACTACCCATAACACTGCTTGTCTGTTGTCAAAGTTAAGTGATGAGTTGTTATTATATGCTTGCCAAATAACATGCATTCCTCTCTCCTGGGAATGAAATGCGAAATCCCAGCGAGAAAAAAATTACTATAGTAAACTTGACTGAAAATGAAAGAGCTAATGACAGCGGAAATATCAGATGAGGTTAGTTTGGATTTTTCCAGGATTTTCGCCCTGGCATGGAATGACATTAATTTATAACTTATTTTATATTGAAGTTTTCTCAAGTAGCAAATATGCCCATCTTGTACCATCTTTTATACAATCATTTCCATTTAGCGCTATGAGAAAAGAATGTCATTGTGTATAGAACGAAATATTATATATATATTTCGTTATGTACATAATGGCATTTATGTATTACCAAATGGTATACATAAATGGTATTCATTTAACACATTTCAGGTATTAATGCTATTCTGTTTACTTATATGGGAAATTTAATAGGTTAGGTTAGGTTAGTCACTATACAGTTATCTTGGGCACACGAGGGTTAAACAGGCAGGACCTACTGTTTGATTCATCCAGAACATCCATTCCTAACCACGCTCATATATTTAGAATGATTTACAGATTTCATAAAACTATAACTACTTTCCAACAATTATAACATTTATTAAGATCAATTTAAACTCTTATATTTAAAATGGCTTTCGTTTTGCCAAAGCCACAGGGACAAAGAGAACGACCCAGGTTGCGATGAATAGATGCAGTTGAAAAGGATTTTGCTGTACTAGGGGTTACCCAGAGGAATTGTTACCATTGTTACCCAGAGGAATACATGCAAATCTCTTCAGAGGAAAGCCTTTGTCCACTTTGGGTTGTCGTGATGATGATGATGCTAGTTACTTTAAAATATTAGGACTCAAACGGAAATTCTAATCCAGCAGCAGTGCTCAAAATATGGCATATACTTTTCAGTATAAACGCGAAGAATTTGTTACAATTTAAAGAAAATATTTGAAGCTATTCAATATAATACATGCACATTTTTAATGTATTTGTTAGATAAAAATAAACAAAAGGCATTAAGCAATTTTATGCATTTCATATATTTTAAATAGTAACCCAATTTATATAAATATCAAAATAAATTAAAAATAAGCATTTTGTACTAATGTCAGTTTTTACATAAGATAAAATATTAAAAACAGGCCATCTATATATTATATAAAATACTTTCGCTTTAAAACGGCAATTTTTTTTTCTCCCAAAGCACTTTAGTGGCCTGGTGGCCAATTGGCTAGCGTTCTGGCTTGGTACCACAATCTTCAGCTTCGAATCCTAGCGGTGACATGGATGTTTGTCAGATGTTCGACATCCACGTTACGTGCATCATAAAAAAATTTCCACTTCAAAATACCTTGTAATCATGGCTGAACCAATTACGCTGTATATAAAGGTATGAATATCATTTTGATTTTAATGTAATTAAAATCAAAATTATTAATTTATATTAATTTATATAAATTAAATTAATATTAATTTTTATGTTCATTAAAATATTAATGTGTGTTTGCTGTTTCAATAAAATATGTTTTATTATGCCATATTTGACTAGTTTTTAAAAATAAAATGTGTCAACCAACAATTAGTGCAAGAAAAGTAACAAATATCTGACATTTTACGTATGTCATAAACACAACTAAGAATTGTTTCTTACAGTGAAACTTAAATTATGGAAAAGAAATTATATTTTTGAATTATACGACTGAATCCTGGGCAGCAGTATTTTAAATTTATCAAAATTATGAAATGTACTTGCATAAGAAATAACGCTTTAACAATTCTTAATCGATAATATGTTTCCTTCTTTCCGATAGATGGCCCCATGAATTTCCCTTCATTGATTTTATTCGCCTTCTGCTTTGTGAGTGAATGTTTCAACTAAATTGTTGCATAATATAATAAAATTAAATCCTCAACGAAGGAAAACATCTGAAATATTAGATTCACTGACAGACTAGGACTGTATTGAACACTTTTTATTATGTTAAAATGCTTTTGACTAGTTACCATTACCACCTGAGTTTACCATTTTTTAAATTGTTGCATAATATAATAAAAATAAATCCTCAACGTAGGAAAACATCTGAAATATAGTATTCGATTCACAGACAGTCTAGGATTGTAATGAAATTTTTTTTATAAAAATGGCTTTTTGACTATTTAATAAATATAGGGCCATAAATTACCAGTCTATCTTGTTAACTAATCTTGCTAAGAGTTTACCAGTAAATTTTGTTAGTTATCCTGTGGAAAAAATGATAAAATAAAGACTTCTACTTTGTGAATGAATATTTCAACTATTTTCTAAATTGTTGCATAATTTAATAAAATTAAATCCTCAACGTAGAAGAACATCTGAAATATTGGATTCACTGACAGTCTAGGATTGTAATGAAAACTTTTCTTTTTATAAAAATGCTTTTTGACTATTTAATAAATTAAGGGTCATAAATATTAATATGTAAAACTTTACCGGTCAATTTTGTTAATTATTTTGTAGAAAAAATGGTAAAATAAGGACTTCTATTTTGTGAGTGAATGCTTCAACTATTTTCTAAATTGTTGCATAATATAATAAAATTAAATCCTCAACGTAGAAAAACATCTGAAATATTGGATTCATTTAAATCCAGGAATGTAATGAAAATTGTTTTTATTTTTATAAAAATTTAGTAAATAGAGGATCATAAATTACATACTAATTTATGATTAGCCAATTTTGATATGCAGCCAGTTTATCAGCCAATTTTGTTAATTATCTTGTAGGGAAAAAATGGTAAAAATAGGGACTGTTCGATGTAATAATTTAAATAAAATCATTAGCATTCTTTTCCAATGAATATTGTTTCTGTGGCTGTTCATACAAAAAGAAAAAAAAAACCGTAAATGTTGAATATTTGTGAATTGGATTTTTTTGATATTTTGTTTTACAAAACCCCTTTTGCTAATATGTAATATGATAAAAGTTACAAATCCCTTTAGTTAGTATCATGATGGTAAAAATAAAAAATTACAAATTAGATAATTTATTAAAAAAAGATTAAAAATTTTGTAGATTAACAATGTGTTTATTTGGCGCAATATATAAAATAATAATGAAATGTTTTAATATTAAAATTTGATACTTCAGTGTGTAGATAATGCAATCCGGTTGTAATTAGGTTTGGTTGGGTTAAAATACTTGGGGCACAGTTTGGAGAACGCAGAGCTTTATTGACACACGCTCAAACACCATACACATACAATTAAAAGTTGCATGGCCAATGTTTTGTATAGTCAATGTCAATGATGTGTAAAGTCGCATGACAAATGTGTTGTATTGTCAATGTCAATGATGTGTAAAGTTGTATGGCCAATGTGTTGTAAGGCCAATGTGTTGTAAGGTCAATGTGTTGTATGGACAATGTGTTGTAATGTCAATGTATAGTTGTAACTCCAATGGTCATTATACTATTGTATAAAAATGTAATTGTATTATATAGTTGTAACGCCAATGGGTAATGTAAACTCATGTTTGTGAAAATTGCAACACCATGAAGGAATCGTCATAATTGAATGAAATTTAATACACAGTTGAGTAGTAGTGGTACAAATAAATGATTAAATGTTCAAAGCAAACAAAAAATAACAAGAGATCGGAATCAGTATTTTGTGTAGCCACCACGCGCCGCAATAAGTGCTGCTACACGACGTGGCATGGAGTTAAACAAATTTTGAATGTCTGCCTGAGGAAGAGCATTCCATATTGTTTGTATGCGCACCCAAAGTTCGTCTGCAGAAGCAGCAGGACGAGGATCACGAGCGAGACGCCGACCAACGAAATCCCACACATGTTCAATCGGCGACATATCCGGGGAATACGCAGGCCAAGGAAGAAGTTGTACCTGCCGCGCTGCAAAGAAGGATTGAACAGTCCCAGCGATATGAGGGCGGGCATTGTCCTGTTGAAATACAGCGCCTGGCATGCTTTGAAGGAAGGGAACAGCTTGGGGCTGTAGAACTTCACTGATGTACTGGTTGCTGTGCAGATTGCCCCCAATTCTTAGAAATTGAGATCGTCCATGATATGCTATGGCACTCCAGACTATAACTCCGGGTGTTCGTCCACTGTGGCGTTCGATAATGCACTCCGGAAGGTGGCGTTCCCCGGCATAGGGTCTGACACGAATGCGGCCATCATGGTATCACAAATTAAAGCGGGATTCGTCAGAAAACACGACATGCTGCCAATCAGCACGCCAGTCTCTATGCTGATGGTTTAGCGTGAGAGGGATCCTGTATAAAGGAGTCCTTGTGCGCAGTCCACGCTGCAGCAGACGTCTACGAATTGATGAAGCACAAAATGAAACACCTGTAGCTATTGACCACTGTGCTGCCAATTGTCTAGAGGAAGCTGTACGGTCCGTCAGCTCTATGCGGATCAGGTGTCTATCATCGCGAGCTGACGTCACATTTCGGGGTCCACTCCCGGATTTCCGAGTTGTCCGACACTCGTCCGTCCACTGCTTCCAAAGACGCATCACTGTGCTGCTGTTACGCTGCACACGAGCGGATACTGCGCGATAAGACAATCCAGCTTCACGAAGGCCGATGATTCTCCCCCGTTCAAACTCTGTAAGTTGTTGAAATATCGCTCTCTTTCGTCGAAGAGGAATAAGTAACGATTGAGCTAACGTTTACCACTAGCAGATAATCATACACGCCTCGATACAGCCGTCTATTTATTTGGATCCCTCCGCCGTTCAGAGGGCGCTGCTCAGCATACGCATGCGCCACGGATTTGAAATTCTAATCATTTGCATATCATGCGCTAATGTGCATTTCCTGAAAATTTCAGCTCACTCGCGTAAGTCCTTCATGGTGTTGCAATTTTCACAAACATGAGTTTATTATTTTATGGTCAGTGTATTGTATTGCCAATGACAATGATGTGTAAAGTTACATAGTCAATGTGTTATATTGTCAATGTCAGTGGCCAGCCTATGGTTGTGTGGTCAATATGTTGTTGCATGTTGTATGGTTGTCAATTCAAAGGCTAATGTCAAATCGGATATTAAGAAGAAAGGATGAAAGATAACTATAAAAGAAAATTAATCCATGCTTATTTTAAATGTATATCGTTAAAAAAGATTTATTTTTGTTACAGTGTTAAAATTTCTTATACATTGACAATATATAGAAGTGGCAATCGAATCATATATTTTTTTGTAAAGTTTGTTTTAGTGTAATAAAGTAGTTTTAACCTTATTTTTTCGTTTTAGAAGAAAATAATATTTATCAATGACATTCCTGTTTGATTCTTATTAATTTCTTCTTTTTATTTTTAAAAAATTGTTTTGATACATGTTTTATAAAGTATTAAGTTTTTATGATTATTTTTAATGGTTAAAATTTTTGATTTTTAAGATTCTTTAACAATACTTCAGTACGTAATGTTAAAAAATATCCATAAAAAGAATAAAAATTATGATAAAAGGATTTTTTTGTTTGTTCATTAAAGAAATAGTTATTTATCAGCATTAATTACGAATTATAGTTCGACCACTGATTGTGTGGGAAGGAAACATCCGGTTTAAAAGCGGAAATAGACGAATCGATTACTTGTTAGGGATGTTAATCAGGTCACACATCACTTAATAAGTCTCTCTGACACATATATGGCAACACTGCTGACAGACCCATATAACTTCTGGATAGTAGCGTCCTTAGAACGATACATGTCAAAATTTCATGACATTGTGATAATTAGTTTACATGTTACAATGGTTTTAGTGCCCCCAGTTTTGTAATTTTCAAAACAATGGATAAAAAAGAACTTCGTGTGTTGATTAAACATTGAATTTTTAAGGGAGCAAATACTTATGAAGTTAAACAGTGGCTTGATAAGAGTTGTGGAGACTCTGCACCAGAGAAATCAACTATTGTTGACTGGTATGTTGAATTTAAACTCGGTCGTACAAACACAAATGATACTGAATGCTCTGATCGTCCAAAATCGGCAGTTGTTCCTGAAAACATAAAAAAATTCACAAAATAGTTTTGAAAGACCTTAAAGTGAAGTTGCGTGAGATAGATGACACCTTAAAGATAGTGTGTTTACAATTTTACACGAAAATTTCAGCATGCTTAAGTTACTTTCGAAGTGGGTGCTGCGTTTGCTCACACCAGACAGAAAAAAACAAAGCATCGATGATTCAGAGCGTTATTTGGAGCTGTTCAAGTGAGATAAAAAGGATCTCTTGCGTCGGTATGTGACAATGGATGTAACATGAATCCACTACTACATACCTAAATCAAAAGGATCGTCAGCTGAGTGGACAGCAGCCGGTGAAAGCCGTCCAAAACGACTAAACACTCAAAAATCAGCGGGCAAGGTTATGACATCCGTATTTTGGGACACGCATGGTATTTTGTTCATCGATTATTTTGTGAAAGATAAAACTATCAATAGTGAATGTTACATGTCATTATGGGATCGATTGAGTGTAGAAATTAAGAAAAAAAAGTGCTGTTTCATCAAGACATTGCCCCGTGTCACAAGTCGATGAAAATTATGGTTAAATTGAATGAACTACGCTTCGAATTGCTTCCCCGCCTATCGTACTCTGTAGATCTGGCCCCCAGCGACTATTGGCTTTTTTCAGACATCAAAAAGATACCCCAGGGAGAGAAATTTGGCTCAAATGAAGAAGTGATTGCCAAAAGTAAGATCTTTTTTGAGACCTTACTTTCGACAATGAGGCAAAGAGAAATCGTTCTACAAAAAGGCGTCGAAAAGTTAGAGGAGAGTTGGAAATGTATCACTCTTGAAGGAGAATATGTTGACGAATAAAGTCGAATTTCTACAACAAAAGTGCATTTTTCTTAGCTAGACCAGAGACTTATTGAGTGACGTATTATCTGTGTTGTCACAGTGATTTTGAAGAAATATTGTAAAAATTTTTTTATCTAATATTTTCGTTGCGTATTTGGAAATTTAAAAGTTTAATTATTAAATATTAAAATTAGTTTTTATGTAATTAAATTGTAATTAAATAGAATTAAATAATAATAAAATTAAATAAATAATATCTAAATTAAAAAATAATTACAATTAATAATAACCTAAAAAATCAAACTTTTCCTCTATTATGTCGATATATTGGAATCTGTCCTACTTGGCAATTTGCCAATTTGCCAATTTCTCCCACAATCGGTATTATTTTGCTTCAGTAACAAATTGATGGAGTGAAGAAAGGTTTTGCTTTAGTAGTTCTGCTATAGAGTCATGACATTTTTAAATCTCGTACACCTTTTCATAATTCTTTCCCTTCAGCGAGTGACATTAATGTATGGCGTTACCTTAAATTCACACATGATTGGTTCCCATCGATGACACGTCGCAACGGGTAATAGAATTCAGTCATGTAAAATAAAATGTACGCGTAAAATAAGATTTTAAATCATTTTTTTTATTGGAAATTCTTTTTTGTACAATATTTATGTCTCATAAAAAGTAAGACAGAGAAAAATTCTACGAGGACTGGAAAATTGAATTTTTTATGTGAAAATAAATTATTGGGCCTGATGGCCCCAGCTGATAGGCTACCGCTCTAGCGCTCGGCGCAACAGGTTTGAGGTTCGAGTCCTGGCGATGCTATGGCAGCTTGTAGGGGTTCGAAATCCCCTTTAAACCGTAGGTCTTTGTCTAATATGACTACTACCGATGCTACACCACACCACACCACTGTGCCTAGAGCTGAATTGCCCCTAGTTTGGGAATGACGAGTGAGAAGTCTGATTGGGCTCTGTGACGCTCTATGGTTATTAAATTTAGACCGCTTCCTACGGTTTAAACTGGATTACGAACCACTATAAGCAGTCATGGCACAATTCGAAACACATGGTATCTTTCTACGGGGTAAGATTGTCAACTCTACTCCCAACAGTCATATTATACTGAGACCTACGGCTTATCATGAATTCTGAACGACTACAAACATTCATGGCACGCCGGGAGTAACAAGCAACAAGAGCTAGCCACTCGGCCAACAGGCCCCCTTGTTTAATGTGACTGTAGATCGATGACCGTAGGGCTAGCAATCCTACTTTGTAAAAAAAAAAAAAAAAAAAAAAACCTGCCTCGAAATCTGCCAGTAGCCAGTGGCATTGACGCAACGTGGGCCCACCGTGTTGCACCAATGAAGAAGTATTAGAAGAATCAATTTAAGAATCATTTTTATCAGTGGACCTTTCGCTTTATTTATGATTATATTATATTACACTCTTCACAAAAGGCCCACCGATTGTACTGAAGATTGCCCGAAAGAATTTTTAAAGGTCACTGTTTTGCATTTACGTATCACATTTAAGAAATCTCGGAAAAATTACTCTATGTAACTTGACACGATCAATGAAATTGTCATATTTGCCATTTAGACGCCTCGTTTGTGAAAGCACTGAATGATTGAAACGGGATTCAAGGGTTTCAAGGGATTACAAGGGATTTAGATTTGAATCATGCATGCTAACAGCACACAATATTTCTGGACCACGAATAACAGTTAACAAGGTGAATATTGTTTTGATATTTTTTAAGGATATTGTTTATTTTTTTATGGATATTGTTTTGCTGTTTTTATGGATATTGTTTTGCTGTTTTTATGGATATTGTTTTGCTGTTTCATTATGAATATTATTTTTATTTGATATTGTGTTGTTATTTTTATGGATATTGTTTTGTAATTTTGTTATGAATATTGTTTTGTTATTTTGTTATGAATTTTATTTTTTATGGATATTATTTTGCTATATTTTATGAATACTATTTTGTTATTTTTATGGATATCGTTTTGCTATTTTTATGGATATTGTTCTGTTATTTTGTTATGAATTTTATTTTTTATGGATATTGCTTTGTTATTTTGTTAGAATATTATTTTTTATGCATATTGTTTAGTTATTTTGTTATGGATATCATTGATTTTCCTTACTTTTGGAAGTATTTATGGTTCGTTGCATTTGTATAGATATTGAATGTAAAAAATATATAAAAACAGAACATATAATAAGTTTTTTTTTAAATTTTAATTTGTAAAAATTCGTCTCTATGGAGTTAATCTAACATCCATTGTGTATTAAAAGATTCTTTTGAATGATGCTTAGTAGTATTTAACTTACATCTTTAACAATTTACTGCTTTTGTTTCTGAAATTAATTATACTTGAAAAGTCCATTTATTTAAATTAACTAACCATAGACTTTAAAACAAACAAGTCAGCGAGTAAAAGAATTCAACTTGCTGCGTTCGTCCAATTGAATTAAATTTCACTTAAGTCGTTTAACTTTTAAAACCGAACCTGTTTCCCTCAAGGCCCGACAAGAGATCTCTAATTACATCAATTAATCGGGATCACGAAGTAGTTAATTACCATCTAATTACAGAAGAGCTTCAAATTAAAACCCGACTTGTTTTATGATGGAAAATTTTACAAGAAGAGCAGCCGAGTTTCTGTGCTTTAATTTCTGTATTACGATTTTCTCTTAAAAGTGTTATGTTTATTTAGGAATTATTTATCTTTACTTTCCAACAGGATTTGAATCTTAAATTTCTTATTGACATTTAATTGTTAAGGCGATCGTGTTTCGAAATTTTATAGTTAAAATAAGAATGTAAGAATTGCATTATTTTTATAATAAGTGTTGTTTTAATGCATATATTGATGAACTTGCCGATTGCTGTTGCACGATCTTTGCGAAATGGTTTCTTTAAATTAAATTATATATATATTATAGTATAGACGTATTAATTTATCAACTTTAAATTTGACTTTTAATTTCAATCCATTTTAAAAAGTGTTTTTAGGCAAAGGCTCAAAAAACAGGCATACACTTAAAATTCATACATACATTTAATATATATATATATATTGTTGATGGTCTAATGCAGTAGGCAATACAGAGACAGATAATCTTTCTCCATAATCACAGGTTGCACTGCTGTCACTCATTTAGCACTACCCAGGGGGCACATGTAGCTTAAAGATATGCTACAGACACTATAACACTACCCCCCACAACGCTCAACGATCGATCATATTAAACCGGAACCTACGATTTAAAGTGGATTCCGAACCAACAACTACAAACATCCATGGCAGCGTTGGGACTCGAACCTCTTGTACAGAGTGCCAGACACGTATATATATATAACTGTGGTACCGAGTGCCATCTATATATAGTTGAGCTTCGATGGATCACGTGATCTATTTATTACATCAACAGCTTCCCTACGGATACAATAAGTGAAGTGAATTGCTGTCAATGGAGACTTTTAAGGGTAAGTGCCTCGAATTTGCGGGTTGTATGAAAGAATTCCGCAGAATTCCCTATAGACAGACTGCTTATTCGTTCGAGATACTTAATGCAGGGATTTCCCCTTTTCTGCAATGAACGTCGCAAGCCACGAATCCGAATCCTTCAGCACGTTGACTTTTCATGCTGTCTCTGGACCACAGATCGGATAATGGTGGACATCAATAGGTCTCGTAAATCATTTATAAAGGGTGGCCATAAACTTCCCACATAAATTTGGATAGATGATAATATGCATCCAGATGAACAAAAAAGGAATGGACGTGTGCGTTTGCAGATGATGTTCAAAAAAAATTGCTTCTTGAATCTTGCTTGGTGGGAACGAAGAAAAAAAAAAAAAAGCACAAATGCGTCTGCAAAATGTGACTGTTTAAGGAACAATATAAAGAGATATATTTATTGGAGAACATAGGTATAACACACAGAATAAACAAAATTGTCGTAGCTGTTGTTCAATGTAGCATCCGCGAACATTATTGCATAGGGAACAATAACATAAGAATGAATGGAGTTAGAAGATTCCTAGTGTGTTCTGAATTTATGCTGCAATATGGCGGCCTGATGGTCAATTATCTAGCGCTCTGGGCTCGACGCCACAGGGTTCAGATTCGAATCCTGCAGGTGGCATGGATGTTTGGGAGTGGTTCGGAATCCACGTTAAATTATAGGTAATGGTCTAATTACCCTAAAGTGTGCAGAAGATGACCGTAGAACGGCACACCACACCACTTTCTGTAAAAACATTATCGGAAAAAAATTTATCATGAAAATGTATCTGACCTAATCCTATGCTGCATATCACTGTAAGAATCCAACCCTGAATATTCTGAAATTAATTTTACAACAATCAACATGAAATTCGTAAAGTAATTAATTAATGAATTACAAAAGAAACCGGCTGTTTCTTCCAAGGATAAAAAAATTAAATCCATTTTAAATTGATATATTTTTTTTAAATTTGCACTGGAATGTCCGTCCATTTTTAAAAAAAGAGTAATATAAAAAAAGAAAATTTAAAGTCAATTCCTACATGTTTTTCACTGTAATGCAGAAAGTCCTTTATAAATAATTTTCATTCATTTTTTTAAATTTATCTGGCGCCATCTATGGGTAGATACATGCAACTTAAATCTAAAAAAAAAAACTAATATTAATTAATTAAACTTAATTACTGAATTAATATTAGAAAAAAACTGTATTAACATCGAGTGTCATCCACTACAAGTTGAAAAAAAAAATACATTTGAACTTGAGTGAATGAATAAAAAGTATTTTATGAACGATTGAAAATTTGAACAAGATATATATAGGGAGAGTGTCAGCTAATAGAAGGAATTGAAAAAGAGGGCTAAGCAAATAAAACATCAACTCAAATTTTGGCGGAAAATGGTACTTTGGGACCCTTAACTCTTGAAAGGATTCATGAATAACGTTAGTCTTAAGGAATTTTCTGGAGAAATTGGCTTTTGTTTAATGCGTTTTGTAGTATGGTTTTAAAGCACTTTTCATGTTTTGGGTTGGGATTTCCAACATTAGTATTTCCCTGGGCTGTAAGTACTCGTAGTGCGTTGATCAATTCCTTCTTGAATTTTCACATTTATCACGTTTGGCATTTTCCGGTACCTATTGAGTAGTATAGTGCTTCGTATTGTATTTGAAATACTTCATTCTTCCTTTCTTCATTTATGCCTAGAATGTTCAAACTTTGATATATTCTTTTGACTTTTGAATGTGATAACGTTTCTTGTAGAACTGGGAACACTTCATTCTTCATTTACGACTAGAATGTTCAAACTTTGATACATTCTTTTGGGTATTGAATGTGATAAGTTTCTTGTAGAATTTGGAATACTTCATTCTTCATTTACGACTACATTTATCTTCTTCTTTTATCTTTGTATATTCTTTTAGAGATTCTTGAACAATTCATTCACCATGAAGTTCTTGATCTGTTCAACATTGCTATATTCACGTGGCTATTGAATTTGGCCATTCTTGTAGTATTGCCAATCAATTGATTCATATATCTCTATATACATTAATTATTACTATATTAAACATTGGCCTATTCCTGAGTTTATTCATCCGTTCTCGAATGTTCACACATGATAATTTGAAAATTTGCCGAGAAGATTTCAGCATTTGTTTTTAAATTTGCGCTGGAATATCCATCCCTTTTTAAAAAAATAATTAAAAAGTTGAATTTTTAATCTCTTAGCGGAGGCAATAAATAAACCCCAATCTCCTCCACCTATTTATTTTAACCGAAATGCTAGACGAAGCGTTTAGAGCGAGCTTGGGGTAAAAAACCAAAAGCCAATCTCTGCAGGAAGCTTCTCAATTGAAGCTGATGGGCTTCCACGAGTTCTCGCGCGCCACTTAAAAAGCGTGTAATTTAAAGTAATGGGAGAATTGCTAGGGAGAAATTTGCATTCGGGCCCGATATGCAGCGAAGGCCACCCTGCTGCCAGAGTGAATTTGGGCAACCAGCCATGAAATTAGTGAAGGGAGACGAGTCCCGAGATGCCAGAGCGTGTGCGGAATGCTGACAACTCGACTCGCATTTTCGGAATCGTTTGCTAAATGCCTTCTGATGAATTATTACAATGCGTTTAATTAAGCTGTTTCAAAACAACGCAGGGATTTTTCGTGCCGTCTTGTAGAGGGAAGAGAATTTAGACTATGTGACATTTGAATTTGCCCAGAATGTTTCTACAAGTGCAGCGTATACTTTAAATTATACATTTTGTGTGCACTTCTGTCGCACAAGTCGTTGTTATTTGTACAATGTAATGGTAACTGGTAATTTAATTACATTTGTTACATAATGGTAACAAAATTACATTTGTTACGTAATGGTAATTTAATTACATTTGTACAATGTAATGGTAATAATTTACATACAGTTAAAAGTGTTACATTTTATTTTATTTCTTTGTAAAGTATACATTTTGTACACTTCTGTCAGATAAGTCGTTATTTGTACAATGTAATGGTAATATAATTACATTTATTACATAATGGTAATAAAATTACATTCATTACATAATGGTAATAAAATTACATTTATTACATAATGGTAATAAAATTACATTTGTTATGTAATGGTAATAAAATTACATTTGTTACGTAATGGTAATATAATTACAATTGTAGAATGTAATGGTAATAATTTACGTACAGTTAAAAGTGTTACATTTTATTTTATTTCTTTGTAAAAAGAATTAATGTAAATCGAGTAAAACTATCTTATTAAAAAAAAATAATAATAATAAAATAAAAACTGTTTATTGCATATATATTGTAATATTTATAGCTAACCATGCTTAAAATTTCTTCGTGCAATTATGTAATGAATAGCCCGGCATCTATGAAATTATACTGAGGGTTTGACAATATCATATAGGCTTTGCTATTCAATAAAATAATAACAGTAATAATTCAGAATTTAAAAAATATTTAAATTAAATTCTATAACACTGATAAATTCATATCTGCATACAATTTCAGATTTCATAGATGCAAATAATTATAAAATTCTGTTAATCTAATTCATTCCTTAACAATTATCCGAATATAATTGTCCTCATTTGGAACATCAAGAGTTAACTCGGGTTATTTTATTTTTTTAGTTGTGGACTAAGATGATTAGTTTAAGTTACTTTGTATTGTTCTATAACGCTCATAAATTCATATATGGATACAATTTGAGATTTCAATTAGAAGTGCAAACTAATAATTATAAAATTCTGTTAATCTAATTAATCCCTTACTAAATTATGCCGATTATAATCATCGTCATTTGTATCTATTTGAAAATCAACGAGTTAACTCGGATTAATTTATTTTTTTAGTTGTGGACTAAGATGATTAGTTTAAGTTACTTTGTATTGTTCTATAACGCTCATAAATTCATATATGGATACAATTTGAGATTTCAATTAGAAGTGCAAACTAATAATTATAAAATTCTGTTAATCTAATTAATCCCTTACTAAATTATGCCGATTATAATCATCGTCATTTGCATCTATTTGAAAATCAACGAGTTAACTCGGATTAATTTATTTTTTTTTAGTTGTGGACTAAGATGATTAGTTTAAGTTACTTTGTATTGTTCTATAACGCTCATAAATTCATATATGGATACAATTTGAGATTTCAATTAGAAGTGCAAACTAATAATTATAAAATTCTGTTAATCTAATTAATCCCTTACTAAATTATGCCGATTATAATCATCGTCATTTGTATCTATTTGAAAATCAACGAGTTAACTCGGATTAATTTATTTTTTAGTTGTGGACTAAGATGATTAGTTTAAGTTACTTTGTATTGTTCTATAACGCTCATAAATTCATATATGGATACAATTTGAGATTTCAATTAGAAGTGCAAACTAATAATTATAAAATTCTGTTAATCTAATTAATCCCTTACTAAATTATGCCGATTATAATCATCGTCATTTGCATCTATTTGAAAATCAACGAGTTAACTCGATTAATTTATTTTTTAGTTGTGGACTAAGATGATTAGTTTAAGTTACTTTGTATTGTTCTATAACGCTCATAAATTCATATATGGATACAATTTGAGATTTCAATTAGAAGTGCAAACTAATAATTATAAAATTCTGTTAATCTAATTAATCCCTTACTAAATTATGCCGATTATAATCATCGTCATTTGTATCTATTTGAAAATCAACGAGTTAACTCGGATTAATTTTTTTTTTTAGTTGTGGACTAAGATGATTAGTTTAAGTTACTTTGTATTGTTCTATAACGCTCATAAATTCATATATGGATACAATTTGATTTCAATTAGAAGTGCAAACTAATAATTATAAAATTCTGTTAATCTAATTAATCCCTTACTAAATTATGCCGATTATAATCATCGTCATTTGCATCTATTTGAAAATCAACGAGTTAACTCGGATTAATTTATTTTTAGTTGTGGACTAAGATGATTAGTTTAAGTTACTTTGTATTGTTCTATAACGCTCATAAATTCATATATGGATACAATTTGAGATTTCAATTAGAAGTGCAAACTAATAATTATAAAATTCTGTTAATCTAATTAATCCCTTACTAAATTATGCCGATTATAATCATCGTCATTTGTATCTATTTGAAAATCAACGAGTTAACTCGGATTAATTTATTTTTTTAGTTGTGGACTAAGATGATTAGTTTAAGTTACTTTTGTATTGTTCTATAACGCTCATAAATTCATATATGGATACAATTTGAGATTTCAATTAGAAGTGCAAACTAATAATTATAAAATTCTGTTAATCTAATTAATCCCTTACTAAATTATGCCGATTATAATCATCGTCATTTGCATCTATTTGAAAATCAACGAGTTAAAGTTAATTTATTTTTTTAGTTGTGGACTAAGATGATTAGTTTAAGTTACTTTGTATTGTTCTATAACGCTCATAAATTCATATATGGATACAATTTGAGATTTCAATTAGAAGTGCAAACTAATAATTATAAAATTCTGTTAATCTAATTAATCCCTTACTAAATTATGCCGATTATAATCATCGTCATTTGTATCTATTTGAAAATCAACGAGTTAACTCGGATTAATTTATTTTTTTAGTTGTGGACTAAGATGATTAGTTTAAGTTACTTTGTATTGTTCTATAACGCTCATAAATTCATATATGGATACAATTTGAGATTTCAATTAGAAGTGCAAACTAATAATTATAAAATTCTGTTAATCTAATTAATCCCTTACTAAATTATGCCGATTATAATCATCGTCATTTGCATCTATTTGAAAATCAACGAGTTAACTCGGATTAATTTATTTTTTTAGTTGTGGACTAAGATGATTAGTTTAAGTTACTTTGTATTGTTCTATAACACTGATAAATTCATATCTGCTTACAATTTGAGATTTCAATCAGAGATGCAAACTATTACTTATAAGATTATATTCGGGGTAATTTATTAAGGGGTTAATTAGATTAACAGATCTAATTACGAATATAATCGTACCTCATTTGTATCTATTTGTAACACCACGAGTTGTTAATTAATGTTTTTAGTTGTGGACTAAGATGATTAATTTGAACTACTTTGTATTGTTCTAAAGCAAACACGAGTCCATTGTTGCTTCTGGCGACAGACATTCTATTCTGATTTCGCGTTATGTTACAAACATTTGATTCTGCTTCTGTACCTAAAAGATTGTCAAGGAGTTGCATGTTATACAGAGCCTATGATGGCTCGCATTTACTTAACGCTATTTTTTTTCAAAATGAGTAAAAGGCGGAGAAATTTTTAGTGATAATACCTGCGTTGTTTCATATGGACCTCTCGAAAGAGTTAGTGATGAATCGGAGGATTATAGTTCTGATTCAAATCTAATGTCTAATTCCGAAGGGTTAAATTAATACTTGAATTTTTATAATAAAAAAATGCATTAATCTAAATAAAGCTTATTAATTATAATTCTAGCATTTAAAGACATATAATTATGAAGAATTATTTCACGAATAAGCCGATACTCGGGTACGCGCTGGATACGCGAAATATACTTCCTCTCCGGGTGAGTCTGTAGGCCAATTCATACGCAGGATTGCGTTAAATACATTTCCTCCAGGGATCAGAGATTGTAAAGTAAACGTTTCTCAGCCGAAGCGCGGGTTGCGCTGTACTACCTCTCCGGTGAAAATCTCAAGGCCTACTGACTATTTCTCCTGAACGCCACAGAGGGCGCTTTTTCAGTGCGTAGGAGGAAGCACAGTTACACCTCTTTATTAAATTAAGACTCATTAAACTAGCAATCATTTAATAGGAAGAAAAATAAAAATCTAGAATTCAAATGTTATTGAATAAAACAAAAATAACTGATCCAACTAAAATAATCGATGTGATAATAAATAAAATTACCATTGTTCTTAAAATAATTATATATTTTCTTCCCTTGAAAAAAAATTTATAAATAATTTTTTAATAATAAATTAAATAAAAAAAATTCATTTAACTTATTAAAAATTAAATTAAATAACAAAACTCCATACACCCTTTTCTACCATCAAATAGATGCTTTCAAACAAATGACACTTAAAGTTCTCAATAACTGGTGCAATAAATGGAAAATTTCTTTAAATGTAGATAAGACTGAAGCTGTTTTCTTCTCTATAGAAATGAACGTAACAAAAACCTATCATTATGATCAACAATAATATTATCCTTGGAATAGTCAAACTAAATATTTAGGAGTTATTCTAGATCAGCATTTAACTTGGAAACAACATTTTCTGTACACCAAAACTAAATTTCCTATTGCCTTCAGAAAACTCTACCCACTTACAAATAGAAATTCTACCATGACCAGAGATAACAAAATTCTTTTTTATACTGCTATGCTATGCATAATTTTCACGTACGCTTGCCCGGTCTGGTCCTATGCAGCTAAATTTAACTTAAAAATGTTTGAAACTTTACAAAATATCACTATTATCACTACCTCTGCTATATGATTTACGCGCAATTCTGATATTTATAAAGCTATTAACATTCCTTCTTTAAAAAAAGTTTCTTAAATACCTCTCTATTATATTTTTTGACACGCTTATGTTGTTGTTGTTACTTATTCCACTTGGTAGATATCAAATCTAGATATCTGGGTAGATATCAAGCCCACGAACCCGTATGGACTCATGGTTGAAGGGAAAGGAAGCAGCTTCTGTTGTGATGGAGCATCCGTAGGTAGAAGTCTGACTTTGGATCCGTAACGCTATTACAGTCATAGTAGACCGGGACCTACGGCTTAAAGTGGATTCCGAACCCTTACAAACTTCCATGGCGCTCTGGCGCTCGGTACCACAGGTATCGGGTTCGAGCTCCGGCAGCGCCATGGAAGTTTGTAAGGGTTCGGAATTTCTGGCCCAGACACGCTTATTAATAATGAAAATACTGCAATCCAGGAGATTGACACTTAAGTTCTCAATTATGATTTAAAATGTACCCGCAAAATTTTAATTTAATTTCTAATTTAATTTTTTTAAATAATTTTCTTTTCTTTTATTTGCTAATTTTATTATATTTGTAAATATATTCTGGGCAATTTTCATTGTTTCAACTGTATATTCCCGCCATATTGGAGATGGAGCCCCCAGGGGCTAAATAGTTCCAAAAGAATACGTCAACCGATAACAAATGGCACGCGGAATTAGCACAGAATGCACCGTTATGCAATCAACAGGAGATAACATTGTATCCAGAAAGCATAGATGCACATGCAATGCCTTTGCGCGTAGCTCAGCTGGAATCAAGGTTATCGAATTTGAATTCGATGCAGCAAACTTCAACAATACGACCATTTCATTGAAAATATAGCTTTAACGAGAATATGAATGCATCATATTATACGTTCATTAGCATAAGCGACTATAAATCATCTTTTATCGGAAATCATGACCGAAACTCTCAAAGCAAATGCGCAATTTATTTATTCAAATTTTACCCGGTAATTAAATGGAGTGTTTTCCTTATTATCCCTTTTAACCATTCGATCGTACGGGAAAGGCATTGTGCTGTTCGAAGTTCGAGAGAGCAATTCCGTTTACGATGGCAGGTAACAAATTAGTTATGAACTCAAAAGTTCGTGACTGAATTGAATTAAAAGTCCTTGAGTAAGTTGTGTGCCGATAAAAAGTCTTTAGTTTTGGATTGTTAGAGGGGAAATTCTTGTTTGCGTAGTATTCAAATTGGTTTCTACAAAGATTTAGTTGTCCGTAAGCATTAGGGGACCAAATTAGTTGAGTAAATTTTCAATAACGGTTAACATCAACAGAAGAGTTGTTTCCAGTGTCATAAGCCTTAATAAGCAAATTATTTTTTATTTCTGTTGATGAAGTCGGAATATTCAAGAAAATTGATCGTTATTTCTATCGGCCTTTGTCTCATACAGGTTTTCACAGAACAGTAATGATACGCCAAACATAAGTTAACTTTATTGATACAAAAAAAAACTTTTTTTTCAAATGAATGTTTAATTAAGAAGAATGAAATGTAAAAGTAATGGTAATCTATTAAAATACTTCGCAGCCTATGTGACAATTATAAGAAAACACATTGCTAATCTCGTTGCGTTGTGGAAAAAGTACAAGGTTTCACAGAACAGAAATGATACCTCAAACATTTGTTTTACATAACCAAAAAAAAAAAACCTTTTTTAAATGAATGTTAATTAAGAAGAATGAAATGTAAAGATAACAGTAAACTATTAAAATACTTTTTAGCTTTTGTTAAAATTATAAGGAACTTTATTTTTACTCTCGTAGCATTTTGGGAAAAGTTTTGATAATTTTACAGAGAAAAAGCAAAACTTTTTGAATAAATGTTAAGTAAGAATAATAAAAGGTAAAAATAATGATAATATATTAAAATACTGTGTAGCCTATATTAAAATTATAAGAAAAATGTATTGTGGGAAAAGATTTTATCTCACGCAGGTATTTACAGAATATAATTGATACTCAATACATATGTTAACTTTAAAGATACAAAGAAAACTTTTGTTTCAAATAAATGTTAATTAAGAAGAATGAAATGTAAAAGTAATGGTAATCTATTAAAATACTTTGTAGCCTATGTTAAAATTATAAGAAAATTTGTAATTATTTTCGTTGCATTGTGGACAAAGATTTTGCAGGTTTTCACAGAACAGTAATGATACACCAAACATATATCAACTTTACAGATACTTCTAAATAAATGTTAAGTAAGAAGAATAAATTTAAAGATAATGCTAATCTGTTAAAATATTGTGTAGCCTGTGTTAATATAAGAAAATGTACTGTATGTTAATTAAGAAGAATGAAATATATAGATAATGGCAATCAGTTAAAATACTATGTAGCTTGCATTAAAAATATAATAAAAATTATTGTTACTCTCTTTGCATTGTGTTAAAAGGTTTTATCTCGTGCAGGTTTTCACAAAACAGTAATGATACTCCAAACATATATTAACTTTACAAATAGAAAGAAAAACCTTTTTTCCAAATAAATTTTAATTAAGAAGAAGGAAATGTACAGATAATGGTAATCTGCTAAAATATTTTGTGGCCTGCGTCTATAATCCAATCGGTGTCTGATCCCCTGACTGTAAGTCCTGTATGATAAAAATAAGATAAAAAAGCTTCCAGTTTTATACGTAATATAACATTTATTTAATAAGTAATTCTTGTATTAGGTTTCATTTTTGTAGTCACCAAATGCAGTGGCGCCAAATTTCATTTATGAAATATTTTATTGGTTTGTAAATAAAGGTTGGTGCAAACAGGCTTACGCATTTTATTTTACTTAGCAACAACCACATCTACTTTCTTTAGTTAAATTTTAAAAGATGGTATGTTTTTGGCAACAAATATCGTAGATAAAAAAAACAAAAATTATGTACATAGGCATATTGTACTCTGTGTTTAAGCATCATACACTTGAAAAAATATATAAACACCAATTTTTTTTAGTTTGCAATAAAATAGAAAACTTTAACTAAAATATTTTTCGAGTATTTTAATTTTTACCTATTTTTTAAACTAATGCTTCCAGTTTTAAACTTTCATCTAAATCTGAAAACCTTAAGAAAAATAAATAAATAAATAGTATATAATTAATAAATAATTTATGTAATAATAATTTAAATAAATAAATATTTTTTAAGTGAAATAGACATGTGATCAGACACATAAAAATTTCAGCAAGCCATCCTTTGTTAGTTGTATTGTCTAAGTCAGTGACAAAATAACTGCATGGAATAAAAATCTTTATATATTAATACCATGAATTATTTCGATGTAATCCGAAATTCTGCATAACAAGAATCGATGATTCTGTGTAAGAATAAGAAAGAAGAAAAAAATAATATTAACTAGCTTCCTTATTAATGTTTAGCGCTGCGTAGAAATTATTATTAAATATTTATCATCAAATTTTTTCCTGGAAATCATGCCATAAACAAATAGGTAGCTCATTAGGCGAGCATGAGGCACACGTTGCCTGATAACCAAAATAAGGAAAATTAAAGCAGTTTATTTCCAAGAAGTCTCTCGTCAGCATTGTTATAATTTGCAAACCGTAATCACCCCTGTTGCCTTTTGGTAATTTATCATCCTTCATTAAATATATTTTTTTCTTCAAGTATATTGCTTTTAAGCGTTTTATTTATTACGTTGTTTGCAATTATGGTAATGAAAATGGCGCAGTATTTTGTTCCCCAGCTTCGTGGAACTTTCAGAAGGAACGGTGTTTTCAAAAATAAGGATTTATTTTATTGTTTCTCTGTAAGCATTTTGTCACAACCTTTTGATTTGTTTTATCGTAAACTTATAAATTAAGTTAGCTTTCAGCGTTATTGAGTAAAATGTTTACATGGAAATTTTTTTTTGTATTTTATTTACTTAAATATCTAAAGGATTAAAGTAAACTAAAAACAATTTCTTTTTAAAAAAATGTTTTTCTAGATATTTACAAACAATTTCTAAAGTCTTTTGTATAAAATATTATTTCTGCTGAAAATATTTTGTTGTTAGAAATTTTGTAGATACAGTTTATCTTGGAATTTTAAGAATATCCCTTTTTCATGAATATTAAAGAAGACTTTTGATATGGTATGTAAAAGATTATATAGAAGACTATTAAAAAAACAATTTTTTTTTAAATTAAATATCGATGTGTGGGGCCTGATCGTTGAGTACCACAGGTTTCGTGTTCGAGTCCCGGAGTGCCATGGACGTTTTCAGCGGTTAGGAATCCACTTTAAGCCGTACGTCTCGAACTAGTATGATCGTAGAGCGTTGTGGAGGTAGTGTTACTCGTGCCCGTAGCATATCTTCGAGCTACACGTGCCCCCTGGATAGTGCTAAATGAGTAACAGCGGTATGCAGACCTTGTTTATGGCATAAAGATAACTGACTCTGTATTGCCAGCTGTATTAGAAAAAAAAAACATCGAAGTGTTTTGTATTCCACTGATGAACGCTCAGAACAGCCTCCTAGCGACCTGATAGCCAATTTGCTAGCACTTGGCCTTTGGTGCCACATGCTTCGGGTTCGAATCCTGGCGGTGGCATGATGTTTGTGAGTGGTTCGGAATCCTCTTTAAACTGTAGGTCCCAGTCTAATTAGCCCATAGTGAGCACAAAAATGGCCGTAGAACGACTCGGATGTCAGAAATGATGCAGATTCAGCGTTATCTCAGATATGAAACAGATTCAACTGTCGTTATCTCAGTCATGTCAGATTCAGATCTTGTTAAAAATGAAGCAAAATATCACATATGAAGCAGATTCAAAATTATTCAGTCAGAAATGAAAAAGATTCATCATTATGTCAAGTATGAAACAAATTCAGCTTTCTTTCGTCAGAGAAGAAAGAAATTGAATTTTGATGTCAGAAGGAATTTTTGTGCTATGGATTTATCAGGTCAATTCCCGGCCTAGACAAGAGAAATTTTCGGTTCGACGTTATTACACGCTTTTCGAAAAATTCAGGATTTCTAAGTTTGGAAACACAACGAGCTATCCAGTACACATTAACCAATCGTTGCATGTTTCCTAAAATTAAATAGGCTTGTTTATCCCATTTTTTTTCTAAGATTTCCCTTCAAATGCAACACACCAACTATTTGTTTTATTACTTGTCATACAAACGTAAACATAAGTAAGAGTAAGTCGCTCTAAAATTACGCTTAGAAATAAATGATCGTACGAACGGTTTTGTCAGGTTTTGCAGGTGTTTCGTATTCGTTCAGAAGGTCCTGGAACAGTGCCGATTCTTGGAGTAATTCGTTATGACAAATTTATTTAAGCTGATTGATGTACTACGGAACGATTCAAGGCATGCAGTTTTTTTAAATGCATGATTATTTATTCGTTCTTTCTGAAAAATTCGCTGTTTCAGTTTAATTTTTGTTATTTTATGTGTTTTAAAATACATCTGCATAAAATGCATTTTTTGATGTTACTAGTTTACAATTTTTTAAGATTCAACAACGATATGGAATTTAAAAATAAGCACTCCATTTCAAGTAGTATTGTAATTCAGTTTTAGTATTGAAAAGTATTAATCTAATTTATGAAGAAAGCGGAAATGCTGAATTTTAATTAGAATTCTTAGGAAGAAATTAATCTGGATTTTGGTAAATTCGTTCGAAAAATTTCCAGGTAAAGAAAAAGAAGAAGAGAATAGTTTATAGAATAATAGTTTTCTAGAATTTTAAAATTATTGTTTAAAAGGTAATTCCGAAAAAATGTTAATATTTTGAAATATATTATGTCTGTGTGTTTATTTCCTTATAAAAGAGAATATCTTTCGGTGGATCAAGATTGTTCAACAAAGGGCCTGAATGGCCGAGGGGCAGCACTCTGGCGCTCGGTACCACAGGTTTTGGGTTCGAGTCCCGGCAGTGTCATGGTTGTTTGTAGTGGTTCAAAATCCACTTTAAAAAGTAGGTCCCGTCTAATAGGATCGTAGAGCATTGCGGGGGCATTGTTACTCCGCGTCCGTAGCTTATCTTCAAGTTACACGCGCCCCCTAGGTAATGCAAAGTGAGTACGTCTGTGCAGCACTTGCCTTAAAGCATCCAAGACGTCCATGTCTGTGTTTACCAGCTGCATTAGAAAGAAAAAAAAAAAAAAAGATTGTTCAACAATAAATGAGTAATATTTTGTAGAATAATTTCAAAGTTAACTACGTAAATAAAAATAAAAACCACACGCATATATACAGGAAATTTCAACCAACTAATCCAGTTATTCATACGAAGCATTATTATAATTACCTCGGATCTATTCATTTTTGTAAAAGATGCTTTCTATGTCTCACTCTCATCGTCATCATCGGAGCAACAACCCAATTGTGGGCCACGGCTGTCTGCCTACTGGCAGATTACAAGACGAGAGATGCTTTTCTTTTTACGGGGTAGGGCTGTCAGCCCTACACCTAACGGTCAACAGCCATATTAGACCTTAACCTACGGTTTAAAATGGATTCCGAACATCTACAAACATCCATGGCACCCAGCACCAAGGGTATCTCCCTCAACTGGCTAAAATTGACTCTTATTTTATTATATCGATTAGAAAATTCACCAAAAATCGTTTTTTTATTTTAAATCTCGTATTCTATATATGTATATCATGAACATCCCACTGATGAAAAAGCATTAGCTACCTGGAGGAATTTTAGTAGCACCTTATGGGAGAAAATACAAAATTCCCCAGCAGGCATTTTGACTTTATGCGAGACGTTTGTACATGTTATTGCAATCCCCGATTCTCCTCTTTTTGAAAGCAATGACCACACCTGTAGATTTGAATCTGATACCTCCATGCAAGTTAGCTCCATGCTGTTTTAAAACTAGACCTGGAGTTCATCGCAATTGTATATGTAAATAAAACCTATGGTGCCTGATGGCCGAGTGACTAGCGTTCTGGCGCTCGGGGACCCAGGTTTCGGATTTGAGCTCGAACGGTGCCATGGATGTCTGTAATAGGATCTAATAGGATCGTAGAACGTTGTCTTGAGATTTAGTCAGTCTTCAGCCCTCGTGATTCCTCCTAAAGTGAAACTGCATATTACCCTTAGCCATGGACCTGTTCCCCTGCGACGGGGTCTCTTGTACCTGGTGTAGGTATTTTGCACCAGGGGGTTTAGTAACAACAACAGTTAACTGTTTCATCCCGCTGATGAAAAGGCATTGTCTTTCTAAAGAAATTTTAGTAGCAACTTCTCCTATGTGTGTGTCTTATGTGAGAAAATGCGAAAATACACAACAGTCATTCTAATTGTTGATGTGAGACATTTGTGCATGTTGTCTCAACCACCATCGAGTCTTCTCGTTTTTTAAAGCAATGAATGCTTTGATGGATTTGAATCTGATTCCTCCATGTACCCTAGGTTTAATCAGGCACCATAGGTAGCAATCCACTTTAAGCCGTAGGTTCCGGTCTAATATGACTGTTGAGCGTAGGGCTGACAATACTACCACGTAAAAAGAAAAACATCTCTCGTCTCGTAATCTGCCAGTAGGCAGACGACCTTATCTCATCTTGGGGCTGTTGCGACACTGATGATGATGAAATAAAACCTATGTATGGCAAATTATATTTCAGTTAATTAACCACATGTTATAATACATCAAGATAGAACTGTTGCATGTAAGCGTACCTTTCCTGAAAGAATACCTTTGTAGATCCTGTAGTATCTTGACGTAAATCTTCCATCTGACCTTTAGAGAAGACAATACATCTGGGAAAATGAAAAATGTAATCGTTGAGGATACGCGTGCGCTGATATGCCAATGAAAAATGATGATTTACAGCACTTTTAGTGTCATTGAACCTGTACCATGTATCAACCGGCATGGAGCGATTGTCATTTACGATCTTGGAATGGCAATGGTTTAATTTATTGGAATATTTCGGTAGTTTTCGGTGGCAATTGAAAGGGCGAAAGAAGAGTTATATCTGACGCAAACAATCCATCCAAGACACGTGAATTCGGTGGGGAATGCAGCAAAGATAGTATCGATTTTATAAAAACAGAGATATAAAGCCATGAAAACTACAGTGCTGTTGTGTGCGGATGGGTAATGTTTGAAAGATGAAAATTGTGTGGAAAAAAAAGGGATTATATTACTATGAATTTCCTTTTAGTTTCTCTTTTTTTCAATTCCTCTATTAGCTCCCACTCTCCCTATATATATCTTGTTCACATTTTAAATCGTTCATAAAATACTTCTTATTCATCCGCTCAAGTTCAAATGCATTTTTTTTTGAACTTGCAGTGGATGACACTGGATGTTAATGCAGTTTTTTCAAATATTAATTCATTCATTAAATTTAATTAATTAATTTTAGTGTTTTTTAGATTTAAGTTGCCTATATCTACCAATAGATGGCGCTAGATGTAAGAGGAAAATTTCAACTTTATTTATAAAGGACTTTCTGCAATAGAGTGAAAAAAACAGTAGGAATTGACTTAATATTTTTTTATATTACTTGTTTAATCTTTAATTGTCTTCATCATAAGTTTGTACATTTTTTAAAATTTTGTTAGAAAATAAGGACAGTGGTAAGAGTTTGGAAATTATCTTAACTAAGGAGTTTGAGTTCGAAGCACACCAAGTGAGCTAGTGTGAAATTTCCCCTGTTTATATCAATTATAGATACGATGGTTTGTTCGTTCTGTCGTTCTACTATCATTTTTTTTACACACTTAAGAGTAATTAGACCGAGCCCTACGGTTAAACGTGGATTCCGGACCACTAACACACATCCATGGTACAGCAGGATTCGAACTTGAAGTCTGTACCAAAGCCTAGAGCGCTAGCCAATTGGCCATAAGTTCGCTGCAGATATGAGGAATCAATAGGCTAGAAAGTCCTTTTTAGTGAGTGTGAGGAAAGAGAAGGAAAATGTGAACCTCGTCGAAGATATATCGTTACAGAATGTTTGTTTTAAATTTGATCGCATCATTGGCCCAATGTAGGACCCATTGAATTACTATCGAATTTATGGAAATATCGAATTACTATCGACGGAATTATTATCGAATTGCTATCGAATCCCTTTATGGAAACACTATCGAATGGTAATCACTTTTTGAAATTCTCTCAAAACTCTTCACGAGTTTTGGGTCCAAACAAGTAAAAACGTAAAAAATATATAACATTTAATTTTGCATGTATGCTATCTTCTTCATTGACGCAGCAGCCTCATGGTGGGCCAAGGGCGTCTTACTACTTGTAGATTCCAAAACAGGATATGTTTTCTTTTTAGAGGATAGGGTTGTCAGCTCTACGTCCAACAATCTAGAACCATATTAGACAGGAACTATTATTATTATACAATACCGAAAAAAAAAAATAATAATAATAATAATAATAATAATAATATGCTTCATGAAAAAAGGCTAAAAGTAATAAAGGTTTTATTTTATTTTTTTAATGTAAGCTCTACGCTCAACATTCACGACTGGGACCTACGCTTTAAAGTGGATTCCGAACCACTACAAACATCCATGTCACAGAAGAGGGTACTCGAACCCGAAATCCGTGGCACCGAACGCCAAACAGTCGTATTGGACAGTCGTATTCGCTCTACAGCCGCATTGAACTTGGAGCCTAAATGGTCGAATGACTAGCACTCTGGCGATCGGTACCACAGGTTTCGGGTTCGAGTCCCGGCGGTGCTATGGATGCTTGTAGTGTTTCGGAATCCACTTTAAACCGTAGGTCCCGGTCTCATAGGATCGTAGAGCGTTGCGGGGGCATTGTTACTCCGCGTCCGTGGCTTGTCTTCAAGTTACACGCACCCCCTGGGTAATACAAAGTGAGTAACGTCTGTGCAGCGCTTGCCTTAAGGCATCCAAGACCAAGCTGTCTAAGTGCTTGACAGCTGCATTGGAAAAAATAAATAATTTTGATTAAAAATAGCTTTTTATCACAATCACAAATTTGAAGTGCACATGCGATTTTAGGCTACACAAAAAGAAATATTTATTAAGAACTGTCATTTTCAAATTTGAAAAACTAAATCTGTTGTTAAAGTTTACGTCAAATGTCTCACTTTAAGAAACTCGTACGCAGTTAGAGCTCGAGACTGTTTAGAACAGCAATATAAATACAGGAAGCTGTAAAACTTAGTGTAAACTTCACCGTAACTTCAAGGAACGAGGGTATAAGTTTAAAATTACTTCGAGTTAATAAGAGTGAGTGTAAAACGTCAAAATGCATATCAATTTAGCAATGCTTAGAATGTTCTTGAAAGAATGTGCACTCAAAGCAAAATTTCCTTGCATGTCAATCATTTAAATATAGAAATAACGTCTGTTTTTCGTTTCTCGTAGATTCTTGAGGGTGATACAATCTTTTCTAAAGAAAAACTATTAATACACGTAGTTTTGAAATATAAATGTTTTTTCTAAACACTATAAACTTATTGTCAGAAAATGTGAATTCTCGTTTTAAGGAAGTGTAATAGTATTTTTTTAATATATTATAAACATTAACAGACATGAAATGCTCCATTGTATAACGATCGATTTCTTCGATTCGCAATGTCTTAGTGTATTTTATATTTCAGAAAATTTTTAATTGATTGCTGAATTTGATATTAATTCATTCAAATTTTTGAAAATTCTTTTACCTTAAAAAATTTCATTTTACTTTTTTAATGTATCGAATTGTTTATTTTTAAAAACAAAATATAAAATTATAGTTAGAAAAATCACTTTTAAAACTTTAAATAAACTATGATAATTTTGATAAGATTAATTCTTATATAATACTTTATCATCATCATCAGTGGCTCAAAAGCACCATAGTGGGCCATGGCCGTCTGCCTACTGGCAGATTTCGAGACGGGAAATGTTTTCTTTTTACGGTTTAGATTTATCAGCCCTACGCTCAACTGCCATAATTGACTGGAACCAACGGTTCAAAGTGGATTCCGAACCACTACAAATATCCATGACACCATCGGAACTCGAACACGAAACCTGCAGCATCGATCGCAGAATTCTAGTCATTTTTCCATCAGGCCTCTTATATAATTCTTACATCTGATTTTTCCGGCCTATACTTCATAAATGATAAGTTTAATTTTTTACTTAAAATATGAAACTGAAATGTTCTAATGAAATTACAACTAAAATATTAAATTAACGGGTTGTATTATATTATTGTAAAGATTAACGATCGCAAATATTGACATCTTTAACAATTTTTAAATTCCTAAAACAGAGCCCGACTCGGCTTGTCATGCTTGCCGCTGGTGAGCATGAGGTCTGAAGTTCAATCCGTTGGCGGCTTTGTTGTAGATATTGGGTTTCAAAAACAGAGGAGACTCGATGGCGTTTGGGATGTTCAGCATCTTGCCTCGTGAGTCAGACTACCTGATAGGAGTTTTCCGAGTTTTCTACCATACGATACACAAATGCGGGGTAGTTCCCCCTAAAAGTCCTTTCAGATTGTATATAAAGAATTGCATTAATATAATTAAGAAAAGACGATACATAATAATTAATATCATTATCTATTTTTCATTATACTCTTTATAACTATTGTAGTCAGCATTAACTATTAATAGTCATCTTTAACTATGTTTCTCCAAAACTATATTTACTACTTAAAAAATTCATATTATGATCATAATATAGTAGTATAAATAAATAATAGTTTATATTTTTAAAGTATAATTCAATTATTATAATTAACTTATTAATTAAAGATCAAATGCATTATTTAGTAAATTATTAATCATAATGTAAACATAAATCTTTATATATATATAACTCTTCTGTACGTGTGTTTGTCACTGAACTCCTCCTAAACGGCTGGACCGATTTTGATAAAATTTTTTGTGTGTGTTTGAGTGGGTCCCTGCGTGGTTTAGATTCACAACTGGACCCAGTAGGTGGAGCTGCAATAAGATCCTTCTGTACGTGTGTTTGTCACTGAACTCCTCCTAAACAGCTTGGGCGATTTTGATGAAATTTGTGTATGTTTGACAAAACCTGGAGAATGATTTTATGTTATCACTTTGTTGTAAGTCGCTACTAGAATGTGTTGCAGTATATCAACATTTATACCGTTTTGCCAATCGTTATGAAAATTGGTAATGATATGTGAATATGGAAAATAGGTTCGCGCTATCCATTTTATTGTCACTTTCCACCAGATGGTGCAGCCATTTCATCTTATATAACGTTCAAACGATAACCCTGAAAATTAATATGCCCATATATTGGAGCATGGAGGGCCTGATTGGCCGAGTGGCTAGCGCTCTGGCGCTCGGTACCACAAGTTACTGGTTTGAATCCCGCAAGATGCCACGGATGTTTGTAGTGGTTCGGAATCCATTTTAAACAGTAGATCCCGGTCTAATATGATCGTGGAGCGTTGCGGGGTTCATTCTTACTCCGCGTCCGTAGCTTACCTACTGCAAATATATTGGGACATGGACAATATATATTCACGATATGTAATTTTCTATAATGCATTTATTTTGGCAGGACAACGTATGCCGGGTTCTGCAAATTAATTATACAATATATTCAATTTACAAAAAAACTCGAACCATTTACTGAGATAATAAAAAAAAAAAAAAAAAAAACGCAACCAAACCTGCAACTCGATTTAAATGCATACACAAACAATAATTTGTCATCATTATATTATTTATAAAATCGGTACCTTAGAAATTTTTTTTTTACAGTATTAGTTTCAATAACAATAAGCCTCAAGGACAGACGTTTGAATTAATTATAAATGTATGGTAGCCAATTTTCTTTAATTAAGCCATTATTAAATTGTTTTTGACTTTAAGTGTTTTAATGCATGACATGATAATTAAATTTTTTTCCGTTTGAAATATCCAAATTAATTCCTGGTAATTATTTATTCTGAATTAAAATATCATTTTAAATATTTTTATTTACGACCATTTGTTTTTTTCAATAAAATATCTATGAAAACATTGTAACTATTTCTAGGTTATAATGATTAGTTAATTAATTAATTTGAAGAGGAAAGTTAATTCTTAGTTTATTAATCGGGAAATTTTAACATGATTTTCAGAATAGTTTCCAATCATTATCAGATACTATTAAATGTGTAAATAATTCCTATCTATTAGATGTTTTGGCTAGAAAAGTATGCTTTAGATTATTCTGCAGATTCATATTATTTTATTTATATAATTAAATTCAGTAATATTGATATTAATAATTTCAAAATGTTGCTTTAATTCCTTGTAAAGCAAATGATTTTCAAAATTGTTTTATTTTGATAAAAAGTTAAACAATAACCTTTAAATTTTGACGTTAAATTAGTTAAAATAACGTTGAAAATAAATGCTTCATTTTAATGAATATTTTTTATTTGCTGGGAAAAAAAAATTGTGTTATATTAAGAATATATTAAAAACAACAATGATCAATTTAATCACTTATATTATTAATGCATTATTTTTAAATCTCTTGATAAACTACTGTTTGATTGAATTAAATATCTTTTATTTCAATATTACGTAAATTAAATTAAGATATTATATCGGAGTAAACTAGTTAATTAAATAAAAAGATTGTATATATATATATATATTCTGATTATATGCAATCTTAATTTTTAAATATTCTGTTTGTTTTAAAAAAAAATCGAAATTCTTGAATGGTTTTGAAATAAATTTGTATTCTTTCAAGTATGTAAAAAATAAAATTAAAATAGGAATAGAAATTAAAAGTTTCAATCTCAAGAATTTACCAAAGTACACCTGAAGTACTTTAATAATTCTGTTTGTCTTTAAAATTATTCCAAATTCTTGAATAGTTTTATGTGAAAAGAAAAAAAACCCTTATGTTTCGTATATTCAGTATTCTTACAGGATGCAGGTTCAAATTGAGATCATAAACATGCAACAACATGTTCTACAATAAAAATAATCTTTTCTGCAGAATTTTCAAATCGTATAAATTTGTAACAATGTTACACTTTAGACGAATCACTAATTCTTATTTGCTTGAACAAAAATTACTATTCTTCCAAATTTGTAAAAAACATATAAATAAAAATAATTCAATCTCAGATACAGATTCAAATTGAAATCATAAGCATGCAACAACATGTTCTATAATAAAAATAATTTTATCTGTAGTATTTTCAAATCGTATATATTTGTAACACTGTTGCAGTTTAGACGATTTAATAATTCTTAATTGCGTAAAAAAAAATTGTAATTCTTTAAAATCTGTAAAAAAACAAAAATAAAAAATTACAATCGTAAACATTTGTCAAAATGCATTTAAAGTACTTTAATTATTCGGTTTGTCTATAAAACAATTCGAAATTCTTGAATGGCTTTTATGTAAAAAAAACAACTTCAGTTTCATATATTCAGTACTCTTACAAGCCGCAGGTTCAAATTGAAATCATAAACCTGCAACAACATGTTCTTTAATAAAAATACTCTTATCTGGAATATTTTCAAGTTGAATAGATTTGTGACATTATTACAGTTTAGAGGAATAAATAATTCTTATTTGATTGAACAAAAATTGCAATTCTTTCATAATTGAAAAAAAATTTAATTAAAAATTTCAATCTCAAGCATTTGCCAAATGCATTTGAAGTACTTTAATAATCGGTTTGTCTTTAAAACAATTAGAAATTCTTGAATTGGTTTTAAATAAATTACAATTCTTTCAAATCTGTGAAAAAACAACTTCTGTTTCGTATAATCAGTATTTTTACAAGATGTAGGTTCAAATTGAAATCATTTACATACAACAACATGTTTCATATTAAAAATAGTCTTTTCTGGATTATTTTCAAATCTTACAGATTTGATGCAGGGTTACAATTTAGACGAATAAATAATTCTTATTTGTTTGAACAAAAATTGCAATTCTTTAATAAAATTAAAAGTAATTGAATCACAAGCATTTGAAGTACATACTTTAATTATTCGGTTTTTCTTTTAAACAATTTGAAATTCTTGAATGGTTTGTATGTGAAAAGAAAAACAACTTCTGTTTCGTATATTCAGTATTCTTAAGATGCAGGTTAAAATTGAAATCATAAACATGCAACAACATCTTCTATAATATAAATCGTCTTATCTGGAGTATTTTCAAATCGACTAGATTTGTAACACTGTCGCAGTTTAGAAGAATTAATAATTCTTATTTGCTTGAACAAAAATTGACATTCTTTAAAATCTGTCAAAAAAATAAAAATAAAAATTATTCAATCTCAACCATTTGCCAAAGTGCATTTGAAGTACTTTAATTATTCGGTTTGTCAATTAAAACAATTCGAAATTCTTGAGTGGTTTTTATGTGAAAAAATGCAACAAATCGGTTTCGTATATTGAATAATCTTACAAGATGCAAGTTCAAATTGAAACCATAAACGTTCTATAATAAAAATCATCTTATTTGGTGCATTTTCAAATCGTATAGATCTGTGAAACTGTTACAATATAAACGAACTAATAATTCTTATTTATTTGGAGACAAATTGCAATACTTTCTAATCTGTAAAAAAAAATAAAAACATTTCAATCTCAAGCATTTGCTAAAGTGCATTTGAAGTACTTCAATTATTCGGTTTGTCTTTGAAACAATTCCAAATTCTTGAATGATTTTTAAATAAATTACAATTCCTTCAAATTTGTAAAAAAACAACTTCTGTTTCATATATTCAGTATTCTTACAAGATGTACGTTCAAACTGAATTAATAAACCTGCAACAACCTGAACTTTAATAAAAATAATCTTATTTGGAATATTTTCAAATCGTATAGATTTGTGTCACCGTTAAATTTAGAAGTATAAATAATTCTTATTTGCTTGAATAAAAATTGCAATTCTTTCAAATCTTTAAAAAACATACAAATAAAAATAATTGAATCAAGCATTTGCCAAAGTGCATCTTTAATTATTCGGTTTATCTTTAAAACAATTCGAAATTTGTAATACTGTTACAGTTTAGACGAATTAATGATTCTAATTTGCTTGAACAAAAATTACAATTCTTTCAAATCTGTAGAAAAAATAAAAATAAATGAATCTCAAGCAAAAGTGCAATTCGGTTTATCAAAACAATTAAAAAACATAGTTTAAATGAAAAATAATTCAAATCTTTAAAAACATTTGCCAAAGTGCATTTGAAGTAAATATTCAAGTGCAGAATTAAACAAGAACCTAATTGCATGAGATGTTTAAATAAAAATCTTAATTTGGGAGCCATCCACCTTATTTTCCCTTCGCGCGTTTCATCCTCGCTCACAAACATCATTAAAAACAGCAAACGCACAACACCTGTTTGCACACCTTAATTGCGTCGCAGCCCAGCGAGAAGCTTTTACGATTTGCATAAATCTCAGCTCAGGACAACGTGATGCATTTTCCTTACTAATGACCCGCAAAAGTGTCCCCACAAATCTCGGAGCCCGCGAAAACCATTCTCCAGCGAGGGAAGGAATCCCGAGAGCTCGAAAAAGGTGGCAGTAGGGGAGGTACGTGACGTCACTCGCAACGTCCACCAACTAAGCGCTTCCTCTGTTCACCAACCACACAGCGGATATGACAACTCAGCCCAATTGATGCTCAGCTACGACTGGCTTTCACACAGTCTCTGTTCTTGTGTGTACACAGATTCTCCAAGAAAGTGCTCTCTGAGAACATGTGCTAGTGCCACGCCGGAAAAATTTGAACGATAAGAGAGAGAAAAAAAAATCGTCTGCAAAAATAAATAAAATCGATTTAAAGAAAACGATTTTTTTTTTTCATTGCGAACTGTTTTTTTTTTTTTATTTTATTATTTTTTTAATCTGAAAAAAATCGTTTGCAAACATTATTCTTTCGGAACTTTGACAGTTTGGAACATTGACGTTTTAAAGAAGAAAATAAGTGGAAGTTTTTTGAAGAGTAATTTTTAAAAAGCATTTTGAATTTCGAAGAAAAAGATGAAAATTTCGAACTTTGCATTCTAATTAAATAATCGTTTTGAGAAAAAGTAATTAAGAAACAGCTGTTAATTATTAATAAAGAAAACTGAAATAGTGTTGGCAACAGCAAAAAAATTTTGCACAGAAAATAAAGAATTTCAAATTATGAAGTAAAAGTTCGACAGAATTTCATCAGACAGGTAAGAATTTATTAATATTTCTCTTTTAATTATAAAAGTTCCTTCAATTAATAATAAAAATTGTCCCGTATCGTAAATAAATACGCACTAGAAATATAGAAATGTGCATTCGTTTTTAATTCTGAAATTATTTGAAAATTGACATTAGATATTTATAATATTTATTCGAAGGTATTTTTTTAATTTATAAGTATTTTTTAATATTCAATTAATAATATATTTTAACATTAATATTTTTATTGTCTAAAGTAATTATTTTTTCTGTTCTTAAGAATTATATCTCTTTATATATTGTTCGTAATTTAATAAATTTTAATAATAATGACGAAAACGGCATTTCTATTTATGGGAAAATGGAGTTTTAGAAATATAGCTTTGCAATTGTCAAACTTTAATAGATTTGAACTTTATAGTTAAATTTTTTTATTATGTTTTAAATTAAAATAGAAAAGGCAGAACGTTAAAAGCTTTTTTTTTTTTTAAGTTCTCTTGAATGCAATTTAGAATATTATGTATTAAACGTGCAAAAATTCAACATGTAGAAATTTTTTAGTGAATTTGTTATCTTATTAAAAGAAAAACTTAATAATCAAGATCATCACATAAATTAGTTAGAGAATAAATAAGATGCTTTACTGTGAGTAATAATAACAAAAATGTCTTATGCATTTTTTATTCATTTGAAATACTAAATTATTCATTAGTCACAGCATAACCTTACCAAAATTACGATTGTAAAATAATAAAATTATAAATATATCTGTATAGAAAAATATCTTAGTTTAATGCATACATTTTAATGCACTAAAAATGCTTAATTTTTAACAAACTTACTTTTTATGACATTTTTAGAAAATATTTATCAATGAAATAACTTTAAAATGTAGTAAATGTATGCAAAGTAGTTTCTAGACTTTTAATTTTTCTCTTTTTTTGCAATTACAACTTAATATTTTATTATCGTAACTGTAATCCATTGAATTTTAAAAGGACATAATAATTAAAACATTTTTTTTTTTGTACATACCATAATTTTCATTTTTTAATTCTTAAAACAACTAAATTTCAATAATGATAAAAAAGAAAGAATGCATTAAAATTTAATATTTTTAATTAATATTATATATATATGTTTTTAAATTCTTAATTTCTTCCATGCATGCAAAAGAAAAATCTCTTCAAAGATTTTTGTCTTAAAAAAATAATTATCATTTACAAAATTAAATAATGTTAATATTTTTGAATAAATATTCAAAATTTTGTAAATTTTTTTCTATGTATAAGATCTTTAAAGGATAAGATATTATAGAATGTCCAACAGTTTTCAATTTGAATAAAATATAATTCATTTATTAAAGTATAGCAAAATAATTAAAAATATTAAATAATAATGTTTTTACAAACGACGTGCAAATTATTTATGTTCATTCCTTATTTCTAATTTATTTATTTTTTGCAATATAATTTACTTTTAACTTTTAAAATATATATTTTTTATGTTTAGAAAGTTGCAGACTAAAATTAGCTTTAAATTTAGCTTATTTTTCGTAAAAAGCACATAATTATACAAAAGGCGTGATTTTCTTTGTTAAATCAAACAACGAAATAAATATGCGAAAACATTTAATGTTTTGAAATATTTGCAATTGATAAATTGAAGACATATGTTTTCATCATTAAACAGTTTTGTTACAAAACATCTTAGTAACAAACTAGCAATTTTAAAATAATTAAATATTCCAGATGCTATAAATAATGAAATTATTTCAAGCAAAACATCATTGCTTAACAAAATTAATTAATATTTTAGATGCATATAAAAAAATTAAAATTAAAAAAAAAGATATTATGAATTTTTAAGAGGATATTTTATCAAATATTCATAATTCTTTGATTAAGATTTACAAAAATTTATATATATAAAAAAAAAAACAATATCTTCGAAATCACTTAGTTTTAAAACTACTTTTATGAGGACACATTTTTATTCTCGTGTATTTTCTCATTAGTTATTCTGACTTTATTTATTATTTAACTAACACTTTTACTTTTATTTATATAATATTTTTTTTAAAATAATGCGCTATATTAGAGCAATTACGCGAGACACATAAGCAATCATGCATTATTTATAACTGATGCTTAAATAATTAAAAAAAACTATTCAAAATTAATAATTTCGTCTGCAATATTCATGCCTCAGCCTCAGTTTTTAAAAAACAGTTTTTCTGAGAATTATTGGTCTTCATAAAATTTATTTTATACATTTCATATAATTTATAATTTTCACATAATAATCATAAATTATATGAAAAGTATAAAATAATTTTTATAAATTTAAAAGTAATGACTTTTTGTATCATAATGGGTTAGGTGTAAGATAATTTTTTCAGATATCTTGTATTAATTTACAGGAAATGAAATAACATAACATAAATGCTATTAATTGCATAACTCCGCAATTCTTGCCAATGTATTATAACATGAAATTAAGTTTAGCTTGGATGTTTTATGATGTATATCGTTAAAAATTTATTAAGATAATAACAAAATATATTTTTAATATTCTTTTCTATTTTTGTCCATTAATTCTCCTTTAATTCTCCCCTCTATATTAACAAATTATTTTATAATGTATTCCAGTAGATTATTCGGTTATCTCCCTTAAAAATTTATATAATTTAAAATATTAAAAATAAATCTTTGAAAATGTATCTCTTAAAAATTTAATAAGATAATAAAAACATTTTATTATTACTATTTTTATATATCACAACTTCTCCCTATGTTTTATCATTTAAAATAAAATAAAAATCATCTCTAAATTCATTACATTTTTTTAGCATCTCACATGTTCTTTCAACAAATGTTTATAAAATATTTTTATTTTTATATGAATAATATTTTTTTAAATTTAGATTAGTACAATTATGTTCTATGATACGTAACTTGTGATAAACTAACACGAAATTAATAGATTCGATTGCAATATATAAGAGTCGATTTTTTTTTTATACTTCATCACAAAGCTCTTGGAAATGTTTTTTTCGTTCCACCAAAACCTCGTAAATCCCTGTCAGGTACTATAAAGTTTTTTCAGCTTGGTCATAAATTGCAGGTGTTAATGATTTCGTGCGAAATTTTCAGCGACCTTTTTAACATCTTCTCAAGGATATATGATCGTTGTACCTATCGAGTGAAGATCAAGGTCCACATACACTGCATGTAACTTAAAACGGGCCACATACAACGAATATATATATATTACATGCATTAATTATCTATATACTGAAAAGAAATAATATAATAAATTAAATAAAGAACTAGAAGCGTGACATTACATTAATTTAATGCATTAATTATCTATATAATGAAAAGAAATAATATAATAAATTAAATAAAGAACTAGAAGCGTGACATTACATGAATTTAATGCATTAATTATCTATATAATGAAAAGAAATAATATAATAAATTAAATAAAGAACTAGAAGCGTGACATTACATTAATTTAATGAGTACGATTTTTAAGTAAGATTTTTGTTTTAACTCATCTAAAAAAATTGTAAATCAAAGGGTTTCTATTTCTCGATTTACTAAAAATTATGAATGAATATCTATCTATCTATCTATCTATCTATATATATAAGATTTATCTATTTCTATGCATTTTGTGAAGATGACAACAGCTACCTCGTTGAGCACAATTTTGAGGTGCAACATGTGTTTGACAAAAAAAAAAAAAAAATGAAATAAATAAATAAATAAAGTTCACTATGAATTTTTCTAACAAATGTCAATAAATGACATTTTGAAAGCCAATAAAATTGTCTCTGAGGTGTAGGTATATGAAATGAAAAATAAAATAAAATAACATAGAACGAGAGACCTTGCATCTACGCTTGTATATTCATGACAAAAGTTTTTATCACATAGTTTAATAATTTAGAAAAATATCAGATAAAATATTTTTCTGAAATTTAAGTATAATGCTTTTTATTCAGTTAGACCTGAATAATATTCCATCTTTTGTTCTGCCTTAAAATCTGAAAGTTTTTTTAAGCGATAATATATCGTATTAGTTATTAAAAATAAAAAATACATATAAAACAACAATGAGCCACGGTTTGTTCATTCCTAATTTAAATCAATTTTCGTCCGCCAAATGCAAAATAGAGTGTTGAAACTTTTAAATGATTATTTGACATTTGAATAAATGCATGTTTTTATATGTTTTTATATGCTTGTATATGAGTTAATGAGTATATATTAAGTTTTTTATACGAAAAATGGTTCGTAAATTATTTTATTTGTTTTGAATTTTTATGAACCAAAATTTGAATTTATATTTTTGAAGTATTTAAAACGCTCACAGATACGCTAAAAATACTAATTTGAATCTTATAAATATGTAATTTGTTGGATATTAAAATTTGTGAATACTAATTATTTTTATTGGTAAAAATTTTAAAAACTATGATGGATTGGAAAATAATAAATTCATTTTGCCTTAGGAATAAAACATTCAATTGATTGCATAATTAAATATTACTAGTAGTGAAATGGGAGTGATTTATTTACAGTCGAAAGGTTAAATACTTTGTAAAAAAATAATGATTTGTGGATGAACAAATGGTGTTATTATAATAAAAATTATAGTATTATAAAATAAAATTATTAATTAGTATTAAAAAAATAAATTTCTTATTTGTTATCTTTAAAACGTTTTTCCATTTAATAGATCAATTTATCAAAATTTATTTACAAAAAAACTCACGTTTAATTTGCAAATTAATTTAAAATATTATACATATTTTCCTGTTACTGTTATTCTTTTACATTTTTTGCTGTATTTTTTTAGTTCTAAAAATATTAAAAACTATTCAAAATTTTCAAGGAAAATTAAAGTAATTCTATGTATAGAATATATTTATATTGTGAGTAGTTTTTTCTTTTGAATCTTATTTAAAATTAGAATCTTAATTCATTTTGAATCTTAATTAAGATTATCCTATTTAATCCTCTTAGAATAATCCTATTTAAGTTTCTGAAATAAAATGAAAAACCAAAAGAATTATAATGGGATGGGCTGATGTACAGGTTACCCATAAAATTTAGAATTAAATAAAAGAACAAAACGCATTGCAGCAAACTTAAAAAAATAAAAATATCGTTTTCACTTTGAATTAAAATAGTTTTTACTTTCACCAATGATCTTTTTAAATAATTTTACATTAATTTTTTACAGAATTAATTTTTTTACTAAATTATTTAACAGTAACTCAATTATTTTAGAAATAAATATTATGTATAAAAATCCTGGTTAAAGAAATTTAAAAAAAAAAAATTATGAATTCAATTTTAAAAAAACCCATACAGAAATTAAAAAAAAACTCGTGAAGAAATTTAAAAAAAAAAAGCTCGTGAAAAAAATTTAAAAAAAAGTTACAGATTTCAGTTAAAATGTCCAAAATTGAAACTGGCCAAGAACATGAAAAACTCCTCTCTCCAAAACAATGCCCATATATAATATTTTACTAGTAATATTATTGGATGCCTAATAATAATAATATACTAAAAATATTCTTCTATCTGTACTAAAAATCTTTTTTAGCATAATACTAGTCTAGCATACTATTGAAACAATTTCATGATGTTGGAAATATCAAATTTAAAGGCAATTGCTGGAAATGAGAAATGGAAGAAAAGAATTTGCCATGTCACCATTAAGGATTTAGGAAAATATTTACATTCCTTTTTAGGTGGATCTTTTTTTTTCTGGTAATCCCTTTCAGTATGTTGTTCCTTCATTTATTACCTCCTGCCCCTTTCCTGATTTTCCTGTTTCTGTCAATACCAGTCCCTATGTTCCGGGAAATCCAATAAAGTAGGAAGTATTGTAAGCAAACGTCCTAATATAATTGGAGACCGAATTCACCTAGGGGAATTATAGCTGAAATACTGCAAGACATATTTCTCTGGGATACAACTTTCCTGATTCACTTTCTTTTCATCAAATGATTTCTTTTCCTTTTTTTTTCTTCAGTGTGATGAATTTAAGGAAAATGAGATTAACAAAAACGTATGGGAGGGAAATACAGCTTTACAGGTAGTTTTTAATACAGCTTTATAGGTAGTTTCGAGTTGGTAGTTGAATTAGATAGAATAATACATATTTATGTGCTAGTTTTATATAGTATTTATATTTTTCCAATTTTGAATCAGTTTCTCGTAGATTTTATAAAGGGAATTAATAAAAAAAAATTTAATTTCAAACATTTAAGATTTGGGTTTTATTTGTGTGACAATTTTTCTTTTTAATTTTAAGGAATTTTAGTTTTGATCTTTTTAAGGAATTTTATTTTTGATTTTTTTTAAGAAGAATTTTAAGGAATCTTTTTATCTATCTTATCTAATCTAATCTAACTATTTTTAGGGCTTGCTATTATAGAAATATATTTATGATTTGGTTTGTCGCTCTACGGTCATCTTGTGCATATGAGTGCTAAACAGACTGGAACCTACAGTTTAAAGTGGATTCCGAACCACTACAAACATCCATGGTACCGCCGTGATTCGAACCAGAAATCTGTGATACCTAGCGACAGAGAGCTAGCCACTCAGCTATCAGGCGCAGAATTATATTTATGTGCTAGATTCTAAGAATTTCTATTTTTCCAATTTAGAAACAGTTTCTCGCACATTTTATCAAGGAATTAATAAAAAATAATTTGAATTTCCCACATTTAAGTTTTGGTTTTATTTTTGTGACAATTTTTTTTTAAGAAGAAAAAAAAATTGCCCTTGAAATTTCTTAGACTTTTCACGTCACTGCTCCATCCATAGTTAATTGAAAATTGCAACTAATTTACGATTTGTGTTGGTGAATCTAGTATTCTGTGTAATTAGTGAACCTAATTGCTGCTCCTGTAATATCATGACTAACATCTGCTTTAATGGATTCACATGATTTATTGAACGTTTGAATAATCCTGAGGCTATTGAATCTGTTAGATGATCTTGCAATATACTGATTAACATTTACTCAATAATTACCATAATATCAAAAACCATCTGGACTATTCCAATAATATAATAACAGATTCAATCACTATGGCTATATTTTAATTGATTTAACGATTTTATCACTGTGAAAGAACATGTAACAACAGTTTTCAGTTATTCAAGAAAAAAGGTCGGTTTATTCTTGATAAATATAAATTCATAAAAAGAGAACAATTTTTTTTATGTTTGGTTTTAATTTATAGAAATAAATGAATAAAAATATAATAAAATTTTAATGACAGTAGAAACACTTTATATAACTTATATAAATTTATTAATGCTTATCAGTTTAGGCCCCCAGTAGATCAATAAAATAGCGAGAATATTCATTTTCGATATTTTATGTTTACAAAACCTCCAGCGTTATTTAATGTACATTAAGATAAGTTATTGGATAAAATAGGGTTTCTTGTCCCACATAGTCGACAGCAACATCTAGACCAAATCTAAGAACATGTGTGGTCTCATGGAAGAAAGGAAAGATTCTATTGGGATGGAGCACCAGTAGGTAGAAGTCTGACTTGGCTCCCTGTCGCTGACTTTTTACGGGGTAGGGTTGTCAGCCCTACGCCAAATAGGCATATTAGACCGGGACCTACGACTTAAAGTGGATTCCGAACAGCTACAAACATATATGGCACCGACGGAGCTCGAACCCTGTGGCACCGAGCTCCAGAGCGCTAGTCGTTCGGTTATCAGGCCCCGGGCAAAATAGTTAACTTAAGGATTGCTTTAAGATTATTTAATGTATATGAACTGAAATGTAATGAAGAAACTCTTTCTAAAATGCAGCATTTAGCTACTATTTTAAATTTCAATGCAACTTTTACATATTTTTTGATGGAATCCCTGTGAAATTGCGTATTTATATAAAACTTTTGTAACCATGTGTATCAGATTCCTAGATAACAAAATGTACTAAAAGATTTAATATTTTTAAGCTTTCTTATTTAAATTGTTTTATAATTTATTACATATCTCTAAAATGTACTTTACCTTTCTTAAAAAGTCTATTTCACATAGATGTGTGAAATAGACTTTTCTAAGGAAGGTAAAGTACACTACATTTATTCATGCCACAGATCGTTAAAATATTTTACCATTCCAGATAATAGATTTTTCTCTTTCTCTAGATGACAAAATGCACTGAAATATTTAATATTTTTAAGCTTTTTCATTTGAATTGTTCTATAATTTATTACATATCTCTAAAATGTACTTTACCTTCATTTTACATATCTATGTGCACTTTTTAAGGAAGATAAAATACACTGCATGTATTCACCACAGATCGTTAAAATATTTTCTAGATAATGAGCACTTTTCGGATAATGGGTATTCTCTCTCCCTCTTGCTGCCTTTCAATAATCCAATAATTGGCTATAAACGATAATAGTGCAATGCAAACTGTACTATGCAGGGTATAATGTCGATGCTAAAAAAATATTCGAATATGTTCCTGAAAATACATACACTGAAAATATTCCTGAATTATATCACATACTTGATAAAATAATTATTTTTGCAACTCTTAAAATTTCGAACATTTCTGACAAATAAATTTTGCAGTCGTAACTTTTAACACTTTTCAAATTTCTTTTTCAGATCCAAATTTTCAAAGAATTCTCAATCTTTAGTTAACTAAGTTAACTTAAATATCTTTTTCTATACTCTCATTCAAACAATTGTTTATCTAAGATTTTTATTTGCGTTTACCGCCTATATATAACTTTCCTCTGAGTTGCTTTAAAAGCATTATTTTGTGTATGACTATTATACTTCATAGTAGGATTTAAATTAATTCTTTAATTTTAGTTTGCAACTAACAATTTGCAGCTGTATTGAAATAAAAGAAATTGTTCGTATTTTTATTAATAGTTTCTTCAGAAAAAAAAACCCCGGTCTTTACTTTATAATAAATTATCTATAAAAATATATTATTATATTTTATAAAAGCATTTTTATCGCCTTTTAGTTCAGAAGAACGAATATTTTCTTTTGGTATAAATCAGTAATTTCTTTATTGATTTCCCAAAACATTTGATAATTATTTAAATTTTTCTTAATATGATTAGTAATAAAAAAATATAATGTGTATTATTCTAAATCATATAATCGCTAATCCAATAATTGGCTATAAAGGATAATAGTAATGCAAACTGTACTATGCAGGGTATAATGTCGATTCCTTATTATAAATAAATAATGTCTTAATAAATTATCATTAAATAGAGAAATATTAGCTGTTCATTTTAAATTTCCAATATTCAGTAAACTATAAATCACAAGTTGTACACATTTATCATAAGTTGAGATGATTATTAAGAAATTTAAAAAGTTAACAATTTTATAATTAATATCATTATTTGATTTTCTCAGCTATATCTGTAATTTCTGAATACTTATTGGAAATACAAAATATTAAAAAAAGAGCTATTCCAAAATGCTCCTCTATTATAATATTTCTTTTTCCTCTTCAAATATACGAATTTAATTATTAATGTTGCTAAATAATATCAAGAGATTTCTACTAAGGATTTCCACTTTTGTGCTTAAAAACAATTGTATTCATTTATTTGTTACAATTATCTTTTAGTAAATGCCTTTCCTAATTGTTATTATTGACTATTTTTATGTTTGGAATAGACATTTAGATCTAAATTATCTATACAGAAAACTATATTTCTTATTCTTTAATTATCGATGCAATTTGAATAACAATCTGTTAAATTACTGTTTTAGAAATGTGTTTTGTCGTTGAATGAATAAAAAATTTCATTAAATTATTGGAAAAGGTGTACGAAATACATAAAAAGTGCTTACTAACTTCAATATTTTTTCATCTTTTAAACTCATTTTTACTACTTGGTAAGTTTATTTAATTTCATGTTAGTTTTGATTTTAATTTGATCTTAAAAAATTAAGTGAATCTTAAGAATGTAAGTAATAAAGCGAAGTTTAAGAAAGTAATAAGGCGAAGTTTAAGAAAATAATAAAGCGAAGTTTAAGAAAGTAATAAAGCGAAGTTTAAGAAAGTAATAAAGCGAAGTTTAAGAAAGTAATAAAGCGAAGTTTAAGAAAGTAATAAAGCGAAGTTTAAGAAAGTAATAAAGCGAAGTTTAAGAATGTAATGTGATAATTTTAGCTTAAAGAATGAAGTTAAGTTTAAGTATGTGACGTAATAAAGTCATCTTAAAGAATAAAGTAAAGATTAAGAATGTAATATGACAATTTGAGCTTAAAGAATAATGCGAATCTTAAGAACTTAATGTAACAAATTTAGCTTAAAGATAACAATAATTAAGCAGCCAATTAAAATTTCAAGCCTATTTATGAATTAAGACGAGGAGGTTTAAGGGGTATTTCCCCCTGTTTGGTACTCCGTAATCGGTACGCCAGTTGCCAGAGCTTAAAGAATAATGTGAAACTTAAGAATGTAATGTTACTAAATATTTACTTTGTCATAAAATATTTTTTAAATAAACGGAATTTAAAAAGGAAAAGAATATGTTTAACACTTGAGATACTGTCTTCTTAAATATGCTCTTAACAATAAAAAATGTTGTACAATCAAATTTAAGGGAGCCACAGGGTACGTTAAAGCATTTTGCTTTATACTTAATTAATAATGTTCTAAAAATTGTTTTCATATTATTTAAAGATATGTTGAACGCTACAAATCTCCGATTCACCATGACAAAAATTTAGTTATAAACTTTGGAAAGATGTAGGTTATACTAGACTAAATGAGTTTGAAGTAAATGCAAAATGTAATATATAATTGAAGGAATTAATTTTATTCACTAAAACCCTTATATAAATTTATGAAATACATCTGATTTTAAAATAAGCTAACGCGGTAATTTTTTTAACGGAAACATATACAATGTAAACACAGATAATATAAATGATTAATATGACAAAAAGCAATACTCTCTAAACATCTGTATTTCATTTAGTTTTTTAATCATGACAGCAGAATGAAGATTACATGTATTTTTTTTTTTTAGTTTTGACAAGCAACAGTAAATAAAATAATCAAAGGATTTTTTTCCGTTTGGAGATACAGATCAGGTAAACATTGGATATGACAAAAAAGTAATATGCGCTTAACTTTTTTTTTCTCTTTCTATAGTAGCAGAATGAAAAGCTTTAGGGTTTTTTTATTCATGATAACAAAAACTAATCAAAAGAGTTTTGATTCCTTATTTTTATTTTGAGAAATTCTAAAATCAAACATATTTTCTTACAATATACATCAAGAATATTAAAATCATCAAATCTGAACTTCTCTGAATAATAGTCAAATTATGAAAATATCAAATAAATAGTCAAATTATGAAAGTAATAAATAAATAATCAAATTATTAAAATGATAACTAAATAGTCAAATTATTAAAATGATAAATAAATAGTTAAATTATGAAAATAATAAATAAATAATAATGAATATAAATAAATTAAAAATGAATGAATTTATAATTTGAAAATGAATGCAAGTTAAATTTCCAAACTATTTCTAAGTATATTATCTAAATAATGAATATGATTTTTGCCCTTGGAAAAAAAATTTTTTTTTTAAAGTTTAAATCGAAACTTCCATCTTTTTGACTCCAAATAATCTAAAAACTTTTGACATAGCTTAAAATAAAATTTTTTAAATTTTACTTAATTTGTTATGCAAATATTTGTTACGAGACTAGTATACGTAAAATTTATTGTATTTTTCCTTATGTTTATATGCAAAATAACAATGTTTTAAAACAGGCTTAATACGTATTTTGTTTTTCCAATTCGTTATTTTTCTTATACAAGTGCCTGAAAAACTTATCTATATCAAGAAGTAAATATTTCGATTTTTTTTTTTATTTATGCAAAAATTCCTTTTTAAATTTAATTTTTTTTGGTTTTGAGGCCTTATTGTAAAACAAATCATAGTGTAAGACTTTTACTATAGAGTTTTAATCGTTTTCTAACAAATAGATAACATAAGGTAGCACTCTGCTCTATAATAACTATATAGGAAAGTTAGAAAAAAATAATGATAGAGTAAAAAGTAGAACGAATACCCTCAAGGGAGGGGAGGGTCTGGGAAATTCGTACCTTCCCATCATATTAAATACCCAACGGGAAGAATTATCTACCCTATGTGTTTATTTTCCATCATGGATACTGGAACTCTGAGCTCGGGTCTCCTTATTAGATTTAGTAATAAAATGGGAAGGCAGAGTAAAGTATTAAGTAGATGGCAAATTAGAGTGGTTGCCAAATTTATCAATATCTAGTCTTTGAGGTCAATATAATATTGTTAAGGGCGCATTTGGGATCAGGCGATGACTGGAAGTTGATAGAAATACATGACAATGTTGATACAATATATTGTATATACAATACAATATATATATACAATTGTTTGTAAAAGTCTCCTTTTATAGATGCAAGATAGATTGTATTCTTGTTGTTTTATTAAATTTAATTTGCATCTTATATATTCACCCCTCCCTTAAAATTTATGATATAAATGAGACCAACAAAAGCGTTTCCCTTGGAGGTTAAATCAGTTTAATAACTGTAACTCTAAAACAGGATTTTGTTTCGTTTATTATATAACTGTAAAAAAAAATATTTTATTATATAATTGTAAAATAGAGAGAATTAAGTTAAGAACTCCTGTAAGGGAACAAGTGCCACAGAAATTTTACGACACCGACGATTTATTTATTTAAAACCAATGATTTTTAAGATTTTTACATAAATGTATTATTTTAATATAAAAAAATGTTTGAATTGATCTTTTTTTAATGCAGTCATCTTTCTTAAAAGAAGATAAATTTTACCCTTTTTTTTAAAACAATCAAAATATTTTTCTTTCATAGATTTGATTCTTTTTTCTAAAAAGGGGAAAAGATGAACTTAACTACCAATAGTTTCTCTTTCTCTAGCTGAAATTGTGAACCAGTAGAATGAAATAAAATGTTTCAAAAGATTTTATTCCCATACAACTATTCATTAGTCCAACCTTGTTGTGATTTTATTAATTTTCAAATAACTTCCAAAGAGTTTAGTCTTTCAAATTTTGCAATTCAGTTTCAATTATTCCATAATATAACTATTTCTCAATATTTATATGCGAGAAACATAGATATATTGATCAATCACGCCGACCGAGGACTGCCTGTTAGGCTGTTAATTCTGTCAGAGTCTTATTAGTCTCTGTTAGACAGAAAATAACATATTTAATTTGCAATGCACATTTCTTAAAGCTACTATTGAGCAATACATTCTTTCAATAGTCAGAAAGTCTACTGAAATCTTAAGTTTCATTATAACGAAATCAAAATTCCTTTCTTCAAGCCCCTAATGGTTATTATGCCTGTAATAAAAATTCTGATGTATGATTTATAAATCAGTCGTTTTCTATAAATGAAAAATGAAAGAACTTCGTCTCAACATGTTATGAAATAGCAGAAATTATCGTATAATTATATACAGATTCTCTTAGATGTTGTAAAATGTCAAATTTTAATCTTAGTAAGCTTTACTACATATCTGTAAATAATTCGATTGTTCAATCTCAACTCACTTCCAGCTGATTTTTACATATTTAAGTATTACATTCTGGCGGATTACGAAAAGTCATAATACTGATAGGAAATAATTTATATTTCTAAATAACAAGAATATTTCTCAACATTATGATGTTTACAGCAATATAAGTAGTAAATTATATGTGCTGCAGGAAAATTTGAAATTGTTAAGGTACAATACATGTTACGTAAATTTGACTATTGTTTTCTAAATTCGAATACTTACTTCTATTGAAAAACTGAAATGGTAGAATATAATTATCTTTAAAAGTCGTAATTGTGATAATAATAAGCAACTACAACGAATTGTAATATTTCAAATTTAATTAAGTTATGAGTATTTGAATTTTTTTCCTCTTAATTTAAGATTTTTAAAGTATGAATTACACAAAAGGTTTAAGATATCTCTTAAAACTAACCATAATAAAAGAATTATGTTTCTTTTATAATTTTACTATATATATTTAATTATTAGAGACTATAATTGGTATTGTTAAGTAAGTGATTGGTAAAGAATGATGAAAAGATCAAATTAAGCTTCAACGAATAGAAAATGTTTCATTTTTATTAATTTAATGAATGAGGTAGATAATGTTGATTTTTACGACTGTTTTGTAATTATTTTACCTAATTTAATTTTTAATAATCATTACTTTCATTTAACTAAGAACAAAGCGATGAACAATATTTCTTGTTAGTCTGTCTTTCGTCAAAATAAATAAATTCGATGGTTTTCGAACACGTGAGCATGCAACATACAGCTGCCCATGGGAGAAAGACGGATTCTGAGGTTCGATTTTTTTGGTGGTCTTTTACTGAAATTGATAATTGAAAAAATACAATACAATTAAAATAAAATCGGGATATAATAAGAAAAGACTTAAAAAAAAATTCACAATAAAATTCAAATGCAAACGATCGTTTAAGATACACGAACACCTTCGAAGAAATTTTTTATCTTTGTACATATTTTTGGATTGAATATATCTAAAAACTAATGATTTCCCATAAAAAAATTTCATTATTATTTTTTTTAATTTTTATAAGCTAAAATAAGGGTAGAAATGGCCAAAAATTGATACTGTTACAAAACCTGAAATCAAATCAATATTTTTTAAATTTCTGAGTTTGTACTAACATTTTACAGTGAATAGACCTCTGGTAAATTTATATCTTTATTATTTATTATTTTGTGCTAGTTTAAATGCTGTCGACACAAAATTCTTCCAAAATTTGAATGTAATTCCAAGTTTATAAATTAAAATAAAAAATATTTATGTAGCTATAATCATTTCCCTGTAAATATTTATGAAAAACATAAATACAAAGTTTTGTAGCATTTGGATCAAAATTACTTGTGTTATGGTGTTTCACATGAAAACAAAAAGCATAAAAATTCATTCTGAGAAAAAGCTAAAAACAACTTTTAATTAGATATATTACTTTTAAAAATGTTGTAAATAGATTAAAATGCCATTGAATTATCAAGTTCATAGTCTTATTTATTAAAAAATATAGTTTTATTTTTCCTTAAAGCTGTAAATATTTTCTGAGCTTTGTTTTGAAAAAGTTAAAATTTGCTCGACAAAATGTTTTTTTACAACTTCCTGCTATTTGCAAAGGCTTTTTAAAATGAAATGACCTGAATTTAAAATATTTAGCCTTTTTGCAAGTGTTTTGATTAAATATATTCAAAATCTTTGAATTTCACATAAAAATATCAACTTTAACAATTTTTTATACAATTTATTCTTTAAAATATGGATAAACATTGCAAAAATGTGATATTGTTGCAAAACTTTATAATTCAAAAATAAATAAAACATGAATAGATTTTTCCTTTGCAAGTATTTTTATGCTGGGAATATCCTTATGTAGGTAATATACTGTTTTCAAATTTATATCTCAATTATTTATACATTTTTGTATGCTTAAAGTTTGTCGACACAAACTTTTTTTACAAATTTACAGAAATTCTTAGTTTAAAAACTAAAATAAAAATAATTTATGAATTTAGGTTAATTTCCATGTTCTATTCCTTTCATACATTTAAAGAAAACTTTTACATGAAGTTTCAAAGCATTTAGAAAAGAAATATTTTTATTATGATGCTTTGAATGAATACAAAATGCATAAAAATTCAAATAAGAAATAATTAAAACCAACTTTTAAATGTAAATAAAAACAAATGTACATACATAAAAATGTTATTGAGCTTTAAATTCTCCTTTATTAATATAAACACTTATTTATTTGTTTTGTTTTCTTTAAATAACTTCCAACTTAAAAGTACCATTTATCAATTTTTCTTCGCCAATATTAAAATCACTCAAATTTATAACTCAAATTCTTTGTTTTTAAAATAACAAAAGTTTTTAAAATAAAATGTTCTTGATTTTCAACTTGCAACTATTATAATACCTTTTATAAAATTTTAATGTTATCATTATATCAAATAATTGCAGAGTTTACTTCATTTTCACACTTTTCAAAAAATCCTTAAAATTCATCATCTTTCTTTAAAATTATATTGTCTATATTATATTATCTTGTTAGATCACATTTCATTTTAGAATTCTTAATCAAATACAACACATGTTGACAAACTTTAAGCATAGAAAAGTTCAATGTTTTGATTCACAACTTTTCATTCAATATATTTTATTCCAATTCAAATTCAAACTTAGAAAATGTGTTTTTTCTTCTTCACAAAATTTTTTTTATTATTTTAGGATGAAAGAAATCACAAAACAAATGGAAAAGTTAATGAGCTTTAAATTCTCCTTTATTGATATAAACACTTATTTATTTGTTTCGTTTTCTTTAAATAACTTCCAACTTAAAATACCATTTATCAAATTTTCTTCAACAATATTTAAATCACTCAAATTTATAACTCAAATTCTTTGTTTTCCAAATAATAAAGCTTTTTAAAATAAAATATCCTTGATTTTCAACTTGCAACTATTATAATACCTTTTATAAAATTTTAATGTTATCATTATATCAAATAATTGCAGAGTTTACTTCATTTTCACACTTTTCAAAAAATCCTTAAAATTCATCATCTTTCTTTAAAATTATATTGTCTATATTATATTATCTTGTAAATCACATTTTATTTTAGAATTCTTAATCAAATACAACACATGTTGACAAACTTTAAGCATAGAAAAGTTCAATGTTTTGATTCACAACTTTTCATTCCATATATTTTATTCCAATTCAAATTCAAACTTAGAAAATAAAAAAAAATATTGATAATCAAATCATGTAATACTTACATACATTTGATTTATTTCTCATAGAAATAATATAAATTTAATACAATATAATTTTCACAAAATTTAAAGTAGTAAATAAAACAATAATATTCAGAACATGGGAATTTTACGTTTATGTAGTACAGGCATTGAGACACGGCGCCATCTAACGTAGCTTTTATTGTGGTATATCTTTCGTCTGTTGTGGAAACAAACTTTTTACTCCAACGATGAAATTAGTGCAAATAAGAATTCTGCAATTAATTATCGAAATAGCAATAAAATAGTCATTATATTATTCGAAAAATGAAGCTACGAATTCCTCTAATTGCAGTATTGCAACCCTAAATAAATTGGCGGAAAAGCGAAAATTCAGGGTTGCAATATTGGCGCCTTCCTCAATGGTAGATTTTAACCGATTTTGCAATTAAATACGAAAAAAATCTGTATAAAAACTATCCTATTTCTCAAGTTGGAACAAAACACACATTTAAAAAAAAAAAAAGTTAAAATCGGATGGTTAGTTTCGGAGTTCATCGCGGACAAACATCGTGACACGGGAATTATATATAATAGATTTTTACTTTAACAATATAACTTACACATGTCTTTAATAATACAGGATTTTGCATGTTTTGTCGAGTTACTCGAAAAAACAAATTGAATGAACGGTGAAACTATTGCTTCAAGCGATACATATCTGATGCTGAGTACGTAACGTATATGTTTATATGGATGGTGTATGTGGAGGAATAGACCTTACAAACTCACTTGACATTTTCCATTTTACTTTCTCTCTTGTATTTTGACGAATTTTGGGGCATTATTTTTGCAATGATTGGTGAAATTAAAAAACGAATGGTTAAAATGAGCAAATATTAAAGTTTTGATGGTGGAATGAGGTAGTAAAAGAAGTATGAATTGCACATACAAATTTGGACCAGATATCAGTGAGGCACCATTTTATTTATTGATGAAACAGATGATGTTCAGTCCAAACACTTATTTTCGATGTACGTTCATCTGGTGAACGTCAGGGACTTACTCCCTGCCATCTAACTTTTGAAAAAAGACAGAATTTGTCAGTGGATATCCGATAGTTCTAGTCAGGTACCATATTGAATGGACGCTCACACATCCACGCTCGGTACCTGCGGTAAAACATAGGGACGAGTTCTTTGTTCACCTTTTTAGGGTTGATTCGAGTTGGTTTTTATTTTAATGAAATGATAACATGTGTTTACATTGCATTAATCTGAACGTCGAATTTCTGAATAGTTAGAATATTCGGATGGATTGGCCAGCAAGATCGCCAGACTAAAACCCTATACAACCTGCCTGGGACTCTTTCGAGAGTCAATTATAATTTGCCTAACACCCTGAGGAAATTGATCCTAGGAGAGTAGGATCAATTTCTTCAGGGCATCATAAATTGCCTAATTTCCAATATAAATTCATATTGTCAGAACTGAAAATTGAAAGAGATGCATAAATGAAAGAAAGCCCCGTGACTCTTAATACCCCTTAATAACCCACTTTTTGTTTGATGTTGAAACTCTGCTTTAGGTGCTTAAGTGTTTTACAAAGATCACGTGCATGTACTAAATTTATTGTGTACTTTTTTATTATATCAAACTTTGCTCATACCTAATTCTATCAATATCCGTGCAGACATAATCACCAAAAGTGAAAATAATTTTCTCACTTTCTTTGTTGTCAGTAATTCTCTTAATTCTGAACATTTAGGTGCTTTTTAATTCTCTTAATTTCATTATTATTACATTTGGTTTCAATTTTTTTTTCTATGCTTTTTTCCAAAGAATGAATTTAGGGTCGAAAAATTATATTATTGTTTCACAAAAATACTTGAATGATATTTATATTGTTTTGATAATGTTTTCAATATATTACTAACCGGTACATAGATTACCAGCATAATAATATTTATATGTTACTAACTTATATAAAAATATTTAAAAGATTTAGTTTTTAAAAATAGCATTAATTATCTTCATCATTTTTTTATGCTTAAACAGAGTTTTAGTTTATGTTACAGTCTAAATGTTTTCAATTAAATTTATTACTTCTAGTTATTTGCAGAGTTCATAAACCAGTTTCATGAATAAAAAATAATGATTCCAATTATAAAATCAAATAATTTCTAAAATATTTGTAACTTGAGTTATAATTTCTACAATTGCCACAAGGCCACATATTATATATTTAATAATTTAACAACGCTATATTAAATAAGTTATGAGAATTATTTTTGAATTTACAGTCTGTAATTAAACACTTGTTAAAAAACAGAATAACATTTGTTTAAGGATTTATTCTAATTAGAAGAAAAGTCACGACTAATAAAATTCTTTTGTTTCACAAATAAATGAATACGTAAATTATTTTTGTATTGCTCTTTTTTCACAGTAACATGATATCATATCCATAAGATTAACATAAAAACAAATGAATAAAAAAACTGAAATTAACATAAATTCTTTTCATTGCTACATTTGCACTGTATTCTCATGCAGTTTGTTTTATGAATCAAAATATAAAGTAATATGCGTATCAATATATAAAGTAATATGCGTATCAATATATAAAGTAATATATATGATTTCGTATTCATTTAAGTATTTGATATTTTGTAGTGTAAAACAATTAAGAATTTTATTACACGTATTTTACTAGTTTAAATAAAAATTGGATTTTGTTATATCAAATATATAAAAAATTGCGTTTCTGTTTCTTATACCACCTAGTCGACTGCAACAACTAGAACAAATCCATATAACCGTGTGTTCTCATGGATGGAGGAAGGATCACAGCTTCTGGGGTGATGGAGCACCCGTAGGTAGAAGTATGACTTGACACTGTGATGCTGAAGAAGGAGAACAATGCCTTCCGGGTGGACTTTTTAGAAGAAAATACCCCGTATTGTGAATCGTATGGGAGAAAATCCAAAAAAACTCCCACCATGTAGTCCGACTCACGAAGCAACATGTTGAACATCACAACGCCATCGAGTCTCCTCGTTTTTGAAACAGCATCTACAACAAAGGCGTCAGCGGATTGAACCTCACCACTAATGGTCACCAACAGCGCTCGTTTCCACTGAGTCGTGAGTCGAGTTATAAAAAATTGCTAAAAAAATAAATAAGAAGAAAAAATAATAACACATATTTCTTATTTGAATGTGGTAAAAAAAATTCCTTCATATTTTTTTTTTTAAGTTACACAACTAAGAATTACCTACAAATTTTTTGTGGAGAATTTATGAATATTCCACAGAATAGGACAAACTAGCTTTTTAAATCACATTTAATCTTAATTCATAAAAATAGTTAAAGAGTTCAAATTCCTCTTCCTCTGTTGATTGAAACTTGATCTTGAAGAAGTATACTTAGTAGTATAAGTAGTAATACAAGTATACCTAGTATATTATTGAAGTTTTAAAATATATATTTATTATTTAAATCAGAATTATAGCATTACTGAAAACTTCAACTCTTTCAAGATCATTAAAAAAAATGTATGAATTTTTCTGCTGGCGTATCAAACCTCACGGAGTTCATCTAGATGAGGCATGCGCAGACCACAGCTTGCTTTTCTATCGTCTTGTCTCATAATTTTTATTTTAAAAAGTCAAACGATGAAAAAAAAAATATTTTTTAACTGAACTTCAGACGGGAACTTCAGAAGTCTTTGCATCTTTGATATAGGTTATCTAGATAAAATCTTTTTTGTTAAAAAAATGTATACAGCATCCAAATCATAGTTGATTTAATAGATGAATGCAGATTTTTTTTTTCTATTTATGCTTTGGAAAATGAAAATATTTTTTTTCTGTTTCTTGGAATCTATAATAGAAAAATAAAAGAGCTCAGAAAATCAGTTACAATTCACTTCAGCCTATTTTTACCTAGAATTTGACACCTTATTCTGAAGTGCCAGGAAACATACCTGACATTTTTCTCTTGGTGACAAGCATTGAAAAAAAAGGTTTTTTTTCTGAATCCTGTATTTTTTTAAATGATTTGAGACTATCCGGACAGCTTTCAAAGTTTTCGAAGCATTGTCAATTGAAGCACTGCTGTCTCATAACTATTTACCAATTCCTTTTATTTTTTAACCTTTGGCAATCTTTGGTAAAGAACTCAAAAGATGCATAGTAGTGCTCAATATGCATTTAATTAAACCTTCATAAATGAAAAGAAAAAATGTGAATAAAAACAGTGGAACTTTATTCATAAAATATATTTATTTATAAATGCAAAGTATTTATGTAATAAAAAAAATCCAAATATTTCTCAATTAGTTCAAAGCACATTTTGTGAAATCTTTGCATTTTCATTACATAAATAGAGTTTTATTACACAAACAATATTAAAAATATAATTAAACCAGAAAATTTATTTTTAATTCATAATTGTACTTTAAATCTGTTTTTCTTTTTATATATTTAGATATTTTACCCATCTATTGTGACATGTAAATAGAATTTTATTACACAAACAGTATTAAAAATATAATTAAACCAAACAATTTATTTGTAACTTATAATTGGCATTTTATATGTTTTTCTTTTTATACATTTAGATATTTTATCCATCTGGGGCTTGGCCGCTCTGGCGTTCGGTAACACAGCTTTTCGGGTTCGTGTCCCGGTGGTGCCATGTATGCTTGCAGTGGTTCGGAATCCACTCTAAACCGTAGTTCCCGGTCTAATATCATTGCAGAGCGTTGTGGGGGTAGTTTTACTAGCGTCCGTATCATATCTTCAAGTTACCCGTGCTCCCTGGGTTGTGCTAAATGAGTAACATCGGTGCAGCCTTTGCTTATGGCATAAAAATAACTGTCTCTGTATTGCCAGCTGCAGTAAAAAAATATTTTATCCATCTATTGTGATAGTAATGGCTACACTGATAATTATGATGATAATTTTAATTACTAAATTCTTATTATTAATACAAGACTAGTTTCTTTGTCTCATAAATTAGTGAATAAATGTTATTGGTTAAAACGCTATACAGGGGTTCAAGAATGCACGGACATTTTAATAAGCGCTAATACTATATTTTTAAATTTCATGAATTCATTTAATTTTTTTTTTAATCTAAATATCTATTTTGAGAAGATAAAACACATTTTATCTTTTTTAAGCATTTTTTTACCCTTTTTCGAAATAAAATATTATTACACTTTGAAATTTAAATTCCTATACATTGTTATTTATTTTAAAAATGCTGCTGTTTTTATATATTCATTTGATTTGCTGAAGAATCTTTCATTTACTAAATAAAATATTGAATCCGCGAGCTGTATAAACGAATCATTAAAATCAACCAATCAAATAATAAAAAAAGTAAAGAGATTCGGATTTGAATGGTAGTATCCTTTACATTTCAAAACGTCACTTCCTAAACACGTGGATCATTTCGGTATGCAAAGCAAGATACAGATGCAAAGGGGCTTTTTTTTCAAGCCAGGAAATAGATGCACAGAGGGCAATAAACGGTCGGAGAGCAACGATCATCGTTTCTGTAATGACAAAAGGCTTCAACGCAGTTGTCGAGATTCAAAACACGTTCAAATTGTTACTACGCTAAAATTATGCATACTTCCAATTAATGAAAACTTTTATCGTTGAAATTTAATATCATGAAACAATGTTTTATTGAAGATGGCGATAAGAAATTAATTGTAAATGAAAAAAATATTTTTAACAAAATAATTTTGTAATTATTTATGTGAAAGAAATTAAGGTTTTTATTTTTTTACAGTTGTATGAATTACGATAATTGACCACAGATTTATTAGAATGACTTTTGGTTTAAAATAAATCTTTATTTACTGATCTGATCTGATTTTTGTATGTTTATATATCATATTATCACATTTTAAGTTAAAACATAAATAAATAATAAGAAATTTAAAAACTTTATTATTATAACTTCATTCTATGACTTATTTTTAATTCTTTTGTAACATATGAAAGCTATAATTAATGATTTTAAAAAGTTTAAATATTATATATAAATTTTCTTGAAAAATAAACTGTAAGAAATTTATTTCAATTTTTTCAAAACGAGATTTTTTTTTCACAAATAATTCTTAAAAAAATGTATTTAAATTTCTGTAATATTATATTCGCTAATAATTAAAAATATTTGTAAAGATTCATTCATATAATATAGTATTGCTTAGTAATTTTTCCTAAGAATTTATAGAAAATAATTTTATGCCCAAATATAGAATTTAATAATCAACAAAACGAATAATAAGAAGAAAGAGACTCGCCAAAAAAGTTGGTTTAAATAAAATTAGAGAAGACGTAATTTTAAATTCGAAAAAAAAAAAAAAAAAAAACTTCACACAACAAAATTTATTTATAAAGTGAAATATCTCGATCGTAGCCTACTGGGAAATTGTTTACACCCACGTGTATGCATATACAATCGGTAAGTGACACGACGGCGTAGTTTTTCAGAACATTATTCCAAACCGAAGGACAGTGAGGAGTATACATTTGCTTTCGTACCATTCACTCTATAATTATATTGACGTCATTCGAAATGTGAGAAATCCTTATTTGGTGACAAAATTATACATTGTAGCTCAGGTTTGTTTTCATTCTTGATGGATGTGCCTTCTTGAAAATGAGTGAGCGGGTATTTGAATTGCCCGTCAGTTAAAAATTTAGAGCGCATGTGTCAAATTTAAATTAGATGGAAAAAACCCAAGGCGTTTTGTTTAGAATATCAATACTTTTAGCTGCTGTATGGAAATGTAAAGCGTATAACTTCGGTTAGCTTTTAAACAAAGATATTGCAAGAGATCCTACTTTAAAACTAGGTGAATTAATTGTGAAAGACTGTCTGTTTTAAAAATATTTGAGAACAGGTATTAAGGTATTTTCAAGTATTGGTTTTAATTGTGTGTTTTAGGATATCTTCATTTCAAATTTTCTTTTTCTATTTTATTGAAAAACGAAAGCTTCCGAATAAAATTAGAAAATTCTACATCTTTTGACAACTTCTTCTAAATAAAACTTAATAATTGTAATTTGTTTTTATTTATTATCTCAATAATTTTAACTGCTATATGGAAATGTAGAGTGTATTGCTGTGGTTAGCTTTTAGGCAAAGATATTGCAAGAAATTCTGCGTTATTCTACTAAATATTCGGATATTTTTAATAATAATTCTTAAATAATACCATTACTATTTGAAACAAAAGGTTCCCAAAGATTGGAATCATTACTCTTTGGAAAAAAAAGGTTCTCTAGGATTGAAACCATTACTATTTGAAACCAAAGGTTTTCAAAGAATGGAATCATTACTCTTTGGAAAAAAAAGGTTCCCTAGGACTAAAATCATTACTATTTGAAACCAAAGGTTCCCAAAGATTGGAACCATTATTCTTTGGAAAAAAGTCTCCCAAGGATTTAAACCATTACTATTTGAAACCAAAGGTTCCCAAGGATCGGAACCATTAATATTTGAAACATAAGGTTTCTCCAAGCCAAAATAGGATATATCAAACATTATTGTGGCAATATTTTTTTTGTTGTGAAAAAACCTTGAATTCTGCATTGCTTACTTACTTTTTAAAAAAATATATATTTATTGATAAATGATATATTTTATGCACTGTGGGAGACCATTTTCCCCTTCACATCTGGACCCTCGAAAGCTTTAAAATGCGGACATCACGGTTGCATAATTGAATAAAACAGAATCATTTCTCCTGCATCGCAAAAGTGTTTACTTTTGGTTTTGCTGGAGCCCACGTACGCGGGGCGACGTAGCACTCTCCTTGACGACGATCCCACTTTCTGTGACACGCCTCCAAGACTTCTTGGCAGGTCTCGAATCCTTTGCTGCCAAGAGGCACGCGCGCAAATAAAAAGGAGAGCCTGACACCATTCGGACTTGAGAAGGTCAGGTCTCCACCGATCCAATCCGGAGTGTCGTTCTGTCGAATATTTATTTTGCTTTGAGACAATAAAAAGGAGAAAGCAAGAGCCATATCATATTTTTACTGTTTTGGTTTCGTAAAGTGATTTTTTTTTATTCGTAGATATATTATTGCGTTTATGAGTGCTTTTAGTTAATAGATCTTGTACTGAGATGGACTCATATTTGATATTCATGATTCGAGTTACAATTTTTTAAATTTGAATTTGCTTTGTTTAGACATGTATGCCATAATGTTACTTTTATATATGGATCAAAATTATGCAATAGACTCTAGTTCACAAAACACATGTTACCATGCAATCGTCCGTGAATTGATAGCGGCCTTTGGCCAGTTGGCTAGCAGTTTGTTTTTAGTACCACGAGCTTTAGGTTGAATCTTAGCAGTGGCATAGATGTTTGTGAATTCTTCGGAATCCACGTTAAACTGTAGGTCCCGGTCTAATTAGTCTAAAGTGTGCAAAAAAATTACAAACCAAATAGTACTGGTAGTAGTAGTAGTGACATAGAGCGGAATTGTAGTGGTAGAATTACAAACCAAACCAATCCGTGAATTGATAGGAAACCGACCAAATCAGACTAAGATGCTGTATAAATTAACAAGATTTATATGTACCGTCAGTTTTCAAAAACAGCTTTTCTGATTTTTAGGATTTTAAAACTTTTATACTGTCTTTGTAGCAACTATTTTGTAATTTTATATGAAAGTGCATTTAAAATAAGCAAGTGAAAATCAATTACATAAAAAACAACGAGAACGTAAAATAAATTAAAGAAAAACAATTAATTAAACTTTTGATGTATCAATAAAAACATAAGCTTCTGCTAGGTAATTAATTAAAATGTTAAATGGACAAAGCGAAAATTGAAACTCTACATTAATTAACATGAAAAATTTTTTTCAAGAAATTCAAATTGTCAGTATAATGGGTTTTTCTTGTACTAAATAACATTCATCACTGAACTAAAAACACATCATTAGAATAGAGTAAAGAAAAAGTTTCCAAGCAATTTGTTAAATAGTTTGAAACATAGTGGAATGTTGGCCATTGTCAACATACAGTGGGATTGTTGCTGTTAGCTTTTGCTGAATAAAACTCCAGTTCAACAGCAAGTAACATCCTGCTCATTATTTTTGATTTACTAGTTAACTTGTTTTGAGGAACAGGCTTGGAAAAATATCATTATTTAGATATTTTTCTTTCTTATGAATATGCATGTTTATAAAAAAAAAATTTGATTGTGAATGTTTACAGTATTTTTAGGAAATAGAATTTTCCTTTACTTCCTTTGTTAAGATACGGATTTTTAAATTGGGAGATTTCACCCACTGCAAAATAAAATCAAAGGAAAAGAAATTAACAATGAAGTATATTGAATTGTTAATTAGTAACAATTAATGATTTTTTTTACATTACATAGAGTGATTATTCTTTTTTAATAAAACTAGTATTTAATTTATAATAAGGATGATAAAAATTAAATGAGAAAAAAAATGTAATCCCATTTTAATTAGATATTTTAAATTCTTTAAAATTCATTTTCGTAGAGCCCGGGCATAACGTTATTTCTTAATCGTTATTAATTAATACAATCCAGAACAAGTTAAAAAAAATTATACTTAAACTTCTTTTTTATTAAAAAAAATTCTTTTAAAAATGAAAGAAATAAATAAATTTTAACAGGATTCTATAAATAAAAGTTAGGTAGATGATGAATACACAATAAATTTTAATTATTGCATTTTTATTTTATTTCTTCGAAATTATTGATTATTTGCTTCGTTAAATAATAAAAACCAAAGATGTGCAATTATTTATTAATATATTATAAGTTATTTCTTACGGGGAATTATATAGCGAAAATATTCTTTTTGGATTATATTATAACATATTCTTTCTTTTTATATGTTAATAGCTTTTAAAAAGTGTAACTAAAGTTCTTTATTATATTTTATTTTTTATTTTATATCATTTGTGAATTATTTCCAAGTTGTAACCGTGTTACCTCCTACGCACTGGCAAGAGCGTCATCTGAGGCGAAATAGTCAATAGGCCTCGAGACTCTGACTCGAGAGGAGGTACTGCGGAACTTGCGCTCCCACTGAGAAACGTTTAGTTTGTAATCTCTCGCCCCGTGAGGAAATATATTTAACGCACCCCTGCGTAATAGTTGGTCTGCAGACTCTCACCCTGAGAAGAAATAGGGTCGTGCACCCTTCTCATACCTGAGTATTGGGTTTTCGGCTTAGAAATGGAGTCCTTACATGAACTTATACTTATATGTTTTTAAATATGTTTCATATTGTACGTTTTCATTATATTGTGTGTGTTTTGTCATGCGTTATTTTTGTAGTGCTTGTTTTTTGTAGTTGTGTTGTAATGATTTTAATCGTTTTGTTGTTGTGTGTTCTCCAACCTGTGCCTTAAGTATTTCAACCTAACCACACCCAGTTTCAATCGGATTGCCCAAACAGGCATCTACGAAATTGTATTAGGTATATATTAATAATTATGAATAAAATGTGATCAATACAATTTCAAAGATGTGCTTCTATGTAACCCACGAATATTCTATTCTATGACAGGAGGAACATTTGGGCATCGCATATAGGAAAATTCAATTAGTGATTCCTCCTGACCGTCACAGTCTTTGAATATTTTTAGAATAGAATAGAATATTAGAATATAGAATAGAATATTTTCGTTTCTGTAAACAGTGGCTGGAATTCCTGAAATCCTCAATCCAGATCAACTGTTATTAAAATTTAAAAACTGAGATATATAAATATTTATTCTAGACTGTTATATTCTCTGTTTGTCCTCAAAAATCAAATATTCTCTCAATTCTTAATATTGCGCTAGATTTACAAACTTTTCAATCTGTATGTCAACAACTCACTTTTAATAAAGTTCATGGAAATAGCTGACAATGACATGTTGACATTCATCAACAGGCATTGATAATGTTTGATGTCAAATACGTCAATACGTTCTTTTCTTAATGCATAGTTAAATTCGTATTCTTACTTTTATTGTCTGTGTATCACAAATAACCAAAATATTAATGCTTTACTATTTGTATTTTTAACATCAATCTTTCAAATATTAAATTATTTTTCCATTAGATGGTTAATAAATAAAAACGGGAAAAATAAAATTATATATAAAATAATAGGTGGGCTAAATGTCATAAATTATTTCACAAAAAAAAATGTTTGTTAAAAAAAAGTAGAATAATTATCATTATTATAATATTATTATTATGAGGATGATTTCAAAAAAAGTTTAGTTAAAAAAATCAAAATATTTAAGTACTTACAGAATCATGTCCCAGATATGTAGTCTACAATATTGCATACTTATATTAAAATGCTATCCTGTTTTTACAAAGTGTAGGACATTCATTGATTATCTTATGTATTTTTAATTTTTTTATTCGGTTAGATTTATTTGTTAATATGCAAATTATAATATTTTAATTATCATAAATTATTAATGAACAAAAGTTTTCTCACATTACATTGCAGATGATTGCTTTAAAATATCTTTATTCAATTTGAATATATAAAATACAATTTTTAAACTGAATAAACCATGTATTAAAAGTAACTATCAATCTTTAAAAAGATCAGAAGGGACCGGTCAGAAGACGGATGGTTTGGGAATTCCAAAGCTGGTTTGAAACCTCAAAAATAAAAAAAAAAACAGAAAACATCCATGTCCATGCCGGGAATGGACACTATAAATCCGTTGGCCAGAAATTACTTTCGTTAATTCCGAAAAAAAGGGTACAAATATCTCAAATGCCTACCTTATGAGGTGATCGGTTCAAACTGTAATTTAGTGGTAATGTAGATTGGTTTGTCGCTCTACGGTCATTTTGTGCACGCGAGGGCTAAACAGACTAGGACCTATAGTTTAAGGTGGATTCCGAAGCACTCACAAACGTCCATGCCACCGCCAGGATTAGAACTTGAAGCCTGGGATACCAAAGGCCAGAGGGCTAGCCAATTGGTCACCAGGTCGCTGGTAATGTAAAGGGTCCATCTTAGTGCACTTTGGATAACGTTGAATTTACTGTATTCTTTTCTGATGACGAATGCTTTCAGATAAAAGTTTTCGATATTTGAACAGAGCAAATACCGATTTTTATTAATGCTTACCACTGATTAATTTTAAAATTAAAAAGATTTTTTTTAGATAAATAAATTAGTTGCATTAAAATACTGTAAGGCTATATGGCTAAAATACTGTAAGACTATATAAAAATATCATGTATAGTTCAACCACCGATTGTGTGGAAAATTGGCAAATGACCAAGTCGATTGGATCTAAACACAGAGTTGTTATAGGGTGGAGAGTTAAAATCGAAAGGGTTGTCATTACAGTAAGAATAGTTTAAATTTTTGATGACTAAAATTTCGTAATATCGAAAGAGAAATTAAATAAAAAAATTTCATAATAAGCATTAAACTAATTTCTTTTAAACCTACTTTGTGCCGCGTATATCTGACTAGCACTTTTAACAGAACAATTGACTCTTCCATTTCCATTTTTAAAATGGATGTTTACCTTTCCACACCACCACATCCACTGGGCGCCTGAAGGGACGAGTGGCTATTAATCGAGTCGTTATCTCGAGTCATCGCTCGGTACTACATGTTTCAGGTTCGAGTGCCGGCGGTGCCATAGTTGTTTGTAGTGGTTCTGAATCCACTTTAAACAGTAGATCCTGATGTAATAGGATCGTAGAACGTTGGGGGGGGTAGTGTTACTCGCGTCCGTATCATATCTTCAAGCTACATGGGTCTCCTGGGTAATCCTAAATGAGTAACGTCGGTACAGCACTTGCTTATGGCATAAAGATTAACCGACTCTGTATAGACAGCTGCATTAGAACAACAATCAATGATTGAATTATAACTATTTTCAATAAATAATTTTTAAGTAATTAGAAATATAGTTTAGTTGTTAAAAGGAAATCATTAACAGAAATTTCAAATGTCAAATCATTTCCTTTCCCCCCATTTGAATACTTTAAATGACAAGGACGCGTTAACGATTTGGCACTTCATCAGAAATTCGGAGTGCTTTGATTGTAAACACACTTGAATCGTGCTTTCACTTCGTTCAGAGGGCACTTTACATATTCAAAGTGAGCTCAGTTTGTGAACGCGAGTTTGATAGCTGAGGCCGATATCTCTGCTCTCAGATTAATAACGCACTCGGGCGCATAATTATCTAAACGACTTTTAAAGAGGACCTCCTTGTGAGCAGGCGGCGTTTTGACACTTTTAGGTTGTCATTAATATCACACCGCAGAGAGTTAATTTGTGTTCCTGAGATTTTAGAGATACTTCAAAGCACTTTCGATAATTTATTATATCCCAGTGGTTTAATGGGAATGCTCTTGAAATCTGCTTTCAAATGCACGGCCGTGGAAAAAAGCATTCGAAATAAGTGTGTGAACTTAAAATGTACCATTTATTGCAATTATTAAATGTTTAATTACATTAAGAGAATTCCTGCCATGCATTAATTTTCCATGATAGGTTTGTTTCTACAAGCATCATTTGAATTGTTTTATGCAAATTTTGCAGCATTTTTTTCTCACGAGAACAGTTTTGGCATTTCATTCCCAGGAGAGGAGAATATATGCTCTTTGACAAATATATAATAATCCCGTCCCTCACATTTGACAGCAGAAAAGCTTTGTTGTGGGTAGTTATATAACACGCAATTAGAGTTTTGCACTAATAAGAACAACCTGCCACTCAAATATAACAAATATTCGGTATTATGTATAATGAGTAAATTAACGATTGTCTGTGCGACCTTCCCAGGTCGAAACAATTACAGATGGACTATGGACTACACCATGAGTTGTTCCATGATGGGTGATAGATCACGAGCTTAGTAATGCCCATTCCAATGAGAAGTGAGAGAAACTGACACCGAGACACGACAGGGATTTTTTTGGTGAAGAAGAGAGAGAGTTCTAAGTCGACCAGAAGTGTTTTTTTTCTGAAGTGACTGAATAGGCCGGAGTTTTTCACCTGTTTTGAAAATGATCCCCTTGTGGTTTCGTGAATCACGCCGTGTGATAGTTAAGATTTGCAGCAGACCAGATATTTAGATTCATCGTACACTCGAGAATTCAGAAAATCTCCTGAGCTTGGAGTGAACTGTACTTGTGTATCTAATTTATATCCTTAATTTTCAGTTTTTAAATAGAGTTCTATATATTTATATGTATAATGCTTGTTAATAAAAATTAAAGTGTTCCCATGAACCTGAAAGTAGCCCTCTTCTTGAAGCCGTTATAGGTCTATCATAGGCAGAGACGTTACAATTTTCTTAAGGTAAAAAAATTTTTGACTTATATGAGATGCATCTCAGCTGCAGATATAAATATATTTGTAATCCTTTATAAATTATTTTAAATTTTGTACAACCTTTTAAATTAATTTCCCGAAAAGTAATACGCTACTTGTCAGAAAGCTTAATTGCATAATCGATCTTTAAATATCACTTTTTTAAATTAAATTTCTAAGAATAATTATTCTAATAACAGGATGAAAACAAACTGTAAAAAACATACTTATATAATCAAAAAGTATCGTCTCGTATTTTGGAATAATTTCTCGTTATTCTAAAAGCGCTAATTTTTAATTACTGTTGATATGATTGCTAGAAGGCTAATCAATCACTTGAATTCAGAGTAAAAAAAGGAGTGCTACTCTATCAAAACCCTAATCGATTGCAGCTTGAATCTATTTTAGAAATGCATCATCACATTAGCATGATGTTTATGTATAACTGTTATACATAGGTTAGCCACATAGATTGAAACACCTGCTGTTTAGACAGACGGAATATGAATAATTTGCTGTTCTCAAATAAATATGAAGGACATGATTGCATCTGCTGACAAAACTCTACACTTAAAACAAGATAAAAAATAAATAGAAGCATTTTTCATTTTTAAGTCAGGGTCACTGCTTATGAAATATAAACATTTATATTGGAGAAAAAAAAAATTTCACACATCGTTACAAAACAAATATTTGTGAGGACAACTTTTAGAAAGAAATTTAAATCAATCGGAATTGCGGAAACTAAAAGAAAATATAGTTAATTGTGATGATGTTTAAAAGTGATCATTAATTCAAATTTAATAATTATTTTTAATATTTAAAAAAACAATTGCAGTATTTAAAAATAAATACTTGTCAGTATGAAAAATCCAGTTATCATAATAAGCCAATTGTCATCACGTAGTAGTACCTGGAAATATTTCTAACAATTTTTCCTAAAAAAAGGGCTACGGCTGCTCTATCTTAACAACTTGTTTTCATCAGCGGAGCGTTAATTGTTTGATCCTCGCCATAAATATGATATTAAGATCACCTGAAATATAAATGATTAATTATAAATTAGATTCTGAATTATTCTGGAATTATTTTATTATTTATAATCTTTATTTAATCGTGAATTATAATTTAGATTCCTTGAAGTAGTTTTGGCCTTTTATATGGTTATAAGCAAATTTATAATTTTAAATAGAATGCATACATATGATTAAAAAGATTTATCTTAAGTGTTAAGTAAGCTTCAGCATTACATGTTTTTTTAACTTTCTTAACTTCATTTGCTTAAAATATGAAAAACTGAAATAATAAATACCACGATTTATTTTTTTCTACAATGTTACCAAGTATATGGAGTGGGGTTAAACTCCCTACCTCGTAAAAAGACATCTCCTGTCTCGAAATCTGCCAGTAGGGAGGCTGCCTTTTCCCACAATGGGGCTGTTGTGCCAATGAAGATTGGCTTGGTTTGTCGTATTGCAGTCATTTTTTTTGCACAATTTTGACTAATTAGACCGGGACGTACAGTTCAACGGGGATTCCGAACAACTAGCTAAACATCCATGACACTGTCAAGATTCGAATCTGGAGCTTGTGGTACCATAGGCCGCCAATGAAGAAAAATATATAGTTGCACACTGACTAAGTTCTCTTATTAATTTATTAAATAAAAATTGCTGTAAAAAGTTTAATCTGTCTTATTTTTTATCATTTGGTTTAATGTACTTCATTGCAACTAATGATGAGAAACCGAACACTTAAATAGTTAATTTATGCAGCACATGTCAAGATCTCTCTCTCTTTTTTTTCTCAAAATGAGTCCAATTAACAATTTTAAATATTTATCAATGATGAGGCCGTAGCGATTCTTATCCTGAAAGTAAACAGACCACATTTCACATATTTTAATGAGACGCTGTGTCACTTTGTCAACACAATTTAGTGCGCACTAAGCGATATAGATGTCAGCTGTCGCGTCGCAGTGAAGGTTTTGTAATTGCCCGTCCGAAATATTTTGACTCGGGAAAACTCGAGAGTTAGGTGATAATTAGTCGACCTCGCCTTAAGCAAATCAACACCGTTCAAGTCGAAACACTTCTTCATAATCAGGAGGACACATAATCCTACTATCTCACTCGAAAGGCCGCAACCTGTCAAATTAAGTAAATAAATGAAGGCGTTGAAACTTGGGCGGACTTGATGAGCGGCGACGTATCCTGACCTCTGAAAAGTGAGAAGTGCCCCATAAAGAAGAGAAAAGAAGAAAAAAAAATATTGCATAGTGTTTGAAGAAGAGCTTTAATTGACTTTTTCCTCAAGTATTTTCGGGAAAAGATAGAGGAGTGACGTGAAATGCCCTGAGAGATTTCAAGGGCAGTTTTTTTTTTTTACTTCTTAATTGCACAAATAATTTTTTTTCAATTTAAAAAAAAAAAATTGTCACAAAAATAAAATCAAAAACTTAAATGTGTGAAATTTATATTATTTTTTATTAATTTCCTTATAAAATCTACTAGAGACTGTTTCTAAATTGGAAAAATATAAATACTTGGAATTTAGCAGATATATGTATAATACCATAGTAAAAGTCACTAAAAACAATTATCAAAAATAAGATTCCTTAAAACTCAAATGAAAATCGATGTAATAAAAATATTTTTAAAAATATTAAAAGCATTCGAGTATAAACATTCGAGTATTTAATTTAATGAGACAGATATATAATATTATAAATTGAAAATATTACATTATTAATATATACTGATAATATGCTTAATTATAATTAATATGCTTAATTTATATGTTATTCTGCATATTACAAAGGTTACTGAATCCTGCTGTTAAGATACTGCTAACAATAAAATAATTAAAATTTCAATAGACACATGGAATTAATAATGTGCAGATAGATTAATATTTTGCATATTTCAAAGATTACTGAATACTACTGTTAAGATACTGCTAATATGAAATTAATGATAATTTCAATAGACATGTGCAATTAATAATGTTCAGGTAGACTAATATTCTGCATATTACAAAGGTTACTGAATCCTGCTGTTAAGATACTGCTAACAATAAACAAAGTTTATAAACAAACCAATTGTCAAGATAAAGCATTTTTTTATAAGTTTAACGAATCAAAATTTTTTTATGTTTATTCGATTAAAAATATTTTATCTTTTTTGAAAATTTTGCACTCACGTTTTTATTAATAATTAAAATAGAAGACACCTGAGTATTTATAGTATTACACAAAAAGTTATTAGATTTTCATATTTTAATATTTAGAAGAATATATAATAATTAATACATATAAATATTTATAGTTCAAATAATACTGAAAATGTTATTAATTATAACATAATTATGTACGATGCAGATCATATTTTATAGACCTTTGAATGATAACATAGCCAAAATATAAAAAATTGGTTATTAATTAAAATGAAAGCTCTTAATAATAACAATAAATGATTAAAATAAAAACTATTATTACCAATCTATTCTGGTTATTGCTAACTAATCTTGCAAATATTAATTTTTGCAACAGCTTGTGATGCATATCCCTCGCTCTTTCAAAATCCTCAACTACTTCCACGAAAACCACTAGACTTTCCCAGAACTTTTATTACATTTGTTGTGAGATGTAACAAACACACATTCCTTGCAAATAAAAATATAACCCCTCGTATGTAAACCAGGAAATAATTTAACGAAAACCCTTTAACATTTCGGTTCGGCGTTGTTAATAAGCGCCCGGCACTTGGGGGCCTTAACAATGTCTCGCGCTCTACAAGAACCCCCTAGGGGGGAAGAAGGGGGAAAGAGGAATGTCATCGCAATTAGTGGCCAAGAAAATTGGTGAGGAACTATTCTATGTCAGTGAACTTTTATAATTGGTAGCAAGTTGCCGCCATAATTATAGTAAAAGGTCTTGCATCTAATTAGGATATTGTTCCTTCGATATAATGAAGGTGGTTCTTATTGTCAAACTTGTAACAAAACTCCGGATTTTTGCTCCTTCGCCCTAAAAGAGAGTTGGAAGGAAAAGTTTGTTGTAGAAATTTCTTGTGAGACGATGGCATGTTCTGAGAAGAAAACTAAAACGACACTATAGCGTTATAACTTTTTTGTGAAAAATTCTAGACTGGAAAATGTTGAAAGAACTAGACTTTGCCTAGTTATTGTGTTAGTCCTAGTTATTATTACTTTATTATTCGGCATCTGAGTTCATCATCATTTCGACAAAGAAAATTCGCAGGTTTTCTATTATGAATTATTTATTTATATATAGATTTAACACGCTTTTAAAATAATTTGTACAGGTAAAATAATAAACTATAAATACAATATACAACTACTTCCAAAACTTTTTTTTATATATTTATAGATATTTTATAAAGAAAATTTTATTCATTTTTTTAAATAATTTTATACTATTCTAGATACTTATATTTATTTTTAATTTGAATAAGCTGTGAAAGCAATTATTTTTAAGAATCTTTGCCAGGAGTTTTCTGATAATCCTATCAGAAACTCCTTAGATAAGAATCATATGTAATAAATTACTAAGAATCACTTCTAATAAACTACTAAGAATCATATTTAATAATCTACTAAGAATTTCATCTACTAAGAATCATATCTAAGAAACTACTAAAAATCTTATTTAATAAACTACTAAGAATTATATCTAAGAAACTACTAAAAATCTTATTTAATAAACTACTAAGAATCATATCTAATAAACTAATAAAAATCATTTCTAATAAAATACTAAAAATCTTTATCTACCTTTTAGAGATTAAAAAAAAAATTGGTTTACGAAAAGTCATAGTTGATGACATTGTATATATCTAATTAAATGAGTCAATTTCTTTGAATTCCTGATAACAAATAGCTAACATTTTTGGAACCAGTAACTAAAAGCTAAAAGACAGGATATTTAACTGCGGTTATTTCTTATATGTTACATAACATTTCGCTTCTAATAGGTTATCACCGATTTACAGAATTCTGGAAGTGTTCTGCCTTCCGGAGGAAAGGTGGGAAATTTGATAAAGGGTTAAACCCTTTATGGCCTTGAAACAATTGAGCAAAAATAAACAATGTTACAAAATTAGCTTTTTCCTTGATTAAGTTATGATAGCAGTTTCTTTGTTTTCTTTTCTACCAAAAATACATTGCTTTCTAAAGCGAGATTGTCCAACCTTTATAATTTCTCTGGGAAACATGATTTCAATGTGTTGTTTTCGGGGCATATTTAAAATACTATTAAATTCAAATGAAAAAAATAAACTGAATAATATACCAATTACACTAAACAAAAAATATTTTGATAAAATATTTAAATTGTTTATTCTTTTATTATTGTATAGTTTTTTTCAATTTCTTCTATTAGCTCACACTCTCCCTATATATATCTTGTTCAAATTTTCAATCGTTCATAAAATACCTTTTATTCATCCAATCAAGTTCAAATACGTTTTTTGAAATTTGTAGTGGATGACACTGGATGTTAATACAGTTTTTTCAAATATTAATTCAGTAATTAAATTTAAGTAATTAGTTTTAGTTTTTTTTAGATTTAAGTTGCATGTATCTACCAATAGATGGCTCCAGATAAACTTAAAAAAAGGAATGAAAATTATTTATAAAGGACTTTCTGCAATAAAGTGAAAAAAAAGTAGGAATTGACTTTAATTTTTTTTTTATATTACTTGTTATTTTAATATTGTATAGTTTTTTATTATAATAGTGAAATAATAAGTAACTATAGTGTAAATAATAGTGTTTTTTATTATAATAGTGGGGAAGATGACATAGCGAGATGCTAATGATTCACTATTTTGTCGAACTAAATAATTCATAAGCTATTTTGGTTCTAGTTTAATTCCTTGTAAGCTTCATCCTTGAAAATAGTTTTGGTAATTATAATAAATTATAAATAATTAATAAAAACAATCTGTAATTAATTATAAATAAATAAAAATAATTAATCTATAATTAATTTAAAATGATTAATAAGAAATTATTAATGTACAATTAACCTATACTTAATCTTATAACTAATTTTAAATAAATAATAAAAAATAATTAATCTATGATTAATCTATGCCTTATAATTAATTATAAATAATTAATCTCATAAATGTAAGTGATTTCAAATAGTGCTGACGTTTTCACTAAGGCATGCCTGAAAAAAATTTGGGGGACATTTTTTTTCTGGAAAGTTAATAAAAATTTAATAAAGAGACAAAATCAAATATTTCTTTAATTTGAATGTGTCTACATTCCTTTTATTTGAAAATTGGCAAATAATGTGTTCATGTTGATCAAAAAAGGAATGGTAAATATACCTAAAAATTAATAATTATTTTGAAAATCAGATATCAAATCGGAAAGCAGGGATTTCAGATTTTATGCTGTTCACTAGGACAACATATCATAAAGTTGTGCGCCCTTTTAATTTCCATTGTTTCAGTTTCATTCCAAGTACTTTGATACATTGTATTGATTGTTTTTAACTAAGTCATTTAAAAATTTAACTCAAATTAACTAATTTACTAAAATTGCCAAATCTGATAACTGATTTTCCTCATCAGGTTCTAGCCCAAATTTTGCTTTAGATTCCGTATATGATTTATTTTATTTCGACAATCATAAAATATTATACAATTTTACATGGATTTTACTACCTTACTTCTGTAAAGTAAATAACATCATTATTCATAATTTTAAAGACCCTATGTGGGTCCGTTGTAAAACTAGCCCCACTGTTGCCCATGAATGTCGTAAAATGCGACTAAAATGGATAACCAGTGCCCGGGGATATAACCGTGTGGGGTAAAGTCAGACTTCTTCCTTTGGGTAGTCATGCCTTTGTGGCGCAAGGTCAAAGACAAAAAGGAGCCTCATTTTTTCAACTCCTTCTATTAGTTCACACTCTCCCTATAAATATCTTGTTCAAATTTTCAATCGTTCATAAAATACTTTTTTATTCGTCCATTCAAGTTCAAATACATTTTTTTGAACTTGTAGCGGATGACACTTGATGTTAATACAGTTTTTTCAAATATTAATTCAGTAATTAAATTTAGTTTTTTTTAGATTTAAGTTGCATATATCTACCAATAGATGGCGCCAAATAAATTAAAAAATGAATGAAAACTATTTATAAAGGACTCTCTGCAATGTAGTGAAAAAAACGTAGGAATTGACTTAAAATTTTTTTTTTAATATTACTTGTTACCCTTTAACATGACCATACGGGTTTATAGACTTGGTCTCGATGTTGCTATCGACCAATGGGATAAAAAAAAACATAATTTTAAGGAATTTTAGAAACTGGTGAAGATTCAAACCCTTTTGATCTATATGCAATTTACTACTGTGGTAACATATCGGTAAGATTCTATCCATCTTTAAAGTTTTTGTGCATAAATTTTCTTCACATGCTATGATGGTATATTTCGTCATACGTAAATTTCGGGAGACAATTGCCGCGTCTTCTTTTAGTTCACAAATACATTTCATTTTACTTATCATTACGGTAACATCTGTAGTTATATCAAATATGTTCCCAATGGACGAAGTAAGACATTTTAACATATTTTTCATTGCCTTATAAAAATCTTTTGATTTATTCTTGTCTTTAAAAGCCTCTGAAACAGCCCTTTATTCAGTGATATTATAACCGTGTTCAATAGCTTTTATAAAAATTACCTATTAAGCTGCATTAATACTATCAATTCGTTTGTCTATCGCCGAAGCACAAAATTTAAAAAAAAAAACAGCAATATTCTTCAAAGCATTTTTCAATAGATTTTACAATTTCATCATTTCATTTGGTTGTAACCAGGTGAGGCAAACTCATTTGATAAAAATCCTCTTTTTCATCAAGACAAATAATATGTCATGTTTTTCATACATTATTTAGCAGATTCACCATTAGCACAAATCTGTCTATTAGTTTTCCAATCGTACAAATAACTTTTACAGTACAACCTGTTTCTGTTGTTATTAAAAAATGATGAGGTGATACACATTTTTTGAGTTCAGCTGTTTGCATGAAAGATATACAATGAATTTCGCAACGTTTTGTGACTTGTTGTTGTGACTAATACTCAGAGTCCTGCAGTGCGGGACGGACAACCCATGAGTAATCTACTCATGGTTGGAGGGAAAGAGGGCAGCTTCTGTTGTGATGGAGCACCCGTAGTTAGAAGTCTGACTTGGCTCCGTGATGCTCTTTACAGTCAAATGTGACCGGGACCTACGGCTTAAAGGGGATTCCGAACCACTACAAACAGCCATGACATCGCCGGGACTCGAACCCGAAACCTGTGGCATCGAGCGCCAAAGCGCTAGACACTCGGCCATTCAGGCCCTCGCAACATTTTTTTCAGGTAATGCCTACCAAAGTTGATAGCTGACATATATTTCATACGAATTAAATGGATTACCTTAGTATTTGCCACGACAAATGAGTAGCTATCAGCCCACTGATCAAATCGTAACACCTGAATCTTTCTTTTCTGAATCTTTCATAACACCTGATCGAATTTTTCATGTAATCTGAATATGTCATCAATAATAATTGAAATTATTATTGATAATAATAAATTGCACATTAATTTTCTTACAATTTCTCTCCCCCATCAAGTTCTTAAGTTTCTGTAACAATTCTTGTGATAAATTCAACTAATTATTCGGTAAAAACAATGTTATTTTTCAAATTAACTAGCATTTCTATGCATTTATTATAACATGTTTTTTCTGTAACAAAGATTTCAAAGTAATACTATCTCTCCCGTCGGTATTAAGCCGTAATCTTCATTAATCATACTACTTAGCCAGACAGGATCTCGTTTATAGGAGACAGAAACCGCAGCTTTCAAGTGCAACAGATTTAAAAGAAATTTATTCCACATACTAACTTGACGCCTCGACAATCTACGCCGCGAACGAAGAGGTTCAAAGATCTGTGTACTCTTTTTTAAGCCGCTGGCACTCGGTTCTTTTTCCGAGGGTACGACAACACTTGGCAACTCTTTGTCCTATCGCGCCTGTGAATAATACCCGGTGCCGACCCAAGAGATCTTTATTGAAGTAACGAAGGGTGAAAATACCCAAGGTTCTCTGGAGTATGGTTTTCTTGGCAGATATCCTTCGTCGTGTTCGTTCGACAAACAGGAAGAAAAAAACTAATGTTTGTGTTTCAAACTCGAAACACCTGGATTGAAATCTTTTTTAGAATTTAGAATTGAACATATAACCTGCTTTTTTCATTTAGGGGATAAACATTGAGTAAACTGCGTAAGAACGCTTGATGGAATTCCATAAATCTGTCGGTCTAATTACCCTAAAGTGTTCACAAAATGAAAGTAGAGCGACAAAACAAACCCAATCTATAAATCTGAGAAGAAAAAAATTGAGAGAAGAAAAAATCGAAAGCCCGACTCGGGACTCAGTGGCAACGGGTGCCGCTAGTGAGCATTAGGTTGGAAGTTCAATCCACTAGCGGTTTTTGTTGTAGACACTGTTTAAGAAAAAAGAAGAGACTCGATGGCGTTTTTGATGTTCAGCAGGAATATGGATCTTGAATATCTTATATGGATTTTGTATAGAAGCCGTGATTTATTTATATTTTATGCAGTGTGCTAATCACAGTTATTATTGACAATCCTCTAGGAAAATATCATATTTAAGGAAATATTACCTTAATAAAGTATAAAATTATCTTGGAATTAAATTAGCAACCTACTTGAAATAAAATCAGTAAGCCCCCTTGGATAATTTCCTGACTAACCTCCAGTAGTATCATGTAGGGGGTGTCGGTCAGTGTTTTCAGACAAGACTCTAACCTCTTTTGTAATTGTAACACCATTTGAGAAACATTTCGCAACTACTCAGGTGAGGCTATTTCGGGTATTCTCTGATGGCCAAGTGACTAGCGCTCTGCCGCTCTGTGCCACAGGGTTAGGGTGCAGCGCCAAGGTTGTTTGTAGTGGTTCGGAATCCACTTTAAACCAAAGGTCCGTGTCCAATATGACGGTAGAACGTTGGACTGACAACTCTACCCTGTAAAAAGAAATCATCTGCTGTCTCGAAATCTGCCAATCGGCATATATATATTACACACACACGCACATATATATAGAGGGTTTGATGACCGATTGCACTGTAAACGGAATTACGAATTTCGAAATCTGCCAGTCTGTAGACGACCTTGGAACATCTTGGGCTGTAGTACCAACGAGTTAGCTCGTTATTCTCTCATAAGACTATCAAATACAAGACATTTACTATTCTAAGACCTGTCGGGTGGCAATATTGTACATTACAATCCGTCGGTGGGTTATTCATCGTATACATTAGTATATGGTAGTGAAAAACAAAGCAATTCATGATGTTTAACAACTGATTACATTGTATACGACTCGTATATATAAAAATGAGGAACTAGTACATGTATGGAGGCAATAAAAACAAATTCTAAAATAAAAAGGGGTACATTTGAATGTATTTTTGTTCCGATTTAATTAAATAATTTTTTATCCTTTACACAATTTTTGCAGTTCAAATTTCTATTAGGCAATTCGAACGACTTTTTGAAATGGATTTGAAATAATTTAAATGTAAGCAACATGAAATTCTATCTAAAAGAGTTTTCTTCTTTTTTTCTTTCCAGGCGAAAGATTAAATGAGCCATATTGTTGCTTGCTTGACAGTAGCAGATGTCAACTGAGCAGGCAATGCGATGACAACGAGGAAAGCACATTCTAAACGCGTAGTATAATTTTTTCTCCTCATGTTGTAATAAGTACGCATTTGCACAACATGCTAAACAGACGCTTCCAAAAATTTCTAGTGAATTATATTTAAAATTTAAGGAGTCTCATTCATAATTTGTAGTAAATGTTTATGGATGTTATGTTATCTTCTATAAATTTTTATTTGTAGTAACCAATTGCTTTTAAGAAGTTTAATATTTGATTAAATAATTTTCAGATTAGTTTGAGAAATGGTTTTTCCTTTTTTAACAAATTTCATCAAAAAAAAAAATTGAAAAATAAAAATAAAATTGAATTTTTTTAAATAAAATTCAACCACGAAATTGATATGACAAGACTATATTTTGGCAAATAAAAAAAATGTAAGAAATAAATTGCATCAAGTATTAATTAAAAGATTTTTAGTTGTTGAAAATTACAGTATCTTCATAAAAAAGTATTCGATAAACTCAACATCGTTTAGAAACATTGGTTTTTGGTTTGTCGCTGTACGGGTCATTTTGTGCACACTTTAGGCTAATTAGACAGTTACTTACAGTTTAACGTGGATTCCGAACCACTCACAAACGCCCATGCCACTATTAGGAATTAAACCTGAAGCCCGTCGTGCCAAAGGCCAGAGCGCTGGACAATTACAACCGCTAGACAACTCATTTTTGCAACAATTTATTGTTTTTAAATTTAGATCTTTATTATGGTGCTATCTTTTAAATTACCACCACATTTTACCTTAAAAATTACATCAACTATTTTTCTTATATAATCAAAAGAATTAATACAAATGTTAAAATGTTAGTTTTAATTTGTTAATTTTTCATAAAAAAATGTTAGGCCTAATATGGACTTTTTAAAACTTTACATAAAAATTACAACCAATTTTCTAAAAGTTTTTACTGCATCTCATTTGTTAGTAACAGTATAAGACATGTATATCTATGATTTTTTTTATCTATCCGAAAACTTTTAACCTTAGAAGGAAAATTGAGTCAATTTTAAAAACACTTTTTTATAACTAATTAAAGAAATATTTTTTAATTCAATAAATCAAAGATATCATTCCTTCAGTCATAATAAAGCTAGTAAAATTCCTAATTTACGAAGACGCTTTGATGAAAATCCAGATTCATAAAACTCTTTAGTTAAACCAACAAACTCTAACTTACTCAGCACTTGTGCTAAATCTTAAACAAATGACTTCACTTATCTCTTTAACACAAACACAACGCTGTTGTTCCATAACAACCACCTAAAAAAAATGTCATTCTTTTTTTTTTTTCCACTTGTAACTTATAACCCTTCTCATGACTTCTAAAGGCGGAGATCTTACAAAGCGTCCTGGGGAATGCTAATTCCTACCAGTAGAAAGACATGATAGCTAGTGAAGAAATCCGATGACTGTCATTAAGATAGGGGTAAGACCCTAATTTGAATTGTGTCACTCAAGCAGACGATTTTTCTCCAAGAGTGTTCCAAAACAAGAGGTTCAGTGTGCATATGAATGCCGTGCCTTCCCCGGAAGTGTTAAATATGCACGACTCCAGTGGATCGCATATTTTTCTTCTTGTTGGCGACATACTGGTGTTTTTCTCAGGCACGCTACTCTACGTAATAGAAAAATATCTATAACATACTGTTTCCTCCACCATCATTTTTGAAGAATCAATCCAGATTGATTTCTTAAAACATCACTGTGAGTATATTTGTTTCTGCTCATTTTTTTTTTTTTTATTTATTATCGTTGATATTTCTTTACAAGAATTCTTGACGACGCTTGGAGTGATATTTAATAGATGTCAACATGTATCGACATATTGGCATTTTTCTCGGACACGCCACTCTATGCAATATTCTATAACATACTGTCTGTTCCACCATCATTTTTTGAAGAATCAAAATGGATTTCTTAAAATTCTTACTATGAGTATATTTGTTCGACATTTAATTGATGTCAATATGTATCGACACACTGGCATTTTTCTCGGGCACGCTGCTCTACGTTATAGAAAATAGTCTATAACATACTGTCTGTTCGACCATCATTTTTGAAGAATCAATTGAAACTGTTTTCTTAAAAGCTTACTGTGAGTATATTCGTTTCTTTTCCTTTATTTATTTATCACCGCTGATATTTCTTTATGAAAAATTTCGACGACATCTGAACTGTTGATTGATAATTAATTGATGTCAATATATCTATCGACATACTGGCATTTTTCTCGGGCACGCCACTCTATGTAATATTCTATAACATACTGTTTGCTACACCACCATTTTTGAAGAATCAATCAAACCTGATTTCTTAAAATCTTACTGTGAGTGTATTTGTTTCTTTTCATTTTTTTTATTTATCATCGTTGATATTTCTTTACAAAAATTCCTGACAAAGTCTGGACTGCTCATTGATAATTAATTGGATGTCAATATATATCGACACACTGGTATTTTTCTTTCGGTATTTTCGTACCATCATTTTTGAAGAATCAATCAAAACTCATTTCTTAAATTTCTTTCTGTAAGTATATTTGTTTCTTTTCAATTTTTTTATTTATCATCACTGATAATTCATTATGAAAATTTGTTTTCTTGACTACGCCTAGACGGTTAAGTGATAATTAACTGATGTCAATGATGACGTTTGAGTCATCATTTTGTTTTGTTTTTTAAACTATTTCTTATTCGTGATGAATTAAAATAACATTATCACAGATCGTTAATAAAAATAAATAGAGAATTGTATTTTGTAGTTTTACTTTTACTTAAATGCCATATCAATTCAGGCATAACCAAATCAGATAAAACAAAAAGAAAATCAAGAATATTTTTGTCTGGCCTCTCATTTGTTAAGCAAAAAGTGCAATCTAATAACAATTTCTTAACTTTCTTTTCCCTTTGGTGCAACATATATATATATGTTACCATACCATATATATATATATAGGCAAACAATTTTCACTTTTTTTAAAGTTTTATGTATAATATATATTTGGATATATATTTTTTGGAATGTGCAATTTGAAATATTTTCTTTTTAGTAATAACTACGGAATTTAATTATGTTTGAAAGACTTTCCGAATGAAAGTTAGATTATCCAATTTAATTATTGATACTTATTAAATAATGATTATAAATTATTAACATATATATTATATTAAAATATTGATACTTATTCTGTTACTAATGGTATTTTTTTAAAAAACAATTTCTAAAATAATCACAGATCAGTCATAAAGATGTTGCTCTCAATCTAACTGTTAAAATAAGCACGATGTCGTCTTTGTGTCACATGTTTAACTTTTTGTTCACAGTAGTACATACATATATATATATTAATATATAAAAGAGATTGTATATAAAAGAAATTATATATAAAAGAGAAAGTTTTTCTTGTATAAAAATTGTTTTTAATTGCTAGCTGCTTAGGATTCTAAGTAACAATTGACTCACGCATGCAAGTTTGACAGAACAAGTTTGACCCCCCTCCATATATATATATTATGTATATATATATATATGTGTGTGTGTATTATCTTATAAATTATATATATATGTATAAAAATTGTTTTTAATTTCTAGCTGCTTAGGATTCTAAGCAAAAATTAGCTCACGCAAGTTTTGACATGTCTGAATTGGTACAGAACCACCCCCCCCATATGTATATATATATATATATATATATATGGGGGGGTTGCTGTAAATAGGTTGCGATAGCTAGAAATTAAAAGCAATTTTTATACAAGAATATGCAATTTTTATACATATTTCAAGTATTAATAAAATATTTGTTAACTGAAAAATCTAGAAATATTTTAATACTATGTTTACCTAAAATTGTTCACCTACTTAAAATTTTTTTAAATCTTCAGTGCACATCAAATTTTATCAGACATATTTAAAAAAAATAAAAAATATATGCCTGTTTTTGAAATTTTTATATTTGGGGAATTTAAAGAATTGCCGTTTTTTAATAGGCTACATAAGCCGATTTAAAAAATATATTTTAAACCCTTTTTATTTTATTAAATCGAAAGTTTTTCCGACTAAATAACATTCCGATAGCGAGCGGAATACCTCATTATTTTCAAACCACTCGGACGAGAATTTCTTCGGGCGCCCAATTTCTTTACTGATAATGCGAAATCGTAAAAAGGCACATGCCCTCTTATTTTACGACAGCCAAAATCCATACTTTAGGGCACGTTTCCCTCGGAATAATAAAAATGGGAAATACTTTCCCGAAAAAGAAATCAAATGCCTGCGCCGTTTATAAAAATCTGCATTGTTTTTACAGGTGGACAGAAATATGCATTCTTTGAGCCTATTCCATTTGCTCAAATGGGTTACTATTCCTTTTCCATTGATGTTGTATGTTTAGAAAAAAAAAAAAGAAATTCAATAGATACTCGGGAAATGATATTTTTATGGTTTGTTTGTTTGGGAAAGCAGGGGTACATATTTTGTTTTTTTTTCGCTCTTATCCTTTCTTGATAGGGTCTGGAAACAAAGGTTTTTATTCTTTCTGGAACAATGGCAAGCAAATTGATATTAAAGAGTTTATGGAGAGGCAGTTTTATGGTAGCAATCAGTGTGAAAGAGGCTCGCTTTCGTGACAAATTTGATGCACGGCTTTCGTAAAAATGAACAACTTTTACAGTTTTTGTTTCTTACCTTCTTCCTAAAGGGCAAGGACACTTAACCCTTCACCTTCACAGTGCGTGTTTACTCATATATACGCTGATTCAATATTCAAATAATATTCTGCATATGTCCTTGGATAGTCTTAGTGGAATTTCTTGCTGGCCAATAAGATAATGATGATGTTTGTTGCCTTTTTTTAACATTCAATTAATATTCCAAGTTTCTGTTGCATTTCTTTATGTGTATTTCTGAATTGTAAAAATGTATAATTTGGATAGATTGATTATTTTTTAAAAAATCTTTCAGTTTCTTAGAACAATTTCTGCAAAAGAAAAAGGAGAAAAAAAAACTTGGAAAAGTTCAGCTGAAAAATTTTTAATGGGATTTCGGTAATTGGTATTGTAAAAATATTCTTTACCACTAATGATGACATGTCTAGTAAAACAGTTTAAGAATTCAGAATTTTGAATTCGCTTTTGGTATGTAGTTTAATTTTCAACATGAAAAAAAAAGGAATCGTTACATTTGGTTATGCATGTTATTTTTTAACATCATATTGACTCTGTTGAAAAAGAAAGCTTAAAAACTATGATGCTTAATTAAAATTAACAGTTTATCCAATAAGTCGCTCTAATCGTATTGGCTTCCAGGTTTTTTTTTTATTTGTTTTGTTTGAATGAATGACTTCTAAAGACTTAAGGACTTGTAAACCAATAATTAATTAAGGCCATTTGAATTTTTGAAATAATGTGATCATTTTTAAAAGTTCTAATCCAGGGGTTCATAAATTACTTTGTCACAGGAGGTCTGTAAACTTGGATTTAAAAAAAAATCTTTATTTTTTAATCTTACTCACCTTAAAACTAGAATTTCTCATACAAATTAGGTAATAAACAGTAATAATACTTGTATCTCTAGTTATAATAGAAATAACATACTATGTTCTATTACATAACAATTTGTTCAAAATAAGAAACAACAGAAACTACATTGGCAAGGATTTTAGCCATAAAATTTAGAGCATATTATTCCGTTGTGTTATCACATTGTATATATTTTGATTTATTTCAGTTTAATTTTATATATCTAAAAATATTAGTATATGAAGGCATTTATCTTATTCGTGGGAATTATTTAAGGCCCTTCACCTTATTAGCGAAAAAATGATCGTGGAATTCTTTTATTTGGAAAACTGGAGGATTGAAACCAAAGGTTTAAAACTACTTGAATTGATTTTGCGAATGCACTTTTCGGTCTATTTCATGTGATACTGACGTGAGTTAATATTAAATGAAGACAACCTCATTATAAGAAAAAAACCTCAAGCAAAACTTCCTCTCCATTACCATTATGTTTCTTACTTAGGTTAATAAAGACAAACCAAAGCGATAGCGCCATGATGAAAGTATAAGACATTTATCAAATATAGTTCATCAAGAACTTCTTGGAGGGAAATCTATAGATGGCTTGAACCATCATTCTCGCAATAATGAAGAAAGGAAGCTCGTATGTCTTAATATAATTTTTTATGTTCGGTTATCCGTTTCTTTACAATTACTGTATTATAAATTCATATATTTTTTTTTTTTTTTGCATAGGGTCCTTTCTTTCAATAATTCTGCATTATTTATTGAACATATAATGTTAATATTTTTTATTAATGTTATCATCCTTAATATTTTATTGCAACTATATTAAATAGAAATATGAAAATCCCTGAATACATAAAATCATCGAGTTCAGTGGATTTAAAAACACAGAGGGAACAGGCACTGTCAGGAAAGTAATTCTTTTATTGTGTTCTGCATACAGGTGAAAAAACAGAGAGAACAGGCCCTGTCAGAAAATAATTTTTTTTATTGTGATCTGGATTCAAGAACATTCAAAACGATGCACTGAAGCAAAAATCAATATAAATTTTAATTTAATCAATACATTTAATAAAATGTTACATTATTGCAAAGAATATACTGAAGACTATTTAAAATGTTAGTGATGAAGCTATAATGAATACGAACCATTGATCATCTTCTGCCATTTATTTCTAGAAACGATGCTATTATTTTCTTCTAAACCCACATTTAAACAAAATTTTAAATTCGAATTTCTCCAATTATATACATAGGATTCCTTAAAAACTTTTGTGAAGACGTGAGTTGAGTTTTGCTTTTTCACTTGGAAATGCATTAATGACCTCGGAAGCAGTTGAAGTTGGAAAAACAAACTAAAATCAATTTGAGACGAGTGCATTGCATACAAATAAGAACTTTATTCCAGAGGTCATGATTAAATATTCACGCCAATATTCAAGCACCGATTCATGCACGCGTAATATTTTATGATTTTGACCTTGAAGTTGCACCTCTTAATAAGGTGAAGGATCCATTAAGGTCTGCCATCTCAGGTTCCCGCTTAAAGAGCTAACACGCTAAATAATAATAAAAAAAATTTCACTAATTCCTTTTTTTCAATTCCTTCTATTAGCTCACACTCTCCCTATATATATCTTGTTCAAATTTTCAATCGTTTATAAAATACTTTTTATTCATCCACTCCAGTTCAAACACATTTTTTTTTAACTTGTAAGTTTTTTCAAATATTAATTCAGTAATTAAATTTATTTTAATTAATTTTAGTTTTTTTTAGATTTAAGTTGCATGTATCTACCAATAGATGGCCCCAAATAAACTTTAAAAAAATGAATGAAAATTATTTATAAAGGACTTTCTGCAATAGGAATTGACTTAAAAAAAATTTTTTTTGTATTACTTGTTTATTTTCTAATTGATTTCTTTTCCAATTCAGACTTATAGATTTTAACAGAAATTCATTTAAATTGATTGCAAAAAAATAATGCATTTATAAAAAAAGCCAGTTGAAAAAAATGATTACATTAGAAAATAGTTTATTTCATTAATAATATTTAATTTCTTTAATAATAGCAGTCCATTTCATTGATAATAGTATTCAATTTCATTAATAATAATATTCAATTTCCTTAATAATGGTATTCAATTTCATTAATAATGGTATTCAATTTCATTAGTAATAGTATTCCATTTCATTGATAATAGCATTCAGTTTCATTAATAATGGTATTCAATTTCATTAATAATGTGATTTCAATGTAATAAAAACACTGATGATCAAACCAAATTATTTATATAAATACAATACTATCAGTAGATTTTAAAATGTAAATTACAATATTCATATGAATTTTTTAAATATAATTTTCAGCATGATAATTCTTCAGCGTATAGAAAATAATTATTTATACTGCATGTAGTATTATTATGAATATTATGATATATGTTAGTAGATAATATGTAGTTTTCTATGAAGGAAAATAGAATACCGATTCATTTTTTATTATTATTATTTTCACATAGATTCATATTTGTCATATTTGCATGAAGTACAAAACAAGTGGATTATATTTTTCATTTCGAATATTAGATGTAATTAAAATTACTTTAGATTTCATAATTCAATTTTTATGATATTTAAAGTAATATTAACTATACTAACATAAATTAATCACATAAAAATAGGAACTAAATCAGGAATTTAAGTTTGAATAATATTTAAAACAATTGTAATTAACCTAGCATTCACCATGTGTTTAATAGAAGTGAGTTTTTTACCTCCTAATAAATCACGTGTCTATTTTATCTGAATAAACAAATTCATTTCATTAATTGAAAATTATTTTTTCATTCTTTTAAATGACATCAAAAATATGTTTAAAAAATTGACGCTGAAATAAAATACAAAATTTTATTTTAAATATTTGGAGTTTAGAATTTTTTTTTTTATTTTTTAGTAAAATGTTTATCTATATTTACAAGGAATATTAATTTCTTTGGTAATGTTATTTAACATTGATAATGTTATTTATAAAAGAATGTTGTACTGAAACAAGTAATATAAAAAAAAATTTTTAAAGTCAATTCCGAATTTTTTTCACTATATTGCAGAAAAGTCCTTTACAAATAAAGTTGAAATTTTCCTCTTACATCTGGCGCCATCTATTATTAGATACCTGCAACTTAAATCTAAAAAAAAAAAATTAATTAATTAAATTTAATTAATTAATTAATTGAAAAAACTGTATTAACATCAAGTGTCATCCCCTACAAGTTCAAAAAAATGTATTTGAATTTGAGTGGATAAATAAAGAGTATTTTATGAACGATTGAAAATTTGAACAAGATATGTATAGGGAGAGTGTGAATTAATAGTATGAATTGAAATAATTACTCTTTACATTTTGACTCGTACGTACGATTTTTTTCGAAAACGAAAGATTTTTTTGCTTCCATTTTATCACCATGATTAAAAAAGAATATGTAGAAGAAGAAAAAGAAACAAGAAAAGCAATTAAAAAGACAGATAAACCTTTAATCTGTATTTTTTGGTCTCTTGGAAATCATTATCTAATCTTTTTTTTACATTCATGGTATTGAAGGATTAATATAAGCTGCTTTCTTTTTCGTTTTTAAACAGAGTCATAAAGAAATTTTTTTTAAGTAATACCTTAAAAATTTACAGCTTTATAAATGTAAATAAGAAGAAATAACTTGTTGTTAAAAAGCTTGCTTATCATCAACAAAATCTGTTTTTTGAAATTTTAAATCTATATTTCTTGTCGCTAATTTTGATACATATAATAAATAAATATTAGCATATTAGCTGTCCTAAAAAAGTACTTATTTAATATTTCCTTTAGAAAACTTAAAATTTTTAATTGACTTGTACTTAAAATTATGCCTAGCTATACCCAAAAAAAACTGGTTTCCAAAAAGTGTTAAAAATAAAAAATATTACTATTAAAAGACAAAATAAATAAATAAATAAATTTTCATGAAAATTACTCCGTTTATGCCAAAAAAATAATTCTACATTAGAATATGGGTTTTAAAAGCATCTGGAGTTTTTTCACTTAGAAACTGCATTGTAAAATTTCCAGACATCAGTGCTCGACATCTCTTATCTGGAGTTTAATCTGATACACACACACAGGCTAATTAGACTTCAAATCAATGGAATCTATACTCTTAAGTGTCCACATTTTGAGAATCAAGAAAAATAACGGGAAAAGGTTATTTACCCAATCATATCCATGAAAGAAACAAATTTGTTGAATTGGTGTATTTGTGTTGGCAGTTATCTCTTCGAGCAGTCTCACTGATTTGCATATTGTCCCAAGGTTTTTGGTTTGCTTTGGTTTATCGCTCTACGGTCATCTTATGCACACTTTAGGCTAAACAGACCGGGACCTACGGCTTAAAGTGGATTCCGAACCACTACAGACACCCATGGCACCGCCGGGACTCGAACCCGTATTGTCCCAAGGAGATCCATTGCTCATCAATTAATTAGAAACGACATTCTCAATCTAGTTGTTCTTCCAGATGAAGTCGGTGACTTCTATATAATGCTGTATTAAATTATACAATGACCAATTGTTGGAGAATGACTTTATTAGTGGATGAATTAGCCAGTACTATATCCGAATTTGAATCCGATGGAGCATGCATGTGGTATTTTACGTATTATATTCTTAATCCTATTGTTCGTCCTTGTACAGATAAAGTCGGTGACTTCTATACAATGCTGTGTTAAATTATACAAAGACCGGTTGGGGGAAATTACTTTATTTGTGGATTGATTAGCCAGTACGCTCTCCGAACCTGAAACCGATTGAGTGTGCATGTTTGTGATATTCTAGGGAGGCATACTATTGCACGTAACCCACCTTTTGCAACTCTTCAAGGTCTTCGAATTGCCTTGCAACATCAAGTTGCCATCAGTCGCCACATAAGATTCCAATTGAGTTAATAAACATCATCAGTTTTCAGTATGGAAAGTCACTGTCGTGCCTATATAATTGTTATAATTCATCCAATTTCATATTGACTCTGAATCACATATTGAATTGAGATGCTATGTTCTTGTTGTCCGTTTTATGTATTTTCGAGTTAAAAAAAGCCTATTATTTTTTTACGTACCTAATATATGAAATATTGTTTTATTTATGTTTTTTTTTAATTCAAAAAATTCAAATAAAACAATAATTCAAAAGGTCAAAATCAAATTTCAGTTCTCTCTAATTTTTAGAAACACTGTACCATATATATTTAAATTTTAACTTTCCATTTCTATTTAAATTTTCATTCATAGCATTGAGAGAAATGTATTTAAATTTTAATTTAGTACACTGTAGCACGATCTTTTACTACGCTTTATTCTATTTTCTAAATCTGGGGATTTTAATAATCTCCTGAAACGCAATATTTTAGACTTGGAAACTTCTTATGAATTTTCCTGCTTGCGAAATAATCAATATAAGAAAGAAGAAGTTTTTGTTAGTCTTTTCTTGCAGTGTCATATAGCGAGATTTAGTCATCTTTGTCAAGTTCCCATGCATTGATTGGCATGCAATTATTGCAGGGATATTTTTTTGTATTGAAGAAATGAGATATTTATTTTGAGATAAGAAAAGTTATAAAACAAAGTATTTCAGTTAAAATTTGCAGCTGTTCTGCGCATTATTTTTAAGGTTTTTTTTTTTTAACTGACAAATTTGTGACTTCTTCATACCATTTAAAAAAAAATGTTTTAATTTTTTTAATTTTTAAATTAAAAAACATTTAAAAAAATTTTTTTTTATTATTTTAATTTTTTAATTAAAAAACATTTTTAAAAATGTTTTTTTTTAATTTTAACTTAAAAAATTTTTAAAGGAAAAATATTTGTGATTTTATATAGTGAATTAACGTGTAAAATTAGTTAGTTTTTATATTTACGTTCTAGAACTTATGAATTTCTGTTATAATATGTTAATATTTATAATATTTATATATTATAAGTTCTAGAAAAAATAAATACTACACTACACTATATTAAAATACTATACTAAAGTTATAGGAAGCACAACACTATTAAGTTCTATAAAAAAAATTAAACTGAAGTTCTATACAAAATTAAACAATTACAAATACTATACAAAATTAAATATCTAGAACTTAAACAGTCTTAAAACTTTATTTATAATATATAAATATTATAAATAAAGTTCTAAAAATGTTAACTATTAAGTAGCATATTATAATATTTTGTTATAATATGTTACTTTATTTATAAAATTTACTTTTTTAATATTGAAAAGCCTTATGAATCATTTTACAATACATTGCTTACGATCCATGCTTTGCGGTTGCTTTACCATTATTTGATTTTATAGATTCCTTACATAAATAAAAAGCACCCATTGACTGAAACATAACTGATAATCTTGCGATTAAAAGGAGGTAAAAGATCCTCAAATGATACTTAAAACGCGCTATCACTCAGTAAACACCTAAAGCAAACTTCCTCTAATAAATATTTCCCGATTCTTATAACTGAGGTGTGGGCACCTGCTCATGCTGATAGCGATATCTCAAGCACTACTTTGTTGTTGGTATTTAAAAAGCATGCAGTTCAACTCATATTCGTAATCTTATCTCGTGGTGGGACGAGTTCTTTTCTTGTAAACTCTTTCAGTTTAAAAAACATTAAGATAATGGGCGTTGTTTTAAAAAAGCAGCTGTGTTATTCTGCGATGATCCTTTCAGGATACGTCAAATGAAAAATTATGCGGAAATAGCTTTGCAATTTAATTAAAAACTGAATCTTTACAGCTTGTATTGCTTTTAATAAAGTAAGGAAATTGAATTTATTGCTTATGCATACGATACTTTTTGTTATTCTTAATAAATTTAAGTATTAAGTGTTTCTTTGATGTTTGAAGGTAAGTTTTTATGCTGATTTTAACAGTTAATTAATATATTTTAGTTCGATTATTGTATATATATTTTTTAAATTGATAATCATCATTTAACATCTGATTTGATTCTCTTACTAATTTTTTTAAAATCATTTTAAGAAACAATTTTTTTTTTTTTTTTTTTTTACATCACTAAAGTTGTTTTAAAAATCAAAATTATAAATCTGTATAATAAATACTTAAAAAAATACAATATGCAATATTTATCAGAATTGTTTTCTATGAATTGCGGTAGTTCATTTTAATGGGATCACAGAGGTGAAGGAAGAGGATACATACTTGAAATTGTGTTGGCAAAATGTGGAACCAGTATAGCTGGCCCCAGTTGTTCATTGTGAGTAATGCTAAATTTCTCAATGGGCAACCAGTGTAGCTGGCCCCAGTAATTCATTGTGAGTGCTAAATTTTCTGAGTGAGGAACTAATGTAGCTGGCCCCAGTGGTTCATTGTGAGTTACGCTAAATTTGCTGAATGGGCAACCAGTGTAGCTGTCCCTAGCGATTCATTGAGTATTGCTAAATTTGCTGAGTGAGGAACTAATGTAGCTGGCCCCAGTGGTTCATTGTAAGTAAGGCTATATTTGCTGAATGGGGAACCAGTGTAGCTCGCCCCAGTGTAATTTTATACAAGACATTTCTTAGCTATTGTAACAAAACATTTGAGTTACAATAATTAATATTATCATAAAACATCCTTTTATAAAATCGCATTTAAATTTTGTTTCCTATCGATTTTTTTGTCTGCCACTTATTTTATATTTATTTAATTAAACAAAATAATTTTTAATGAGCTAAATTTCTTTGGTGCAATCATTTTGGAATCAAAGTCAAATTTAAAATTTATCTCACTCCTGTGTCATACTCCTGCAGTTGTAGCAGAACTTTGGAAGCTTTTGATGCATCTATATCACTACTAAAACCTTTCCTTTGTTTTATCTATTAACAGTTACAGCATTGCTTAGGATGAAAAATAAATACATTTATTTTTTTTAAAGAATTTAAATTCTTGTATAAGAAATACTTTATTCATTACTATTTGGTGAACAGATGTTTCGTGGTGTTTATTTCTAATGTAAACTTTTACATCCTAAAATCTGCAAAATATATTATATAGTAGGTCGTTTTCTTGCATGCAGTAATCAAATTAGTATTGTGAGTGCGAATCACTCTTCCTATTTGTTATTGTAATTATCTATATGCATTGTATTTATTACATTGTCATTTTTTAAATTTACCAATATATATTATATAATTTTGGTGTTTTTGAAGTTTACTAAAGATTCTTAATTGATTTTCTATCATCTTCACTATCTTTTCATTTTTCTCTTTTTATGCATTCAGTATTATACACTCATGTCCATAAATAAGGATAATGAAGTTCAGACAAAGAAAGAGACAGAAGCAAAACAAATTTGACTTATTTGTAAAGTCTATTTATTAAACAAAAGGTAAAGAGCAAAAAAAAATGCTATATGTTTGACATAATTAATAAAAATTGCGATTTTTACTCCCTGGAGCAAATTTCAAAAAAGAACCTATTTACAAAAAACAGTATAACATGATTAGTATGATGGTTAATAGGAAGTATGTCTTCCGGACGTTGCAATACAGGCCTTACAACGCCTAGGCATGCTGAGTATCAAATTATCAATCTGTTCTTGGGGAATATTACAAGGTGACCACTCATCAAGATCAATGCCCTCCGCTCTCCAAAGTTCCGGTTGACAGGTGGGAGGGGGTTGACGGGCTGCAATTCGTCGGCCAAGCATATCCCACACATGCTCTATTGGATTCAAGTCCGGTGAGTATGCTGGCCAATCCATACGGGTGATATCCTCCAATTGAAGGCATTCGTCTACAATGTTTGCACGGTGAGGACGGGCGTTGTCATCCATAAACAGAAATTCAGCACCCATGGCGCCCCGAAACAAACGTACATGTTGTTCCAGAATGAGATCCCGATAGATGTGGCCTGCCATCGTTACACTTTGAACATGCAGGTCAGTTCTGGAACCAAGAATAATTCCTCCCCAAACGAACCATCCTGCACCAACGTAACGGTGTCGTTCAATGGTGTTCTCTTGGTGGTAACGGGTACCTGGCGCTCTCCATATGAAAGTCCGGCAAGAATCAGACTGCAAACTAAACCTGGACTCGTTGGAAAACATCACACAAGACCACTGTTGCGGTGTCCCCAATGCATGCTCTCTACTCCAGGTTAATCGCAGGCGACAGTGAGTTCCGGTAAGTGGAACACATCTCACATGCCTACGAGCATATAGACCAATGTGCCCTAAGCGTCTGTACACGGTCTGCCTTGAAATTGTCGTACCGGTAGCTGAAGAGAGCTGACGAGATAGGTCAGATGCGGTGCTCCGTCTGTTTCTTTTGGCAGTAACTGCTAAATACCGGTCCTCATTCGGCGTTGTAACTCGGGGGTGACCTGTGCTGTAACATCTACTCACATTACCATCATCTTGGAATCGTTGCCAAAGCCTGGAGATGACACTCTTGGCGATTCCAAGTTCCTCGGATACTTCCAGCTGGGTACGTCCACATTCCAGTCGTCCGATAATTCTAAAACGTAAAAAATCATCCAAATGCTTCCTTTGTGCCATAACTATGCGGTTATTGCACTGAAAGGCTTTTAAAGCGCTTGTGAACAATTTTACTTCTTTGCCACCATTCCTTATATACCCCTCTCTTACACTCTCGTCATTGTGACGTACTATACGCGCCATCTGGTGGTTTCCTGTAATTTGCATATGCTTCTTCAAGATGTGTGTGATAATTCTACAGGTGAAATTTTTATTTTAGAGTTCAATTTCTGTGTGATTCTGAATTATCCTTAATTTATGGACATGAGTTCAACTAATGGTTTCTAACTCAACTAAATGGTTTTAAATGATTTGAATAATTTTCTTAAATTTAAATTTTAAAAAGGAATATTGTCCATAAACATATTAATTAAATAGTTATTTGATTTACCTACGTCTTACCTACAATACGATGAGCAATACACTATATAATGTGTTCTGCTTGTTTTATATTATATGCATTTAATAAAATAATGTATACGGTTTAAAACAATAACAATCAACACATTTTAGTTAACTTTTCTATTCGTCTAATAATCATGTGTTTTGTGGCATCGTTTTAATAATCCATTAAGTGTAAAGCATATTTAACTTCAAGTTAAGTATATATTATAATTACTAAAAATGTATTTAAAGTAGCAATATTCACTTTGTACAATATTCACTCAAGTACAGTAATATTCACTTTGAATTTCTCTGCGAAAAGTCAGTGTTAACAAAACCTAGCTCAAAGAAGGTTAAGAATGCACAGCAGTTAGAATTAAAAAACTTTTAAAATTTGTACGTTATGTACCTCCGAGCATATTCACTTTCTAAGCTAAACTGAGTTCCAAACTAAGCTAGCTAAACTGAGCTTATTAATACATACAATTAAATTTTTTTTCGATCATTATTTTACTAAAAGTGCAAATATGAATTATTATTTTTTTTAATTTTGATTTCCAATGGCAGATAATGAACAGTTACAGTAAAAAAAGTACAACGAAAAAAAAAAACATACAACGAAGAAAAAAAACAGATATTACAACAAAACATGCTGAAACAGAGTTCATCAATCTAACAATAATGCCAAGTTGCAGATCTTTTAGCCACTAAAAGGTATTACCAGGTGCACCATGGGGAGGTAGATCTTCTGCGCACCCTATAGGAATTGTAATATGTTCGATAAATTAGTTTTTAGCCAGTTTTATTAATTATTATCATTAAAATTCAAGTATAAATTTAACCATGCAGATTAATACCGGAACTTTAATCCTCTGATTCATCACCAGAGCTTTCGAAATTATCCTACGATGCATCACTGCAATTATCCCTTGAAATATTTTGACTTTGTCATATTTTGAAAAAAATAACGAAAAGTGAAACCTCTCCAGCAAATCCTAGCAAATCTTTGTCAATATTTTTGGCAGTGAAGACATCAAGTCAAATATCTGTAAAACAATAAAAACATCGCTATAGAATAACTGTTTTCAGACGTACGATATTACGAGTAAATTCTAATTGCCTTAGATTAATACAAGGTACCCGAAATACTCCTTTTAGTCCAGTATTTTTTTTTAAATAATTTTCGCACCGGTTAACTCATAGTGATCCGAAAATATGAGATACGAATATACATCGGGATGATTAAAGGAAAAAAAAATTATATATATAGTTTTTTTCCGGTCATTTTTTTTTACTAAAATCGAAAATATGTGTTGTTATATGCTTGATAAATGTTTTTAACCTATTTTGTTGTTGAAATTCAAGTATAAATTTAGACATTCAGATAGAAACCGGAACAATATTCCTCTGATTCATCACCAGAGTTTTCGTAGTTATCCTACTGCACATCACTCCAACTAACACTTGAAATATTTTGGCTTTGACTATTTTTTTGAAAAATGAAAAATAAAATAAATAACACTTAAATCCTCGTCAATATTTTGGGTGCTGAGGACGCCAAAATTATAAAAAAAATAACTTTCGCACGGGTTAATTCATGGTGATCCAAAAATATGAGATACGAATATACATCGGGATGATTAAAGGAAAAAAAATTATATATACAATTTTTTTCCGGTCATTTTTTTACTAAAATCGAAAATATGCGTTGTTATATGCTTGATAAATGTTTTTAACCTATTTTGTTGTTGAAATTCAAGTATAAATTTAGACATTCAGATAGAAACCGGAACAATATTCCTCTGATTCATCACCAGAGTTTTCGTAGTTATCCTACTGCACATCACTCCAACTAACACTTGAAATATTTTGCCCTTGACTATTTTTTTGAAAAATGAAAAATAAAATAAATAACACTTAAATCCTCGTCAATATTTTGGGTGCTGAGGACGCCAAAATTAAAAAAAAAATAACTTTCGCACGGGTTAATTCATGGTGATCCAAAAATATGAGATACGAAGATACATCGGGATGACTAAAGCGAAAAACACTTTTTATATCTACAATTTTTTTTCCGATCATTTTTTTAATAAATTCGCAAATATGCAATATTATATGCTTAATAAATATGTTTTAATCCTATTTTATTAATTTTTATTAAGAAAATTCAAGTATAAATTTAACTATTCAGATTGATACTGAACTGTAATCCTCTGATACCAGAGATTATCCTGCGGTACATCACTGCAGTTATCCCTTGAAATATTCTGAATTTCTCAAAAGTCGGATATGCATTCCGACCGGTAATTCCCGGTGTGTCGGGAACTTCAATTTTTTTTTCTTTTTTGGGTTGGTGGTGCTGTCCTCGACATCTATGTGAAATTTGACGTCAAAATATTCATTAGTGTTTGAATTACGCTTGGCTTTGTGAGACGCTAAAACTGATTTCGGCGATTTTCGAAACGTCTGAATTCATTGCAAAGAACTTGCATTAGATTTGTTTTGCGGAAATGTATAGAATGTCGCAGAAGGGATTCGGTGAGCATTCCTATATCGGAAGAAATGCATAGAAGTGGTAAAAACAGTTCAAAGAAGGCAGAGAACACATTGAAGATGAAGAGCCCTCTGTCGACCATCCACCTCAACCGACGAAGCTCACGTCTAAAAAAATTAAAGATTTGGTGCTTGCAAACCGTCGATTTACAATTAGAGACCTTGCTGATGATATTGGAATTTCAAAGGGATAGGTCAATTCCATTTTGGGCCTCAAACGCGTCAAACCTCGATTGGTACCAAAAACACGAAATGCGCCAGCACACTGCATTGATTCTTCGTGAATTTTTTGCCAAAAATGAAACCCATATCGTTCCACAACCACCGTATTCATACCGTGCGACTTCTGACTATTACCTAAACTCAAAAGACCTCTCCTGGGACACCGTTTTGAGTCGATTGAAGCGAATTCAACGTGAATCTCCGCGCTCTTTGAGCGGCCTGATAGCCAAGTGGCTAGTGCTCTGACCTTTAATACCACAGGCTTGAGGTTCGATTCCTAACGGTGGCATGGATGTTTGTGAGTGGTGCGGAAACCATGTTAAACTGTAGGTCCCGGTCTATTTAGCCCAAAGTGTGCACAAGATGACCGTATAGCGACGAACCAAACCGCACGCTTTGAAGGCCATCCCTGCCGATGACTTTTTAGACTGCATTGAGGATTGGAAAAAAAGTTGGCATAAGTGTATTGTGTCAGGAGGGGAATTACTTTGAAGGCGATGAAATGAATTTGGAAGAATAAATAAAGAGTTTTCGAAAAAATAAGTAAGTCTTACTTTTTGGGCAAAGTAGTATCTATCCGAAAAGATACAAATATGAGATACGAATATACATCAGGATGATTAATGAGTAAATATACGCTAAATGATAAAAGGAATACCGTGAATCACTTTAAACATATAGCATATACACTATTCTCTTTCATTGGAGTGAAAAACCAACCGTCACCGAGATCCAACATATACCCTGAAAACGTCACTCTTTCCAAAGATGCATCCCGAAGAAACAAAACTGCGCTCGTGAAGGTAAACTCAAAGGTCGGTCGCCGCCTCACCTCTTGCCATAAAACGCTCCATCAAAACATCAGCGGTGCATGATAATGAGAAGATAAATCAGCCGGAGACGCATTTTTCGGATGCCGGAGAAAGACGTCTTCTGCCGCCTACGGGTACACCGAGGCGGCAACGCACCTCCGCGGGCGCACGGAGGCTTGTTGCAACATAATTTCAAGGGAAGGGAGTAGTAGTAAGTGTTCTATTTTTTCACATTTCGTTTTCGTACTCGGAGGTTGTGATCACGTGCTGTCACTACTAGGTGGTGGAGCCATTGCGCACTTCTTTTGTACTATTGTGTCCAAAAAGTAAGACCAATTTTCAATTTAAAATTCCCGGGGCTTATGGAATTTCAATTGTTTTTAATTGTTGTTTAGGTTGCTGGTACTATCCTTGACATCTGTGCGAAATTTGACGTCAAAATATTCATTAGTTTTCCCGCTTGACTTTGTGAGACGCTAAAACTGATTCCGGCGATTTTTGAAATGTCTGAATGAATTGAGCAAAGAAATTGCATCAAATTTAGTTTGCGGAAACGTGTAGAATATTGCAGAAGGCATTCGGTGAGCATTCCTATATCAGAAAGAAATGTTCAAATGTGGTATAAACCGTTCAAAGAAGGCAGAGAACGTGTTGAAGACGAAGAGCCCTCTGGTCGACATTCAACCTCAACCGACGAAGCTCCAAAAAATTAAAGATTTGATGCTTGCAAACCGGCGATTTACAATTAGAAACCTCGCTGATGATGTTGGAATTTCAAAAGGATCGGTCAATTCCATTTTGGGCCTCAAATCTCGATTGGTACCGAAAACACTGAATGCGCCAGCTCACACTGCATTCATACTTCGTGACTTTTTCTCCCAAAATGAAACCCAAATCGTTCCAATTTCTGTCTATTCCCTAAATTCAAAAGACCACTCCAGGGACACCGTTTTGAGCCGATTGAAGAGATTCAACGTGAATCGTCATCCTGGCCGATGACTTTTTAGGCTGCATGGGGGATTGGAAAAAAGTTGGCATAAGTGCATTGTGTCCTTAGGGGATTACTTTGAAGTCGAAGAAATAAATTTGGAAGAATAAATAAAGAGTTTTTGAAAAAAAAATTGGTCTTACTTTTTGGACACAGTAGTAGTGGATCCATTTGATGGAGTTAATGAAATGTTTTAAATGGAATAAAGAGGTGGCGAGTTGATTGTGGAGAGGGTGCACCAGAAAAGGAATGTCACGTGCTTGCAATTTATGTTCATGTAGGTCAAGAGGGGTTTGTAAGCATTTTGGAGAGGGCAAAATGTGCAGGCTTCTAACGATATCTGACTGTGTTCTGTTAATGAAAGTGAGCAATACAATGTGTATAAAATGAAACAGAAATGATGACGCTTTAATTGTGCACTTGAAATGATTGTGCAATTTCCTACTTACTGCTTTGTATAAACACATCGTTAAGCTGAAGCATTGGAAATTATCTGTACCTCTTTTGAGATGATTAATTTCCTTCAATTTCCACAGCATTTATAAGTACTATAGAGAAATATACAATAAAAACACAATTGTCAATCAGTTAACACAATCAAATGAAAAATTGCTATCATTTTAACCAATTAGGATTATATATATATGTATATGCACATATGTATACATGTATATATATACCTATAAATATATTTATGTACATACATAAATATATATGTATGTATATATATATATATGCGTTGTTTGTTCATGAGCTATGTATAATATATGTATATAAAAATAAGTAGTCTTATGAACATAAAAGTATATAGGTTATATATGCATTTACTATTTTTTCTATGGGATTATTATTATAAATGTCATAAAGTGAAATCAAATCTTAGACTAATTAATTCTATAATAATTGAATTAAGTTTCTAGTCTTAATTTGGGGTGCCGTTAATACAAATTCTTTAAGATAAAGATTTTTTAAAATAAATTCTTTAATTTAATTCTATTATTTTAAAATTTTTCTTTACTTGTTCGCAATTATATTTCAATTATATACGGATGCTACTTTTCTCAATTGTATTTATCATGATTTGAAAATGTCTTACTTTCATCGTACGTCTGAAATATAATAAAGAAATAATAGCTTTCAAATTTATATTATGATTTAAAAACCATAAATAATAAGACATGCAAAAGTTTTCTAAAATAATGTACATTAACAATTATGCATTCTATTGTTATATAAATACTAATAAATGATTTATTATTTGCAATGAATAAAATTAATATATGCAAATTACGTTATGAGTTATGCTTTATTGATTTGAGGTATCTAGAATATGTTTTTATTTTAAGCGAGTTTTTGTGCGATTATGATTATTAAGACTTTTTTGTCTCTATTTTTGAAACAGCAAACATAAAGGAAATAAGACATACTTTTCTAAAAATTTATCAAAATCTTTATGTTTGAAAAAAAAAACTGAAATTGAAATTTTTTATATTTGAGAAAAATTTTAATTGATTGCTGAATTTGATTTTAATTCATTCAAATTTTTGTAAATTCTTTTTCCTTAAAAAATTTCATAATGACTTTGACTTTTTTAATGCATCGAATGTTTATTTATAAAAACAAAACATAAAACTATAGTTAGAAAAATCAATTTTAAAATTTTAAATGAACTATGATATTTTTGATAAGATTTATACTTTGTATAATTCTTACATTTGGCTTTTCTGGCTTATGATAAGTTTTATTTTTGATTTAAAATGTTAAACTGAAATGTTCTAACGAAATTACAATTAAAAAATTAATTTAACGGGCTATATTATATTATTGTAAAGATTATTTATCGTAGAGTATTGATATCCTTAACAGTTTTTAAATTCCTAAAATAAGAGCCCGTCTCGGGTCTCAGGGGCAACGTGCACCACTGGTGAGCATTAGGGCTGAGGTTCATTCCGCAGGCGGCTTTGTTGTAGACACTGTTTCAAAAAAACAAGTAGACTCGATGGCGTTCAACATCTAACATTTTTAGTCGGATTACCTAGTGAGAATTTTCCGGGTTTTCTCCCATACGACACGCAAATGCGGGGTAGTTAGTATTGCGCTGATGGGTTAAAGAAAACTTTTATCAACCCGTGGCTCAGTGGCAACGTGTGCCGCAGGTAAGCATTAGGCTGATGTTCAGTAAACTGGCGACTGTGTTGTGTAGATTGTTTCAAAATAACGAGGAGACTCGATGGCGTTTGGGAAGTTCAGCCTCTTGTCTCGTGAGTCAGACTACCTGGTGGGAGTTTTGCCTGTTTTCTCCCATACGATACACAAATACAGGATAGTTCCCACTAAAAGTCCTTCTGGAAAGCCCTGCCCTCCTCCTTCAGCGTCAAGGAGCCAAGTCAGACTTCTACCTACCGATGCTCCATCACAACAAAAGCCCTTCCCTCCTTCTCACGGGTTCATTGACTTGGTCTAGTTGTCGCTGTCGACCAAATGAAATAAGAAACAACAACAAAGTAACATGCGGCCTGTGGCTTTTAGAAATTGTGCATCCCTGAATTTGGCATAAATCTGCTTCTACATTAATCTACGGCCTTTTAGCCAAGTGGCTAGCCTCTGATCTTTGGTACCACAGACTTCAGGTTCGAATCTTGGGCGTGGCATAGATGTTTGTGAGTGGTTCGGAATCCACCTTAAACTGTAGGTCCCGGTCTGTTTAGCTCTCGTGTGCACAAGATGACCGCAAAGCGACAAACAAACCAAATCTATGTTAATCAATATACTAAGATTATGAATGTGTTTACATTATTTTATTGACACTGACTCATGTTGCATGTGTGGTGTTTCAGGAGATGCCCCGGCGCAGGTAGGGAGCATGCAGAAGGCGCTCCTGCCCACCTCTTCCCCCGCCAAGAACCACCTCACCAGGATCTGCACAGATGACGGATACTGCTCTTCTGCCAGCACGCCCAAGTCCTCAGGTAAACACCGCTCCTCCTTCTTTGCGGCCCCTACTCGAGTGAATAAGTTTTTAATGACATATATTTATTAACAATTCAAATTAGATTTCCTGTTGTAGCTTTCTTCATAATTATTTTGTGTATTGATGGCCTTAAAGCATAAGCATTCTTACAAACATGTTCATCATATAACTTTTTAAAAATAAAATGGTCTTAATTTCTTCAAATTATTTTTTTTCCACTAAATTTATGCTAATTTTCCACTAAATTAAATGTACCAGGTAAACAGTTTAGAATGTGAATTTGATATCATCAGTAATATCGGAAGTGAACAATTCAAGGGTGGTTTCCTCAATCTTCTACCTCAAAACCTATGGAAAATTTTCCTGCCTACAGATTCAACTTGCTTAGACGCATGCTCCTTTTTTTTAGAGTTTTCAATTTTGTCTCAGTTCACAAGCCCACCGCGTTAAATATCCCCTTCAGGAACAAATTTTTTAATTAATTAAACTTAAAGTAAAAAAAAAAAAATTTAGTGTTTTTTCGAGAATCCAATGAGAAATTATTTTGAAATTTAAAAAATATTTATTCTTCCACAGTTGCATAAAATATACTTTTTGTATAAATTGGATATTAGAATATAGATAATTTAATTTATATTACATATTTTTGTGATAGAGATTTTCTTATCAATTAACAATTTTCTGGAGAAATAACAACTGTTTACAAATTATTTACATGGGGGTGATGGGGGCCTGATGCTCAACCACCACCAGTCACCAACGCTCTGGTGCACGATGCTACAGGATTCGAGTCCCGGCGGGGCCATGGGTATTTGTAGTGGTTCGGAATACACTTTAAACCATATATCCCCGTCTACTATGACTGTAAGAGCGTTGGACGTAAGGCTGACAACCCTACCCCGTAAAATGAAAACATCTCCAGTATCAAAATCTGCCAGTAGGCAGACGGCCTTGGGCCACCATGGAGCTGTTGAGCAGAAATGTTGATGATAGTTAAGGTGTATTACAAATATGAATATAAATAGATAAATAAATAAATAAAAAAAAATTATAAAATAGTTTTCATAGCTTGAATTTCATATTTTATGTCGACAAATGTGTATTTGACAGACTTTGTCGACACTATTTGCTTTAACAATCGATTCTACAAAATAACTAATTTAACCCCTACCACGTTAATTGCTTGAAACATTTTAATAAATCACAGCAAAAATACACAATAAGCTTAAAATTATACATTTAATTTAATGTAAACTCAATTTAGCACATAGTACCTTTTTTTTGTAGAGTATAGAGAAAAATTACCGCCTTCATTTTTGATTATTTCATTCAATATTTTTGGACAACTTTTGCTGGCTCATGAACATTTGTACTGTTTATACTGCTACTGTATACGCACATAATGATAAATTCAATTGTGCTGGCAAAATTGTGTACTACATCTTCAACATTTGCTTTGATAAGATCATTCTGTAAAATTAATTGTATTATTTTAAAGTTATTGTATATTTTTATTGCATTTTGTAAAAAAAAAAATGCACAAGTTAACAGCAATAACAATGTGTTAAATAGTTGAAGTAGCTAGTAATAGGATTAATATTTTACCTATTTTAAAATGGTAAGCAATAATTAAATCAATTGCTATCATAATGAATTACTCGTAGAGTCTTAGGATAAAATACGATGACAAAATAATGTGAATTTTTAAAGTAAAATTTATTTTTAAAAAAATTTAAATCAATTACATCAGAAAATACAATACCTGAGCTATTGGATATTTGAGACAAGTACAAAATTAAATTAAATTCAAAATAAAAAATGAATACCGGATCGTGTATTTTTATTTCGATTTAAATCAAAAATTAACTCTGATTATGACGACAGTGAATGAAATTTTCGCAGAAAATAACTAAACTGGACCATTTATAAATGTCTTTGAAAACAATTAGTGCATATTGAGAAGAATTTTATACCATTTATTTAAAACCTGATGTAATGCCATTCTATAAATTTTTAATTTTTATCTTATTCCACTTTCTTACTATTTAATTATTTTAAAATACTCCCGAAACGAAGAATTTCTTCCAAAAACAATTCTCGTCAATTTTCTTAATATTTAGCTCTGCTTAAATTCGACTGCAATTCTTCTCTAATGATGCTGAAATCAGAGACTGATTCTGCAAAAGCTGAAGCTTTGTTTCAAAATATCGGAAAAAGCAGAACCAGAAAAATTCTTTGCCCTTCATTAGTGGCTAAAACTGACGTGACGCATTTTAAGTTTCTAATTAATGGTAAATCTTGGGTAGAAAGTTTACATCGGTTTCAAATGATAATTATCACAGCATCTTTTTAGTCCACGCTAATGTTTGCTTAGGAAGTACACGTACGTTTATGAAATCTACATTTTTTAAATAAATTAGGGAAAATTTGATATTTAAGTGACAAGGTATGCTACTTAAATAAAAACCGTAAGAATTAATAAATGAAATGTAGGTTCTTTATAAAGCTGTTTGTTTACCTCATTAAAACGGCGAACGGAATTCATTTACATACTTTATCTAGGCTTAAGGTTACTTATTATTAATTATACTTATTTCAGTTTATTTTGATTTTTTTACTGTCATCCGCCCTTTTGTAGAAAACACTTTTAAATCCATTTTCGACAAACAGAGAATAAAAATATTTGGAAAGAAAAATTAACTTTTGGAATAAACATTGGTTAATTAAGTTCTGAGGATTTTAGAAAAGTATTGTTCTGTGTTCTCGCTAATCCTTCAAAAGCAAAGTGAATTATGATTATTAATAAAATAACTTTGTTATTCATACTTGTACCCGTAAGATTTTTTATTTATTTGTGCAGAACTAAACATAACATCATATAAAAAATAAAGTCAAATCGTTGGTATATCTAGTTGTAAGGAGTACTGTCATTGCAAATCTCGTTAGAATTTATCAAAGTGTTCCATTTAGTACAAAAAAAAATCATTTCTAAATTAGAAAAATATGAAATGTGATTCTTTTACAATAGGAAAGATTTTTGTTTGCAAATGACAAGGTGCTTATTACAAGTTAGGGCCGGATATTTGTGAGGTCTTGATTCAATATTGTTTCATAGTAGAAACTGAATCATTTCTTATAATAATAACGATATGTTTAGCTGTCATATTTATTTAAAATTTCACAGACAGAACGGCACAACTGCAACACATAACACACAAGAATTATATAACAAGTAATTACAAAATCATCTTAAAAGCAAGTTCGTTTTATTGTCTTTGCACCCTTCGTATTTTCTGGAACTCTTCACTCGACTGTCCACTCCCTTTTTCTCCTTCCTATACTTGAACCCATCAGATTTTTTTATATACGCATAACTAATCATAAAAACATACAAAAAAGTATATAGAATTATTGGAACATCTAGTTGTGACGAGTATTGCCATTATAAATCTCGTTAGAATTTATGAGAGAGTGTTAAATTCATACAAAAACTATGCATTTCTAACTGATGTTGTGGCAGTCTGTAAATTTTCAATTTTTATTTTACTCCATTTTCTTACTATTTAATTATCTTAAAATATTCTCAAAGCGAAGAATTTCTTTCAAAAGCATTTCTCGTCGATTTTCTTAATATTTAACTCTGCTTAAATTCGACTGCAATTCTTCTCTAATGATGCTGAAATCAGAGTGATTCTGCAAAATCCGAAGCTTTGTTTCAAAATATTGGAAAAAGCAGAACAGGAAAAATTATTCGCCCTTCATTAGTGGCCAAAACTGACGTGGCGTATTTTAAGTTTCTAATTAATGGTAAATCTTGGGTGGAAAGTTTACGTCGGTTTCAAATGATAATTATCGCAGCATCTTTTAAGTCCATGCTAACGTTTGCTTAGGAAGTACACGTACATTTATGAAATCTACAGTTTTTAAATAAATTAGGAAAATTTGATATTTAAGTGACAAGGTATGCTACTTAAATAAAAACCGTAAGAATTAATAAATGAAATGTAGGTTCTTTATAAAGCTGTTTGTTTACCTCATTAAAACAGGGAATTCATTTACATACTTTATCTGGGCTTAAGGTTACTTATTATTAATTATATTTTAGTTTATTTTGCTTTTTTGACTATTCTCCTCCCTTTTGTAGGAAATACTTTTAAATCCGTTTTCGACAAACAGAGAATAAAAATATTGGGAAAGAAAAATTAACTTTTGAAATAAACATTGGTTAATTAAGTTCTGAGGATTTTAGAAAACTATTGTTCTGTGTTCCCGCTAATCTTCCAAAAGAGAAGTAAATTATGATTAATACCAAAACAATTTTGTTATTTATATTTGAATCCATCAGAATTTTTTATCTGTGCATAATTAAAAATATCAGCATACAAAAAAATATGTAGAATCATTGGGACATCTGGTTGTGAGGGTTATTGTCATTATAAATCTCGTTAGAATTTATGAAGGTGTTCCATTTAGTATAAAAAAAATTATTTCTAAATAGAAGAATATGGAATGGGATACATTTTTTTTACAATAAGAAAGATTTGTGCATTCGAAGGATAGGGTACTTAATACAAGTTGAGGCCAGATATTTGTGAAGTGTTGTTTCGTAGTAGAAACTGAATTATTTCTTAAATAGAATATAATTTCTTGAATTAATTTCTTAATAACAAGATGTTTACCTGTCATATTTATTTAAAATTGCACAGACTGAACGGTACAATTACAACACATAACACACAATTATATAACATACATTTTCAAAATCATCTTAAAAGCAAGTTCGTTTTAAGGTCTTTACACCATTCGTACTGCCTGGAACTCTTCACTTGACTGTCCACTCTCTTTTCTCCTTGCCATACTTGAACCCTTAGATTTTTTTTATCTGTGCATAACTAAAAATATCAGTATACAAAAAGTATGTAGAATCATTAGGACATCTAGTTGTGAGGACTACTGTCATTGTAAATCTCGTTAGAATTTATGAAGGTGTTCCATTTAGTACAAAAAAAAATGATTTCTCAATTAGAAAAATATGGAATGTGATTATTTCACAATAAGAAAGATTTTTGTTTTCGAATGATGGGGTACTTAACACAAGTTAGGACCGGATATTTGTGGGATCTTGATTCATTGTTTTTTCATAGCAAACAGCACTGCACAACTGCAACACATAACACACAATTATATGACAATTATTTACAAAATCATCTTAAAAGCAAGTTCGTTTTAGGATCTTTGCCCCCTCCGTACTGCCTGGAACTCTTCACTCGACTGTCCACTTCCTTTTTCTCCCTCTCTCAAATCTTCGTTTCCAAGTTCGAACGGGAAAACGGGAGAAAACCAGAAACACTGTGCAAAACCAAAGTCTAACATAAGGGTCAACCCATCCTTGAAAGAAAGATCTATCAACCTTTAACTCTTCCCCGTTGACTATATAGCTTGTTTCAGAGGGGCATGGTAGACTTACTTTAATCTGAGATCACCCTCCTCTAGAATATCAGATTCTCTATCTCTAAGGTTGTCACCGTAATAAATTTTGTGATTCCAATTTTTACGAACATTGCCAGAATTTGTATGTGGGAGCTCACACTTTTCTCTCTTCCTCCAATTGGCCATCAGGTCAATTGGCTAGCGTTGGTACCACAGTCTTCAGGTTCGAATTCTGGCAGTGTCATGGATGTTTGTTGGTGGTTCGGAATCCACGTTAAACTGTAGGTCCCGGTTTGATTAGTCTAAAGTGTGCAAAAAAAAATGATCGTATAGCGAGAAACCAAACCAAATCTTGGAGCCCAATGAAAGGACTTTTCACCCTAGAGATTTATCGTGCTCATCACGGTATGCATTGACCCAGAAGCAGGGCCGGATTTAGATGAAAAGAGGCCCTAGACTGTTTCACTTATGAGGCCCTTTCACCTCCCATTTTTAAGTTTGTAAATTACGTGAGAGATAATAAAATGCATAATTACTGTGATATATATCAATATCTTAAATGAAACATGTTGTGATGGGTACTAATCTTTATAAAAAATGTGACACGGATAATAAATAAAAAAAAATCGAGAACACTATTTGGACATTTATTCTCAGCACCCTATATAGTACTTGTAACAATAACTCATCAAACATAACACACAACATTTACAAAGAAACAAAATTCAAATAATAAAAATCTTTGACTGCGAAAATAAAATATGCTATAGAAATATCATAATTTCTATCAAATTAAATTAAATATATTCAATGCATTGAAGATTAAAGCAAATTCAATTCAGATAAATTTATTTTATAATAATTCGCATTTAAAGTTTAAGTATGAATTGTTATGAATTTTAAGTTTTAAACTAAACCAAAAAGTGAACTTTATTCAAACAAAATCCAGATCACAAAAAAGAAAATATCAAATTGTATATCATAATTTTGCTAACAATTTGAATGTGGTGCCCCTCTTGATCTTGAGGCCCTACGTTGAAGCCTAATTAGTCTATAGGAAAATCCGGCCCTGCCCAGAGGCTTTCGGATTTCAAACCCGAATTTCATTCTTAAGAAATCCAAAGTGCTAACCTACAGATCACTCCAGTCCACAATAAATAAAAGTAATCACCCAAATATTTTATTAGATTTATTTTCTAATTTATTACATGTTATCAGATAGAAACCAGATTTGCCTGTTAATTTAAATAGGTTAGTTGTAAAAACATCAATGAAATCAATATCAATCAGAATTGAGAAAAATTTAAGAAAAAAGTTTTCAACTTGTTAAACATTCAATTGGCGTGAAGTATAAAATCTTAAAGAGATTCAAAAAAATATCATATGCAAAAAATAAATAAATAAAAAATAATAATTATGTCCATTCAAAAAGAAAAATATATAAAGAAATTCATCAGTAAAGAAATATGAAAATATTCTAATAGAATAAATATATTTAGTAAACAATACATTGACATAGAAAGTAAATAAAGCCTATATATTAATAAATAAATAGGCATCGACAAACATGATGTTATAAGATTATTATTACGAGATTTACAGAATTCATCTAACTATAAAGATGTTCAGTGATAATAACTTCTTCAAATCCCCATGAATTATTCTCCTTAAGTTTCATAAAAATCATTCAACATGACATGATTTTTTTTGTACGGGGGGAAGGATATCAGAAATTACTAGAAAATTGGATGCCCTTCATCGCCAGAGTTTCTGCTAATAAATAGTATGTGCTCCGTCTACAACTAGTTATTTATGACACCTTTCTTAGCAAGTTGAAGTACTTACTTTTCTGTTGTTGTTGTTGTTGTTGTTTATTATGCCACTTGGTAGACAGCAGAATCAAGGCCAAGTTCATGAACCTGTGAGTATTAAACCGGAGTCATGATAAAAATGTAAAAAAATAAAGCTTCTTTTTGTCCTTGACCATGCGGCGCTAAGATATGGGACACCCAAAGAGGGAAGTCTAACTTTATCCCACCCAGTTATACCTCTAGGTACTGGGTACCCATTTTAATCCCCTTTTACGATATGCATGGGCTACACCGAGGCTATTCTAATCTGAACTCACACAGAAAACTTACGTTTCTACACGATAAAATAACTAGCAAAACTTCTAAGCTAATAGGTTGCATTTCCTGCAATAGATAACATCGTAAGGGAGAAACAGTTTTACGCATTTCTTCCTATTCTGGTGGCGTTCGTATTGCTTGTTATAGATGCTTCTGATAGCAGCGAAATTGCCAAGAAGCGACAGTGGCAAATGTTTCATAAATATTTTTAATTATTTAATTTTTTAACACACACACACACACATATATATATATTATACATGTGTGTGTTTCATATACAAATTTATTCCTAATTTTAAAATTCGTAGCCCAAAATTTTAAAAAAATTGTACTTAATTATTTTTAATATAATGAAAAACTTATTTTTTTAATTTAAAAAAAATTGATGAGTATCACTAAATAAGTTATTTTAAATAAATAAGGTAGGAAAACTCTTTCAACATTAATTTTCGGCAATTTTTCCAAATTAATACTTTATATTTTTTTTTAAATTGTACTAACTAATCAAAGGTGAAAAAAGAAATATATAACTCTTTGATAAGCATGATGGCTTTAATTAACCAATTTATACAGTATAAAATCTCAAATCTTTAAGTCATTTTATCCAATTAGATCCTTACAAAAGCTAAAAATGTTTTATTTCTTGTACGCGGGCAATCTTATCTTCTAGTTATTATTTTTTATTACTATATGCAATTGTTAGTGTTGCAATATTTAATGCGTTTGTGTGCCCAGGGCAGTTGACCGCCACGGCGGAGAAGGACCCTCTGAGCGATGGGGTCACCTGCACCGTCCTCCAGGGGGACCCCTCGGGAGAGGACGCCCCCAAAGACGACCGACCCACCTGGGGCAAGAAGGCGGACTTCCTGCTCTCCATCATCGGGTTCGCCGTGGACCTCGCCAACGTCTGGAGGTTCCCCTATCTCTGCTACAGGAATGGAGGAGGTGAGCTGTGCTGCTGTCCATATACATAGTCCAGTCACCATTAGTCCATTAATGTGACCACCACCTACTTTCGACGTCAACGTGAAATAACCAATCACAAAAGGCAGGTGGCAGGACATTGCAGTGGACAAGTGGACATATAAAGACCACTTAATACCACTTAAATTATCTTTTATTTTACTTTGATGATTTATTTCTTTTATGCAGCTTAATTTTAAAATTTAATAGGAGGTATGGGAATTTATTCCCAGGAACTCTGATAATTGACACAACTTTGCACTTTGCACTTAAATACCACTTAATACCACATTCCACTTAAAACCAGAATATACAAGAATGTATATTCTGGCTTTTGACACGTGGTCACATTAATGTGACTGGACTGTGTATTTTTGATGATCCTTTTCTATGTTGATAACATTTTTTTAACCTTTCTTCAACTGGCTTTTTCAAGCACAGTTACACCCTGTTTTCTTCCTTCCCTTTATATGCCTAGTTGAATTATAATCATTAAGTTTTTGTCCTGTATATATCAGAACCATGTTAAATATGATTATAATCGGAACCATGATAACGGTACTCATTGAATTGTGCATTAAGTTCTAAATGGACTGTCTTAACTCGTATTAAACATTTTTATTCGAGATTGAAATTAATATTTTGGGCTATCTTCTATTATTTTAAGGCAAACAGAAGCTTTCTCACTTATAGCTAGAACTTTCAAAATCATCCTACAATACATTGATATCGTTATCAATGAAATGTCTTCATTTTGAGTCATTTAAAACAAAATAATGGAAAGTATTATTTCATTCATAAATTAAGTTCATTGGAAATAAACATATATCTAAATCATTAAAATTTCAGAGTGATAGCGCATGTGTGAGCTGAATATATGGGGATGTCATTATGGACTTTATCTGCTACAGGTAACATTTCATTAGAAGTCATATGCCTTGTAAATGGTAAAAGTTGGATATACCACCATGTTACGAAGTTTTAGCGATTGCAAATCATCTGATTGCACGAAGGAAGATTTTCTTATAGTGAATTTGCATAATACTCCAACAGTAATGCTATAACAGATATCACTTCTTTATTAGCCTCTTATTCGCAGTGGCATTTCGCCTGTTAAATATTTTACTCTACAACTCGTCCGCAAGGCCCATTCTTTACCTAATACACATGGTCTAATATAGAAATTATATTGAATGCTATTGTTGCTGTTGTTGTCGTATCCCTCATGGAAGGAGAGTAGAGGGGTGCAGCTTCTGTTCTGATGGAGCACCTGTAGGTAGAAGTCTGACTTCTGCTCCGTGACACTCTTACAGTCATAGGAGACCGGGACCTACGGCTTAAAGTGGATTCCGAACCACTACAAACATCCATGGCACCGCCGGGACTCGAACCCGAAACCTTTGAATGCTATTGTTCAGATGCACATTTAAAATATATGTTTCATTTTATGTCGCTACGCTTAGAAGGCCCGATATAGCTCTTTGTATGTTTGCTTTAATTTTCAATGAATACTGAATTTTTGGCTTATAAATTCTTTCTGCTCTATAAATTTAATTATTTCTTCTAGTTATGCGTGGAATAAATTTCATTCAATTCTGATGATTCGTTGATAAAGTTGCAATTTTTAACAAAAAAATAAGTGTTAAAAATATTAAATTGCAATTGATTTGCTTTAAGCATTTATGCAATTTTACTTCCTTTCATATAAGTTTGCTTTAACTTTCAGTTTTTTGTTGCATTAGGAATAATTAACAACAGTAGTTATATTTATATTTTAACGAGTTAAATTTATGATATAATGAATAATAATAATAATAAACGAGTTGACCCAAAATATTAATTAAATTGACTTGAAATTTGGATAAAATGAAAATCCCAGAATTGTCGATTTAAACTAAATACAATTTGTTATGTTGCTATAAAAGTTTCTGAAGTTTTAAAATAATACTTGATAGTAAAAAATAATAAAAACCTTGAATACTCTTATTTGAATACACGTCGGCTTTTAGGCGCAAAGGATTATTAATCTTACGGTGAAATACGGTCCTGTTGAATCTTTCTCCGACGTGAGCGCAAAGAAAAACAATTGATTCTAATTGGCAGGGAAAGACAAATGGTCCGTCGAAGTTTTCTTGAATGGCTAGATCTTCCAATTGTTCTTTGCAGTTTCTCAGGACCGGAAACGCTTTGTTCGTCGCCGAAAGTGATAAACTAATGCAATCAATGAAGGAGATTGTTCCAGAGAAAAGCATATAAAATTATTTAGAAAGACACCCCGAGGAAAGGAAAAAATTAAATGCATCTAAAAGCTCTTTGTTTTAATGTAACTTAAGAATTTTTTTAACGAAATTACTCGGGAAAAAAAGGTGTGAAATAAATTACAAATTCAATTAAATAAATATTATTTCATTTCACTTAGATATTGTTAGTTAAATTGGCTGGCATTTTCAGGGTCCAACCTGAAAATTATTTTTTACTTTCTTTGACATTTTGCTCATGTTTTCATAATCAGCACATGCTGTTGCCACACATTTTATACCAATTACTTCAATTAACAAATTTAATTTTCACTTCATAATCAGCACATGTTGTTGCCACACATTTTATACCAATTACTTCAATTAACAAATTTAAATCGAAATCTCTTAAATTATAATGATTACTTAAATTACAAATTTAACTTTTCGCAACATTATGTTATATTAAGGGTTAGCTGCCACCATCATTTCTTTCTAAAATGATTTGAAATTTTAAGTCTATATCACGTGCTCCATTTACATGACAAAATGGCCGTTGAAAATGAAGAAAAGGAAATCTCCAAATTTTAAAGCAGCCCACGGTTTTACGTATATCATCTGAAATCTCCAGGTTGAAAACTATGAATTTGTATAAAGGACAAACAAGATTTTCAAATTTTTATAAAGGGTGTTAATTTTTATAGAGGAAGTTACATAGATGGCGTCCGTTCTGTTAACGATTTTGATTTTCTCTATGAAATAAATTTAAATGAACAAAAAACTTGAATAGCATCAATTCGGAATACTCCTCTTCGTCTGAAGAACCCTCTCTTCAATTTTAAGTGTCGTCTGCATCATTAAAATTATTCTTTGCTTTAAAATGTTCGCTGGAAAAAAATAATTGAAGGCTATATTTTTGCCTTTTACGAAGAGAAATACTTTAACTAGATTATTTTTAAAAAGATGCAAAGAGCATGGTTTTAATATTTCTACTCGTAAATTAAGGGACGTAATGAATAAAAAAGGATACATTAGTAAAGGTTTACATTAGACTGAGAAAAAGATAAAAAAAATGCATACGCATCACAGATTAATTAACAACATTAACACAAACACAACATTAACACAAATCTAAATTAACAACATTTTCAATCTCAAAAATGAGTTAATCGTAAGTAAAAATTTGCAACAATGTCCAGAATAGCTCTAGTTAATAATTCATACACTCTAATTAATAATTCTTAAGTAATGTAACTGAATGAATTGATAATTAATTGAAAATGTAACATTTTTAGGTTTAAAGTCTCCAATTAAACCTTAAGGTAACTAATCAATCAATATTTTAAATAATAATTACTTTGGATTAATCAATGTTTATAAATTAGCAAATGAATTATTTAGGATAATTTTAATAAACTCATCATGAATATGAGGATGATGAATTAGATAAAACAACAACAATTAAACAACAAACAAACGATGACAAGAAATTAAACAACAACTATGATGACAAATCAGACAATTTACAATAACAACAAACAAACAACAACTTTAGGATAATTTTAATATCATCAGGAATAAGATCATGATAAATTAAACAATTAAACAACAAACAAACAAGAAATTAAACAATTGAAATTAAAAAAAAAAAACAATAATTAAAGAACAATAACTATGATGACAAATCCAACAATTAACAGTAACAAAAAACAAATAACAACAAATTAAATAACTAATAAGCAAATTAAACAACAAACAATTAGAAATTACACAAAACAAACAAAGTAACAAACTACACGTTTTTCAATTAATTCAAGATATTGCAATTTGAACCTGTTCAGGAACATTGGCACAAATATATACACTTAGTTTTTTTAAATGAAATTAATTAAAAATGAAGAATCAGATTAAAATTTATCAGCAAACTATTCACAGCAAAGTCTCTCTATAATAAAACAAAAATTCGTCGACTCTGATAGCCCATCATTTTATTTTATGGTCATTACTTTGTTTTTCCCGTCGTCTGAATACATTAAGTTTCAAAGATCAGATTATTTAAAGTGATGTTGCACTTCCATTTTCTCACAGTTCATAAATAATGTCTTCGTCATTTTAAAAGATGTGTTTTGTTGTTTATTTGCAGGAGTGTTCCTCATTCCTTACATCCTAATGTTACTCTTCGGTGCCATGCCACTGTTTTACATGGAATTGGTACTGGGCCAATATAACAGACAGGGACCAATCAGTGTCTGGAAAATATGTCCTCTCTTCAAAGGTATGTCGCCTTTTTTATTACCGTAGGTATCACATTATGTAAGTCCCCATTCATCATCTTATATACTGTTAACTACGAATAAGTTGTTTTTAATACAGTTTTGTTTCAGAAGAGAATTTTTTTTCATTATAATCAAAAATATACATTTAAAGTTATCAAAAAAGTTTTCATCCTTTTTTATTTGTTCTTATTATAGAAATTCAAATATAAATTAAGTCATTCAGATTGCACATTAGAATAAAAATAGTCTTCTGATTTATCGTCAGAGCTTTCAGGATCAATCCATCGATGCTATAATCACTAAATTTGTCTTCATTTTCATTCACTTTGTAAGACAATGCAAATTTCCACGCATCAAATAACACGCAGTTCCTCATCCGTCTTTTAGGTACTAAAAGCTAATGAACTCATTATCAAGATTCAAATTTTGCACAAGTAGTTAAGATTTCACGATTTCAATATATGGGATATGTTAATTTAACATACTTTGTATCAACCTTAAATCAAATATTTCCTGAATTTTATCATATTTTTAAAAAACAATTTCAAATTAATTCATCATAAAAAAACTGTTTTTTTATTTTAGGGAAACGTTTAATTATATGCATATCAACGCAACTGATCATAAAAAATTGCAAATTTCTAATTTTTGTAAGGAAATCAGCGTCCTCGTTTCCCTCTATTCCGCAGTGGTCGAGATCCACTAAGTTGTGGGGAAGTAAGAAAACCCTTTCAAAAATTGTTAGGTTCAAATATTTCTAATAAATTTCACTTTCGCATGGTTTTTATGAAAAATAAGAACTTGAATAAAATAAATATAGCAAAAGTTGTGATACTATAACTAAGTTTTGAATTATTAAGTGAATTTTTCGTATATTTGAATAAATTAAAAATCGTATGAATTAAATATAGGATTATGACTAAAAAATTTTTTTTAAATAAACATGTATTTTTTACTTTATAAACTCTACTTTTCTAAAAAAAAAAAACAATAATGGAAGATAAAAAGATTATTCTTATGTTGAAAAATTCTGATAGTTTTGTACAATTCACGCAAAAAAATTTAAAAAATTATTTTTTTCAACAAATTCCTGTGACAGATATATAAATTTTGACATAAACAAAATAATTAAATATTATAAAAATAAATTGATTTAATAATAAATTAATATATAACAAATAATACCTTTATCATAAATTTATTTATTTATGATTTTAGTTAAATAACTTAATATAATTAAATTTAGACACTTTCATATGAATATATTTTTTTAACACTGACTGCTTTTTTGCTATTCTTCTTTGGAAAAATGCCAGGTTTTTTTTCAAGATTCCCTTTATAACCATACTTTATAACCATTATTTTACATGCTGTCAATGCAATAGAAATTTCGCATCTCCTTTCCAGGCAAGACACTTAATAACCCACTTTCCCGTTTTAGAGAACGAGTTCACTTGTATCCCATAAACTGGGTAACCATGAACGCCAGACGATTTTCCTACACCCTTTTAGAGCAGAGATGTCCTGCCCTCCCACATAGAGTTGTGTTCAGACACTATTTATGGCTAATTACTTCTTCCAACTAACATTAAGTAAGCGCGCCGAGCACCAGAATGCGAGAAGCTTCAGAGCAGTCGCTAATTCCCAGGTTAGAGGCATTTGCACCAAGGATTAAGAGCTCTAGTTGGTCCAGAGCACAAGGCGATTTAGTGACAGGATTTAGGGGGAAGTGCGTCAACGGGAATTAACTGCCGGGCTTCCGATCGATATTTGGAAGAATTAATTGCTGACCATGGATAATTATGTGAATCGTTCAGACGGTAGTAAATGGAAAAGGTTGTTTGTGTGGAAGTGCTCTTACAGGGCAATGGCATCGTTACGAAAGGCATGCAACAGATATAGTGTGCATTTAATTCTGGCTATGCATTTCATGGCAAATTCATACAGCACTACGAAGCGAATCTTAATAACCGCATATATCGACTTGAAGAACCTTGTCTATTGGAATCGGTGTCCTTAATTAGGATATAAAAAACATTTTATCTCCTATTTGGGAGGTCTACTTTATGTATTGTACATTGGTGATGGTCAACAAGTTGATCTCAAAAACGTTTTTGGAATATCTCAGCTGTTTGAAACTTGGCTATTTAAAATTAGTGAAAACAAAAGAATATTACTTGCTAATAGTACATTCGGGGCTGATGGCCGAGTGACTAGCACTCTGGAATTCGGTGCCATAGGATTACAGGTTTGAATGTTTATAGTGGTTTAGAATTCTATTTAAACAATAGTTCCCTGTCTAATAAGACTAGAGAGTTGCCCAGGTCTAACAACCATATCCCGTAAAATAGAAAATATCTTATATTTTGATACCTGCCAGTAGGCAGACGGCCGTGGCCCACCATGTGGCTGATACGCCAGTGAGGAAGAATAGTACATTCACTGTGTTAACTCTTATTATTGTAAATATAGATTTCATTATTATAGGCATGTTCGTTAATGCAATACTAAGTCATTAACACATTTCTGTATTCGATCGACACATAACAGTGGCAAAACATCGTGAATCTGATGAATAAAGGTAAAACATTACATATTTCACGCACTATGCCTTATTTGTATAGTTAAAGCCCTTTATTTTTCCCTTATACCCTTGCCCGACTTATAAAATATGCTAGTTTGTATACAAGAAAAGTAAAAAAATAAGCCAATAAATGAAGCTTTTACTAAAGCACTATCTGTTTTATCATTTTTAAGTGAACTTAACTAAAAAAAGTATTAGATTTTCTATCAGTTTGAAACCTTATTTTATGTTATCAATCTCTGATGGGGACAAATAGGGCCCTTCTTTCATATGATGTCAGTTTTGCTAACAATTTAGTAACGATGTCTTGACTTTAAATCCAGGGAGAAATGGTTCTCTAATAGGATTCTTATCATTAAATCCAATGAGAAATGGCTCACTGACAGGGCTCATATTAAAAATCAATGAAAAACGACTCACTGATAGGGCTCTTATCTTTAACTCCAGAGAGAAATGGTACACAGACAAGGCTAGATTCCTTGATGTATTGATGTTATACGAGAATATAATCGACTCTAGGTAACGGGAAGGAGAACTATGGTTTGAATTTATAGATAGAAACCATTGCAGTAACTGATTTTAGATATAAGGCAAAGTGTGTACGCATCCCTCTTCTTGATGTGAAATTTTCTGGGTTTTCTCTTCTAAGACACGCAAATATATCACCAACTCTTGAAAGTTTTCGTCGTTCAACTGTTGTGTCTTTGTGATGCATAAAAGAAACACGAGAACTGTCAGTATGCGATAACAGCAAAAATGTTTTGGTAAATTTTATGTTTTGATTGCAAAAAACAGATAATAATTGATAACTTTGTTTCACTTATTATTTTATCTTGTTTGAATTAATATTTTTCTCACTTAACTTACAAATGAAAAAAAAAACCTACTTTAGATAAAAATCTAATTAGATACTTTTATAGAGAAATGAGAAAATGAGATTTCAAAAGAGAAATGTTTTTAATATTTATAAATTTTAAAATCAATATTCAAAATATTTCAGTATTATAAGCAAATACCGAAAAAGAAAAATCTTTGATAAAAGGAGATTTAATTAAGTAAAATATAAATAAATAAATTTTCTAATTAAACAACTTTCCATACGAAACATTTTATACGTGCACATATACGCATTATAATCTCTTCGAAACAAAAATGTAATTAATAAATATCAAACACATTACTCAACTTGAAAGTTTTTTAATTCCAGAAAAAAATAATATATATCGCAACACAAAAAATTTAAAAATATATATATTTCTTCTGAAAAGTAAACATAATCCTTGATTTAAATTAAAAGTTTGTAGTAGAAATGTATCGAAAAAAAAATGAAAAGGTTCTGATTTCCGAAATTAATTATTTTGTAATATTACTTGATAAATGTTCTAAAATTTCAGAAAATAATTTTACGCTTTGTGAAACTAGAAATCTGAAATGAATTGAATCTTCAAATCGAACGCAATACTCCTGAACTGTTTTCTGGATTCTTTACGATCCTGTCCATCCTCCCAAATCTTCTCCTCCTTCTGTAACTGTATCCACTTCCAATTATCTTTTCATTCTTTATTTTTGTTTTTTATTATTATCATCATCATCATTGCTCCGACTCGCATACGTTTTTGCTTCATTTCATTTCATTTCAGCGCGGAAAAAGGAGGAAAAGTCTTTTCTTTTTCTTTACTTGGAAAGAAAAAAAAACATTTTTTTTTCTTTCTTTTTTTTTGAAAGGAGGATAGTTTTGAAATTTGAGAAACGTCGTCGCCGTCGTTGCTGCTGATATTTCTTCGTCATTTCGTTTTCTGACTCTCACCCTCTCTCTCCCAACTAGCCGGTTTCTCTTCCCATTGAGCTGAAATCAAATTTCGAGCAAAAGAATTCCGTCATCCCCCCTCCTCCTTCCAACCCTGTCTTCTCCCTCGCGAAAGTAATTTCATTTGCTTCCTCTCTCGCACACAGGCCAGAGGAACGCTCTCAAAAGGTTGAGCTATCTTTCTCGTACTCTGTAACCGTACGCTCTGTAACACTAGCTCGCAGGGAAACACGATTTTTTTTTCCCTTCGCAGATGTGCAACGCGAATAAGAAGAGCAAATTTGTTGGAGGAAATTCTCTCCCTAGCAGTTCTATATGTAAAAAGTTTGAAAACATGAACTATTCCCGTATATTTAAATTTCAATGTATATTTTTGCACATATTCTTATGCTAAACTAATCAAATTCCATTGCAAAATAAAAAAAAAGCTACTTTCGTCGCCTAACATTAATTTTAGGCTAGAAGAAAAACTTACTACAGATGAAACTCTGAAACTTGCCTACAGATAAAATAATCGAATAATAATACATTTTTCTTGCAATATCAAATCGTACGTTAATTGCCTTACCAAAAATTTCATAGATTTTAACTATATGCCCCACGAAATTATTAGAATTTACTATGTTGTTAATTTAATGGATGATTTACAATTTACATATAATACACCGTAGCTCATGCAACGGTTCTGTTAAAATATATCTAACACAGGACTTAATAAAAAAAAACGGATAGCGGGCTAGCAAGGAAAAATAAATATTTTTTAGAAATTCGACTTTACATTCATCCCAATTCTCCTCTAACTTTTCGACGCCTTTTTTTGGAGAACTATTTATCCTTACTCACAAAACAGGCACCAGTTTCGGCAATCATTTTTTCATTTGAGCGAAATTTCTTTCCCTTTTTGGGCATCTTTATGGTGTCCAGATCTGGAGAGTACGGTAGGTGGGGGAACAATTCGACGTGTAATTCATTCAATTTAACCATAGTTTTCATCGACTTGTGACATGGGGCATTGTCTTGGTGAAACATCGCTTTTTTTTTTCTTAATTTCTACACTCAATCGATCCAATAATGGCATGTCACATTCGCTATTCTCAGTTTTATCTTTCTCAAGATAGTAGGTGAAATATATATTGCTTGTCCCAAAATACGGAATACCATAACTTTGCGTGCTGACTTTTGAGTTTTTGGTCGCTTTGGACGATTTGCACCATCTGCTGTTCACTTAACTGATGATCATTTTGATTCAGGTGTGTAGTAGTGGATTCATGTTTCATCCATTGTCACATATCAACGCATGAAATCTTTTTATCTCGCTTGAACAGCTCCAAACAGAACTCTGAATCATCGACATGTTGTTTTCAGTCCGGTGTGAGCAAATGCGGCACCCACTTCGAAAGCAATTTAAACATGCTGAAATTTTATTTAAAATAGTAAACACACTTTTCTTTTGATAACTTTAAGGTGTCATTTATCTCACGCAACTTCACTTTAAGTATTTCAAAACTATTTTGTGGACCCTATTTATGTTTTCAGAAACAACAGTCGATTTGGGGCTACCAGAGTGTTCAGCATCATCTGTGTTTGTATTGCCGCCTTTAAATTCAACATACTAGGCAATAATAAGATAATTTCTCTGGTGCAAAGTCTCCATTACGCTTATCAAACTACTATTTTGCTTCAACGGTACTTTTCTCCATCAAAAAAGAATGTTTAATGAACACACGAAATTCTTTTTTATCCATTGTTTTAAAAATTACAAAACTGGGGTCACTAAAATCACTGTAACCTGTAAACTAATTATCAGAATGTCATAAAATTTTGACTTGTATCTTTTGGAGGACGCTACTATCCGAAATTCATATGAGTCTGTCAACAGTCAAATTTTAGTGTCATATATGTGTCGTATATGTGTATACATGACATATATGTGTATATATAACATATATGTGTCGTATATGTGTATACATGACATATATGTGTATACATGACATATATGTGTATATATAACATATATGTGTCGTATATGTGTATACATGACATATATGTGTCAGAACGGAGACTTGGGTGATGTTTTAGCTTGATTACTTTATCTTTTATATCCTTCACATGATATATAGAAATAAATTTAATTTGGTAAATTTTTAGGAACAATGATTTTTTTCTCTAAGATATTCATCATTGTTTTAAAGTCTATCTAAAACTTTTTTAAGTTATATAATTAGTATACTTATTTTAAATTTATTTAAATCTTGATAGCCTCTTATGAAATTGAATCGATTTAAGATAAAGAAACCATTTTATTTTTATTAGTTCATTATTTTAATTTGACATGTTGTACATAAAAAAAGTTTTATTTAATTATACTCTCTTTTAAACAAAAATGTAATTAACAAACATCAAACTCGTATTTGAGATTTAAGTTTTTTTAATTCCAAAAAAAATCATGTATTTCTTTACGACACATTATGTTTCGAAATACAAAAACATTTAAAAAATATATCAGTAAATATAATCTAAAATTTAAATTAAAAGTTTGTAGAAATGTAACAAAAAAAATGAAATGGTTCCGGTTTCAGAAATTAACTATTTTGTAATATTACTTGATGAATGTTCTAAAATTTCAGAAAATAATTTTACGCTTTGCGAAACTAGAAATATCGGTATTTGAGTCTTCAAATCAAACGCAATACTCCCGAACTGTTTTCTGAATTCTTTACGATCCATCTCCCAAACTGTAACTGTATCCACTTCCAATTATCTTTTCATTCTTTATTTATATTTTTTTTATTATTATCATCATCATCATTGCTCCGGCTCGCATACGATTTTGCTTCATTTCATTTCATTTCAGCACGGAAAAGGGAGGAAAAGTCTTTTCTTTTTCTTTACTTGGAAAGAAAAAAGAATATTTTTTTAGTCTTTTTTAGAATGAAGGATAGTTTTGAAATTTGAGAAACGTCATCGTCGTCCCCGCTGCTGATATTTTTTAGTCATTTCGTTTTCTGACTTTCTCCCTCTCCGGCTCCCAACTAGCCGGTTTCTCTTCCCGTTGACCTGAAATCAAATTTCGAGCAAAAAGAATTCCGACATCCCCCTCTCCTTCCATCCCTGTCTTCTCTTCTCGCGAAAGTAATTTCATTTGCTTCCTCTCTCGCACACAGGTCAAAGGAACGCTCTCTAAAGGTTGAGCTATCTTCTTCGTACTCTGTAACCGTACGCTCTGTAACACTAGCTCGCAGGGAAACAAGATTCCTTTTCCCCTCGCAGGTGTGCAACGCGAATAAGAAGAGCAAATTTTCTTCCTAGCAGTTCAATGTATAAAAAGTTTGAAAACATGAACTATCCCTATATATTTAATTTTCAAATGTATATTTTTGCACTTATTCTTATGCTAAACTAATTCAGTTCCATTGCAAAATAAAAAATAAAAAAATGCTTACATTGCTTAAAATTAATTTTAGACAAGAAGCAACTTGGAAACTAACGTACAGTTAAAATAATGGAAACAATGCTGACGCTATAATAACATATTTTTCTCAAAAGTATCATCAAATCGTATGTTAATTGCATGACTCTTCGTCTCGTGTTGAATTACTCTTAAACTATTTATGTATTTATTTATGTTTTATATATATATAGCGTCTGATGGCCCAGTGATTAGCGATCTGCCGCTTCATGCCACAGTTTTCGGGTTCGAATCCCTGTGGTGCCATGGATATTTGTAGTAGTTTGGAATCTACTTTAAGCCGTAGGTCCCGGTCTAATATAACTACAGAGCATTGAGCATAGGGCTGACAACCGTATCTCGTAATAAAAGTATCTCTTGTCTCGAAATCTGCCAGTAGGCAGACGCCCTTCGCCTAGTATGGGACTGTTGCGCCAATGATGTTAATGATGAATATGATGATATATATATATATATATACATTATTATATTTATTTCAAATTTATTTAAATCTTGAGAGCATCTTATGAAATTTAATCGATTTAAGGTAAAGAAGTCAGCTTATTTTTATTAGTTCATTACTTTTTAATTGACATGTTATATATAAAAAAAGTTTTAATTTGTTATTCTCTTTTTGAAACAAAAGGGATAATTAATAAACCTTAAACCCATTATTAAGTTTTAAGGTTTTTTAATTCCAAAAATTAATAGTTTAAAAAAACTAAAAAATACGCTTTTAGAGTTAATCAAACTAAAAAGTAAAAAATAATTGTTAACATAAGAATAAAATGACTGACGAGAAAATGAATGTCACTGTTCTAAAATCGTGGGGTGCTCGATATCAATCGTTATAATTTCTCACTAGTTTCATTCCGAAATGCAGAGTTAGTTTAAAAATGTCATACAAAGCACCCCACGCTTTTAGAACTAGTGACATTCATTTTCTCGTCAGTCATTTTATTCTTATTTTAACAATTATTTTTTACTTTTTATTTTGATTAACTCTAAAAGCGTATCATAGTTTTTTTAAACTATTAATTTATTTTTTTTTTAGTCTGATTAACTCTAAAAGCATATTTTTTTAGTTTTTTTAAAGTATAATTGTTTTTACTTTGTTTCCACTTGGCCGGTTATCCGCTAAGTTTACATACTTTTTACCCACCGAAATTTTCGGCCAATAGGAAGAGCGCAATTCGACATGATCGCACTCCTATGCCTTTGAGATCCGCCTCTTTTTAGCCACCGAAATTTTCCGGCAATAGGTTTCGACATGATCGCTCTCCTCTGCCTTTGAGATCCGCCTCTCTTTTAGCCAATTAAAAATTTTTCGGCCAATAGGAAGAGCGCAATTCGATGTACGGATCAGTTGACTGACTCGCCAGTAGATGGCGCCATCAGTCCCAAAAATCGAGCCCAAAAGTGAGTTACATACAAACATACAAACATACATACATACATACAAACATACAGGTGAAGCTAATAAAAGCGTATTAAAAATCATGTATTTCTTTACGTCACATTATATTTCACAATACAAAAAAATTAAAAAAATATGTTTCTTCTGAAAAGTAAACATAATCCATGATTAAAAATAAAGTTTGTAGTAGAAATTTATCGAAAAAAAAATGAAAAGGTTTCCGATTTCAGAAATTAATTATTTAAAATCTTAAGGTCTTAAAATCTTTCGCTCAAATATATCCAAATGGGCCTCATCAGATCTTGCCAAAGTCCAAGTTTCAGAGACATAGACCAAAATAGGTCTAATAAGGTTTTATATAACAAAAATTTAGTTTTTTTGCTCGTGAACTGTGATTAAACAGATTTTTAATAGAAAAAAGGCCTTGTTGGCAGACACACTTCTGTTTTTTATTTCAGGTAAGATATTATTTGGACAATTAATTTCTGATCCTATATAATTATTATACTTATTTTTAATTTATTGAAATTTTGAGATCCTCTTATGAAATTCAATCGATTTAAGGTAAAAAATCATATTATTTTTATTAGTTCATTCATGTACATAAAAGAGGTTTAATTAATTCTACTGTCTTTGAAACAAAAATGTAATTAATAAACATCAAACCCATACATAAGTTTTAAGTTTTTTAACTCCAGGAAAAATCTTATATTTCTTTCTCTGCGACACATTATATTTCGCAATACAAAAAATTAAAAATATATATTTCTTCTGAAAAATAAACATAATCCATGTTTTAAAAAAAGTTTGTAGTAGAAATTTATCGAAAAAAAATATAGAAACGGTTTCGATTTCAGAAATTAATTATTTTGTAATATTACTTGATAAATGTTCTAAAATTTCAGAAAATAATTTTACGCTTTGCGAAACTAGAAATATCAGTATTTGAATCTTCAAATCGAATGCAATACTCCCGAACTGTTTTCTGGATTCTTTCCGATGCTCTTTCCCTCCTCCCAAATCTTCTTCTTCTTCTGTAACTGTATCCACTTCCAATTATCTTTTTAATCTTTATTTTTATTTTTATTATTATTATCATCTTCATCATCATTGCTCCGACTCGCATGCGTTTTTGCTTCATTTCATTTCATTTCATCACAGAAAAGGGAGGGAAAGTCTTTTCTTTTTCTTTACTTGGAAAGAAAAAAAAAATTTTTCTTTTCTGAATGGAGGATAGTTTTGAAATTTGAGAAACGCCGTCGCCGTCTCTGCTGCTGATATTTCTTCGTCATTTCGTTTTCTGACTCTCTCCCTCTCTCCCCCAACTAGCCAGTTTCCCTTCCTGTTGAACTGAAATCAAATTTCGAGCAAAAGAATTCCGACATCCCCCCCCCCTCCTTCCATCCCTGTCTTCTCTATCGCGAAAGTAATTTCATTTGCTTCCTCTCTGGCACACAGGCGAAAGGAACTCTCTCAAAAGGTTGAGCTATCTTCTTCGTACTCTGTAACCGTACGCTCTGTAACACTAGCTCGCAGGGAAACACGATTCCTTTTCCCCTTCGCAGATGTGCAACGCGAATAAGAAGAGCAAATTTCTTGGAGGAAATTCTCTCCCTAGCAGTTCAATATGTAACAAGTTTGAAAACATGAACTATTCCCGTATTTTTAAATTTCAATGTATATTTTTGCACTTTTCTTATGCTAAACTAATTCAGTTCCATTGCAAAAAAAAAGATAAATAAATAAATAAAACATCTTACATCACCTAAAACTAATTTCAGACGTGTAGCAACTTGTAAACTTGCCTACAGATAAAATAATGGAAATAACGGTGACGTAATAATAATGTATTTTTCTTGCTATATCAAGTCGTATTTTAATTGTCTTACTAAAGGTTTCATGGATTTTGACTATAGTCCCTTACGAAATAATTAGAATTTACTATGTTGTTAATTTAATGGTTGATTTACAATTTGCATATAATACACCATAGCTCATGCAATGATTCTGTTATATTATATAACACACTCAATAAGTCTGCGGTCTAGCTAGGAAAAACAAATTTTATTTTAGACATTCGACTTTATTCGTTAACATACTCTCCTTCAAGAGTTATGCATTCATTCCAACTTTACTCTAACTTTTCGATGTCTTTTTTGGAGAAGGATTTGTCTTTACTGTCAAAACAGGCATCAGTGTCAGCAATCATTTTTCATTTGTGTCAAATTTCTTTTCCTGGATGTTTAATTAAAATATTTAATCAACATTCTTTTATCCATTGTTTTGAAAATTACAAAACTGGACAAAAGAATGAAATCACTGTAAACCTGTAAATTAATTATCAGAATGTCATAAAATTTTGACTTGTATCGTTTGAAGGATAGTACTATTCAAAATTCATATGGGTCTGTCAACCGTGTTGCTATATATGTGTCAGACCGGAGACTTGAGTGATATGTTAGTTCGATTACTTTATCTTTTATATCTTTTTACATGATATATAGAAATAAATTTTATTTGGAAAATTTTTAGGAACAACAACTATTTTTTCTCTTAGATATTCATCATTTTTATCAGTTTATCTAAAATTTTTTTAAATTATATAATTATTATACTCATTATAAATTTATTTAAATCTAGAGGGCCTCTTATGAAATTGAATCGATTTAAGGTAAAGAAATCATCTTGTTTTTATTAGCTGATTATTTTTTTAATTTGACATGCTGTACACAAATTTTTTTAATTAATTATACTCTCTATGAAATAAAAATGTAATCCTAATTCATAAAAAATCATGAAAAAGTTTTAATTATTTATATTTTTTTAAATAAAAATGTACTTAATAAACATCAAACATATTACTTAGGTTTTAAGTTTTTTTTTAATTCCTTTTTTTACGACACATTATATTTCGCAATAAAAAAATTAAAAAAATATATTTCTTCTGAAAAATAAATATAATCCAAAATTTAAGCAAAAAACTTGTAGAAATTTATCGAAATAAAAAAAGGGTTCCGATTTCAGAAATTAATTATTTTGCAATATTACTTGATGAATGTTCTAAAATTTCAGAAAATAATTTTACGCTTTGCGAAACTAGAAATGTCGGTATTTGAATCTTCAAAACAAACGCAATACCCCCGAACTGTTTCCTAGATTCTTTCTGATCTTGTTTCCCTTCTCCCAAACTGTAACTGCATCCACTTACAATTATCTTTTCATTCTTTATTTTTATTTTTCATCATCATCATCATTGCTCCGACTCGCATACATTTTTGCTTCATTTCATTTCATTTCAGCATGGAGAAGGGGAAGAAAAGTCTTTTCTTTTTCTTTACTTGGAAAGAAAAAAATTTTTTTTTTCTTTTTTTGAAGGGAGGATAGTTTTGAAATTTGAGAAACGTCGTCGCCGTCGCTGCTGCTGATATTTCTTCGTCATTTCGTTTTCTGACTCTCTCCCAACTAGCTGGTTTCTCTTCCTGTTGAACTGAAATCAAATTTCGAGCAAAGGAATTCCGACATCCCCCTCCTTCCATCCCTCCCTCGCGAACGTAATTTCATTTGCTTCCTCTCTCGCGCACAGGCCAAAGGAACGCTCTCAAAAGGTTGAGCTATCTTTTCGTAGTCTGTAACCGTACGCTCTGTAACACTAGCTCGCAGGGAAACACGATTTTTTTTTCCCTCTTCGCAGATGTGCAATGCCAATAAGAAGAGCAAATTTCGGAGAACAAATTCTGTCCCTAGTAGTTCAATAATGAAAAAGTTTCAAAACATGAACTATTCCTGTATATTTAAGTAACGTATTTTCATATTTTTCTTGCGACATCAAATCGTATGTTAATTGCATGACTATTTGACTCTTTGCCTTCTCTTAAACTATTAATTAATTTATTTTATATACATATATATATATATATATAGGGCCTGATGGCAGAGTGATTCGCGATTTCGCTTAGTGCCACAACTTTCAGGTTCGAATCCAGGCGGTATCATGGATGTTTGTAGTGGTTCGGAATCTTACTTTACATTGTACGTCCAAATCAGTCTTAATAATATTGTTGAGCATTTGGCAATAATCTGGCGAAACGTACCTCGTAAAAAAAGCATCTCTTGTCTCGAAAATTATGTTGGCCAATGATGATACATACATATATAAACATGTTTGTGAAAATTGTACGAGCTCGATATGCAAAAATTTCAAATCCATGAACTCAGAACGGCGGATGGATGCGAATAAATAGACGGCTGTAAATATCGGTGGTTATCTGCCAGTGGGGCTCAATCGTTACTTTGCTTCAACGAAAGAGAGCGAGATTTGAAGCAGAATCATCGGCCTTCGTGAAGCTGGATTGTCTTATTTTGTGCAGCTGTTGCAGCACAATGATCGGAAATACGAAAATGTGACGTTACGATGATAGACACCTGGTCCGCATGGCGCTAACGGACCGTACAGCTTCCTCTAGACAATTGGCAGCACAGTGGTCAATAGCTCAGGTGTTTCATTGTGTGCTTCATCAATTCGTAAATGCTGCAGCGTGGACTGCGCGCAAGGACTCCTTTATACAGGATCCCTCTCACGCTAAACCATCGCCGCCTGGGTGGCTACAATGGGTCTCTCATCATAGAGACTGATTAGCTTTGACGTGCTTTAATTTGTGGTACCATGATGGACGCATTCGTGTCAGACGCTATTGAACGCCACCTTCCGGAGTGCATTATCGAACGTCACAGTGGACGAACATCCGGAGTTATGATCTGGGGTGCCATAGCATATCATGGGCGTGTAAGAATAGTGGGCAATCTGAACAGCAATACATCAGTGAAGTTACAGCCCCAAGATATTCCCTTCCTTCAAAGCTTGCCAGGCGCTGTATTTCAACAGGACAATGCCCGCCCTCATATCGCTGGGACTGTTCAACTTCGTACAGCTTCTTCCGTGGCCTGCGTATTATATGTCGCCGATTGAACATGTGTGGGATTTCGTTGGTCGGCGTCTCGCTCGTGATCCTCGTCCTATTTGCTTCTGCAGACGAAATTTGGGTGCGCTTACAAACAATATGGAATGCTCTTCCTCAGACAGACATTCAAAATTTGTTTGACTTGCCACGTCGTGTAGCAGCACTTATTGCGGCGCGTGGTGGCTACACAAAAATGATTCCATCTCTTGTTATTGTTTGTTTGCTTTGTAATGTATAAAATTTCATTCAATTATGACGATTCCTTCACTGTGTTGCAATTTTCACAAACATGAGTATATGTGTATAATTCGTTGATGGCCATATCTTCCAACTATGCATCCACGGTGAATGGCAAGGAAGAGAGGACATTAACTTTCCGGGGTGCTTTTAGGGGTAACTTCCCTTCCCCATTCTAGTGTCACGGGGGAAATACTGGAAAACTCCCAACAGGGATGCCTATATATTACTGTGGACGTTTATACACACATTGACATAAATTCCGTCGATTCTCCTTGTTTTGGAAATTAGAAACTGCAATGGTCACCGCCAGTGGATTTGACCTAACTGCTGCTGCGCGCATTGGCACTGGGTCACGAGTTAGATCCGTCCTACAATTAGGCCTTAAGTCTATCTGTAGTGTTAATGAATATTAATACTATAGAGCAATGAATATTCCTTTTTTAGCGGTTAATGATGTTTCTTAAAGATAAATTGTAACACTTAATAATTAGATTTTGATCTAGAAATAGAAATAAACTATAACAAAACATGTAACTGGGCGTAAAAGAAAGTGTTCAGTAAGTTCATGCAAACTATTCCTTTCTCCAATCGATTTTTTTCAATTCATTTCAACATTTCAAAGAAAAGTTTCTAACAAGTAACTGCAACTGAGCTTTTTTTTAAAAAATTTCCAACTTCATCCATCTCAACAGAAGCTAGGGACTAATCATTAAAGCTTTCTAATTAAATGAGCTGTTTATTTTAATTTATAAAAAAAATTATATTAACTTGCAGAAGAAAAAAAAATCTTAAGTTTTAATTAAATGACAAGATTATCGCCGGTAATTAGTTTCTTTCTTGGATCATCAGGTATTCCAGAAATTAAAAACAAACTAATTATGCGCTTGATTGGCTGTTTTTGGCAAGAATTTATTTTAAAACTTCTTTAGTGCTTAAAAGGTAAAAAAAGGAAGGTTTTGGAGGAAAAAAAATTGTTTTTAAGTCATATTAATAATGAAACTTTTTTCCATTTATTAACATAGATGATAAAATTGGGAGATGGGGCATTTAATAGGCATTTAACTCTGTTGTAAAAAATAGATTTTCTTTCCCAATTTCTGAATTTCTACTCTTCTATATGTCACCTAATAACTCCGTGAAATTTGTTGACGCTTTAAGGAACTAACCACTTCAGTGGCTAAACGTCGATCCATAATAGAGCCTAATATGAAGCTTATTCTCAGAGAGGCTGCATTTAAATTGTTCGCATTCTTCTTCTTCTTCTTTACAGGTTTCAGGTTCGAATCCCGACAGTGGCATGGAATTTTGTGAGGGGTTCGGAATCCCCGTTATATTGTAGGTAACGGTCTAGTTAGTCCAAAGTGTGCAAAAAAATGAACATAGAGCGAGTGGATTCCAAACTACTGCAAATATCAGGCCATCGCCGGGATTCGAACCCGAAACCTGTGGTACCGACCACCACAGCACTAGCCACTCGGCCATCAAGCTCCCGACTGTAGAGTTTTGGATGAAGCTATGACTGTAGAGCTTCTGTATAGAAATCTGCCAGTAGGCGGACTGTCTTGGCCCACCTTGGGGCTGTTGCGCCAATGAAGAAGAAATGGTGATGCTAACTAGATTTCAAATCTATTCGACAAAAACGGAAAACTTTATGTAAACGGAAAAATTATCGATTTCTTGACAAAAAATGTTGATTAAACTTTCTATCGGTTCTTCTTTACAGTAGGATTTCGGATAAGAAATGTCATTAATTCCTGGACAGCAGTGAAAGCAGAGTACCAAGATCTCTGTGGTAAAGTAATAAAACACTTATTGCTTTTCTCAAACTCGGAGCTTATCGAAAGAGAGTTTTATCTTCTTCTGCTCTTATGAGTATTTAAGGAATTCTTCTGATGAGTATTTTAAGAATGCATAACTAAAAAAACTCCTGGCATGAAATGATATCGGTCTCCATTTGAACTCGATTTTAATAAACTCGGTCCCATAAAACAAGAATTACATTGAAATTCTTGAAGGCCACTTTTGAAAACTTTTCCAGAAACTTAAATAATTGTTGCGAACTTTTATTATTTTATGTAGTTTGAAAATTATTATAATTATATTTGTTATAATGCTAGGTTGCTGTTTTTTCAAAATTAAAATAAAATATAAAATACAGTATTAAAGCTTTTACGTGTGATATAAGATGTTTGATAAATTTGTTAGATAACCATAGAACATTTCTAGATGACAAAAAAAAACTCTTTACACACTTTATTATATTACTTCTTCTATGACGCAACATCCTCATGATGGGCCATGACCATCTGCCTACTGGCAGATTTCAATATGTTTTCTATTTACGGGGTAGGGTTGTCAGCCCTGCGCAAAACAGTCATATTAAACCAGGGACCTACGGTTTAAATAAATAAGGCCTATTGTGTGAAAAACGCGAATCAACTAGTTATAATTTAATGTTTTAACTTTATTCATCAGATTTTCCACTGTTATGTGCAAATTGAGGATAGAAGTGTGTTAACGACTTAGTATTGTATTAATTAACATGTCTATAATAATTAAATGTATATTTACAATAATAAAAATTAATACAATGAATGTACTATTCTTCTTCATTGACGCAACAGCCCATGGTGGGCCAAGGTCGTCTGCTTACTGGCACATTTCGAGACAAGAGATGTTTTCTATTTACGGAGTAGGGTTGTCAGCCCTACGCCCAACAATCATATTATACAGAGATCTAGTGTTTAGAGGGGATTCCGAATCACTACAAACATCCATGGCACCGCCGGGACTCGAACCCAAAACCTGTGCCACCGAGCGACAGAACGCTAGTCACTCTGCCATCAGGCCCTATTATATTACTACTCTAAAATTATAGCCCACTCGTTTAAATATCAGCATCCTTTTCAATTAACTGAACACTATCTCTTGTTCGCCATTAACAAATCCATAAATTAAACAAAACATTTTCATCATTAATTTGGACAAGTAAGCAGTCTTATTTTTTAATTTACTATCTGCATAAATAAAAGTGCTTTTAACTAATTTATTGATAACGCCGAATTATACTCTGTTGCTTAAAAATAATTAACGTAGTAGCTAATTTATATCGCTTTTTAAAAAATTGCAAATCTCGTACAAATAAATTGTTCTATCTCCAAAGACTTTGGCTTTATTGATTATTATAATAACCATTTGTTGAGACTAGGCCTAATTCAATCTTTCTTGACATTGAACAAAGCTAAATTCAGGCAATGAATAATTTAATAGCGTATCATTATTCTAAAATATAAGAACTAAAATCGAATTTCATTGCTTCTCCGATAACAGAGAATGGATAACTACGTGCAAATGAATGGATTATTAATTGTTGAATTTACCCATTCATTAAATACGAAAAGTTATTCGTTTTATAAGGAGTGTCTAGCGTTCCTTGTATATTTACTTACAGCAGTTTTAGAATTTTTTATTTATTAACAATCAATTAAATAAACTTTTTAAGTTTCAATGGCATTAAAATAATTAAATACAGTTTACTGAAAGAAAAAAAAACAGAAATGCTAAAATACTTTTTGTTAAAAATTTGTGTTTGTTTCTACCAGAGATATTTCAGAAATGCTTTCAAAAATCATTATTTCCTCAAGTGAAATATAGTTACAGAAATTAAAAAAATTGATTTCCTATAGAAAAATTCAAAGAAAAAAATTAATCCTCAAAATGCACTTGGATCATTAACTAGAAAACTATTAAAACACCATTTTATTTAAACCTAAGAATGTCTCTCTTTTTAATCTAGATTAATCTTTAAGTGAGAAAGTGTCAATGACTGAATTTTTATTTGAAATATTATTCACAAAATTCGATAGCAATTAATTTATCTTTCTTGGGAAAAAATGTTGCTATCTAATGATACAGTTTTTGATAATTTTTAACTCGCACTATTGTTAATTAAAGACAAAGGAGAAATTAAGAACTGCAAGAAATAACAAAATAACATTTAAAAAGGAGACATATTACCTTGCAAGTCGAAAATTGATCCTTTTAATATACTTTTTTTGTAACTCATCATAAATCACATTAACCGTGTTTGAGTGACATTTTGGTATGTTTTATAACGGCATTTTTTAATCTTTAAGAAAATGTTTTCCTTTTTGTAACTCAATTCATATATTTCTTAAAATAACCTAAAACGGGTACATAAAAATAAAAGAAATTACAAACTTATCTATTGTTTCCTGCAAGATAACTTTTGAAATTTTAAATGTATAACTTAATTGTTCATATTAAATAGAAGCTAAACAATATTTTTAGGGACTAATGGACGAGTAACTAGCTTGCTGACGCTCGGCACCACAGGTTTCTGTTTCAAGTCTCGGAGGTGCCATGGGTGTCTGTAGTCGTTCGGAATCCCCTTTAAACTGTACGTCGCGGTCTAATATGACTGTTGGACATAGAGCTGACAAGTCTGCCGCATAAAAATAAAACATCTCCTGTCTTGAAATCTATCAGTAGGGAGACGGCACAGGGCAGGCCACCATAGGGCTGTTGCGCCAATGAAGAAAGAACAATATGTTTATTCTGCAAATTTTAAATATATATTACTTAAAAAAAATGAAAACATCTAAAAATTGGAATTGTTAATATTTTTATTATTTATCAAGCTATATATTAAAATGTAATGGTCCTATTAACAAAACTGAAAGATAAAAAAGAAAGATTCTAAAGATAAGTAGAAAATTCATGCAAATTTTTATAAGTCTATTGTCAAAAATGTTTTTCATAATCTTTTGGGAAAATGTAGAAGTTAAAATTAAACATGAAGAAGCGTTAAAGAAATGTGAAACATGAAAAAATTACAATGAAAAGTTAATAAACCCATTAAATGGTTGCTTTTGACATTAATTTTTTTTTTCTTACTGTAGCCGCAATTTTTGTCCAATTTAAATGCGATTTTTTTTTTTTAATTTTCTAACATTCTAAACTATTTTTTAATTATATTTTTGAAAAAATCATTTTTTGAAGTGTGATGAGGTACTAAATCCCCAAGTAAATTTTTAATGGAACGCCAGCAAAAAGTTCAGAGCACATGAATTATAATGAAAAAAGAAGATAGTAAAGAGAAAGAGGTTAGAGTTTATAAAATTGAGAGTAAAACGTAAATATTGCTACATACAAACTCATAGCCAATAAATATATTTAAAATAAATATAAAGAATCTTGTAATATTGAAGCACAATGCAATTCTTCTAAACCATTAGTATATCATTAGCTGAATTATAATTAATGGAATCTAAATAAATAAAATTTATTATACGAAAACAATTGTTTCATTCCGAAAACGGTAACAGGTTTTAACCTCTTAATGGTATATCCCAATTATATTTGCATCTTACATTTTTTTAATACAGCAAGTAAACTGATGGGAAAAATAATTTTTAATTCAAGACGAAAATGACTATTTCTGGGTATCTTGTGTATTTAACTGATTATAAAACAAACACGAGTATTTTCTTCAGTACACGATGGAAAAGAAGCTAACACTAATAGCAGCTCAATTAGTAATTGGAAGCAATTGGAGCTAGTAATAATGGCAAAAGATGGGCTTGGAGCTAGTAATAATAGCGGCACAGTTAGTAAATGGAAGCACTTGGAGCTAGCAAAAGATGGGCGAGAAGCAGACACAAACACTAAATAAGTTCTAGTAACTGCTTGCATTTGATTTCCGCTATTATTTTCGAATGGAATCAATATGAAAGCATTTTTAGTGTTGTTCTTGTCACACTTGTTCGATAGCAACATCTAGACCAAGCCCATGAACCCGTGTGTTCCTATGGTAGGAGGGAAGGGCAGCCTCTGTTGTAATGGAATATCCGCAGATAGAAGTCTGACTTGGCTATGTGCTGCTGAAGAAGGAGGGCAGTGCCTAAAAGTCCTGCCTTTCGGTAAGACTTTTAGTTGAAACTACCCTGCATTTGCATATCGTATGCGAGAAAACCCGGAAAACTCTCAGCAAGTAGTCCGACTAGCGAGGCAAGATGCTGAACATCACAAACGCCATCGAGAGCCTATAAACGTCTGGCAAAGTGCCTTTTTTTTTAATAGTACCTACAACAAAGCCTCTAGCGGACTGAACCTCAGCCCAAATGCTCATCAATGGCTCACGTTGCCACTGAGCCACGGGTCGGGATTATTTTTAGTAATAATAGCAGCAATCTATCATAGGGATATCTCAGAAAATCTGGCGATAAACCAAAGGATTATAATTCTGATTGTGAGGTCTAATATGAATGGTTAAATTTATACTTGAGTTTTAGTAAAAAAATAAATAAAACAAGATAAAAATTTATTGATTAAAATTATAGCAATTCATATTTTCGATTTCAGTATAAATATTATTATTATTATTATTGTGAAACAAAGCTGTATTTGAAAAATATGTGACCTTTTTTAAGGGTTAAAAATCGATCATTTATAATTTAAATGAATAATGGTGTGATTGGCAGGCGTGGGCTTCTGCGCCGTCCTGATCTCGTGGTACGTGTCGTTCTACTACAACGTGATCATCGGCTGGACCATCTACTTCATGGTGTCCTCCATGACGTCCGAGCTGCCCTGGATCCGGTGCGGCAACGACTGGAACACCGAGCACTGCTGGGGAGGGGGCCACAACGACTCCCTCAACGTCACCCACCTGCCCAACAACAGGACCAGCCCGGCCCTCGAGTTCTTCGAGTGAGTGAAAACATTTCGCTTTTATATCTTCATATATTCTCTTTTCTCCATAGTAAAAATTGATTCAGCTTTTCGTTGGACTAAACTTTCTTCTGAGAGTAAAAAGAGCTAAACTCTCGCCATTGTAGTAAAAAGGGTTAAGCTCTTCCCATAGTAAAAAGGGTTAAACTTTTTCCTGGACTAACCTTTTCCATATAGTAAAAAGGGTTAAGCTTTTCTATGGATTAAACTTTTTACTCATAGTAAAAAAGAATAAGCTTTTCCATGGACTAACCTTATTCCCCAAAGTAAAAATATTAAGCTTTTACTTGGGCAAAGCTTTTTCCCCACAGTAAAAAGGGTTAAACTTTCCCCATAGTAACAAGTAATATAAAATTAACGTCAATTCCAATTTTTTTTCACTCTATTGCAGAAAAGTCCTTTACAAATAAAGTTGAAATTTTCATCTTACATCTGGCGCCCTCTATTGGTAGATACATGCAACTTAAATCTAAAAAAAATCTAAAATGAATTAATTAAATTTAATTACTGAATTAATATTTGAAAAAACTGTAGTGACATCAAGTGTCATTCATTACATGTTCAAAAAAAATGTATTGGAACTTGAGTGGGTGAATAAAAAGTATTTTATGAACGATTGAAAATTTGAACAAGATATATATAGGAAGAATGTGAACTAATAGAAGGAATTGAAAAAAGAATAAGTTTTCCATGGACTAACTTTATTCCTCATAATAAAAAGGATTAAGTTTTCTCCTGGATTAAGCCTTTTTCAGAGAGCAACAATTATATAGATTTAGCTTATGGACTAATGAATATATATGCTAAATCCCCAATAATTCTGTTGTAATGTGCACAGAGTATCTCTACACCATGTTAACCAACTTCTATAAGGGGTAGAATATACCAAGATGACTCGTAATCGCATAGCAATGCTTTCCAGGTGCGGTATATAGTGTTACAAGAGCGCGTGAGTTCCAAGTGTTCTCATATAGAGTCTTCCTTCCTTAAACAGACACAGCATTAGTGGTATGCTTGATCTTAAATCAAAACTAGTGAAAATGCGATCTGACTTATGGGCCTCCTAAGGAGCAATATGCAAACTGTATGCGATCATTGATATATGGCACAGGATCTTCGAGAATGTTCTGGATCCACGCACTACAGATGTAAGGCCAGCTTGTGGAGAACAATTTGAACGCAACATTTGATCTAGTATGTAATTCATCTTTGCTATTTTTATTGATGTGCATTGATCAATAAACAGCATATTCACTTACTTGGTATTCTTTCATTTCTGGTATTTTATGTGCTCGTTACCCGCGTCAGAAAAGTAATTGCTATGTGATTCTGAGTCATTCAGGTGTTTCTTAAATTTCCCCGAACTTTGCAAAATTGACATTAAGTCATTCGGTATATCCAGAGAATGGAGTAGGAAAACACAGAATTTTTCTGGAGTGTTTATTGAATATTTGGTAAATATATACACATGGACAGCCTGGTTTTATTAAATATAATTTCTTAACGTTATTAGCACCATTTTTTCACAACTTCTGACAAACTCTTTATGTTCAGGAATATATGCCAAATAAACTGTACCGTTACGGATAAAATATAAAATAATCCTATTATGGAAAAGTATGTGTATACACATGGACAGCCTGGTTTCATTTGATATAATTTCGTAACATTACTTTTATTACCATTTATCAGCAAATTTTGACAAACTCCTTATGGTCAGCAATATATGCAACAATATTTGAGAAACTCTTTATGATCAGGAATACATGCAACAACTTTTGACGAACTCTTTATTTTCAGGAATATATTCAAAATAAACTGTACCATTATGGATAGGATATAAAATTAATCATAATAAGGAAAATCAGAATTGAGCTCTTTTTTTGGAGTAATACTCCAGAGTTCTCTGAATTATTTATTATATTTATTATTATTCCTACTCTACAATAAAAAAATATATATATTTATATATAAAATTATGAATATTAAAACTGGTAGTCATTTCTGCTTAGTTTTTTTTTTTAAATTTGTAAATAAGTCACATGAAAACGCTATTTTATTTTACCACTATAAGAAAGATTAGAAAATTGTCCATGAGTATATAGATTAACCTTCAAATTTCTTTTATCAAACTTAATGCCCAATATTGTTTACCTTTCCACATTCTCTCTCTTTGTTTTTGGAGTTTATTCAAATGAACTGAAATTCCGTAAAGAAAAAATGCAGGACTTGGACTGAGAAACTTCTATTCCCAAGTCACCACGAGAAAAAACAATGCATAAAAAGATTAATTTCTCTTCCCACGAATAGCATCCAAATTCAACGTCATTGTTACATCATCAGATCGTCATACGGGACTTTTTTTGGAACCAAAAACAATAGACGATCCATCAGAACCAGGCTGAAAAAGATTTTTCCACGGTTAACGTAAATTGAAACGACTTTCATAAGAAAAATTCCGTTTTCCTTGTACTCAGAATTGGTTACATTTTTTATATAGTTGGTAGTAATTTATCTGCTCCTTGTTTGTTATTGTTAAACGGGCTGTAAAACCTTTTTTTATCCGAAGGTCTTAAATGTTAACTAATAAAAAAATGTAAATAAAAGTAAACAATGGATAATTTTTGAATAATTTGTTACATAGAAATAAAAGTTCGTAGTTTATTTTCGAGGATTGTACTATAAAAGAACTTTTTTTTGTAATACTCTAATAAAAATAAACTTCATGTGAAAGGAAATATTTGAACATATTTTTATTTTAATCTTTTTTTTGTTATCATTTTGATTTATTTAATTTTATAAAATTTATTTTATTTTATTTATTTTATTAACAAATTATTACATAATTTATTACTGTTTTTAAAACCACTAATAAAGCATTTTAAAGTCATTGCTTCGAAATCATTAGTCATACATGATTGCTGAAATACTGTCCATATGAGAAAATGTAATAACAAGAAAATCAGAAAAAATTGCATTTAATTTCAAAATATAATAAAATTTTATTATAATATATTCAATAAAATTCAACAAATTGAACTTAATATATTGTACACAATTTCAATTTCAATTTTTATTAGAATATATTCAATAAAATTCAACAAATTGAACTTAACTTAATATATTGTACACAATTTCAACTTAAATTTTTATTAGAATATATTGAATAAAATCCAACAAATTGAACTTTACTTAATATATTGTACACAATTTCAATTTTAATTTTCAAAGAGGAAAAATCGTCTTGTCAAATTTAAGACTTTTACATTGCTGTACAAATAATTTGATACATTTTTTTTAAATTTTTAAGTACAGTTCATTTTACTAAACATTCTTAGAAAATCTATGAATTGTGTATTTTACAATGCATTCTTACATTATTTATTTCGCAAATGCCTTTGTCACTATAAGAAATAACAAATAATTTTCTGAAAACGTCATATATTTTTTTTAAAATACAACTCTTTATACTAACTTGAGATTACTTTGTATTAAGAAAACGGAAAATTGATTACTTTGTGTTAAGAAAACGGAAAATTTATTTATATTTCTTTATAGTTTTGAACAAATATATTACAATTCTTTTACTAAGGATATGTAATTTAGGCGTTTAAAGAATATGAAAGTGCTGCAGGTACAATTCCATTACAATTTCCATATTACAGTCACAGCCCTGAAAGATAAATCGACTTAACAACAACTACGACATGACAAATAATCTTGGATCAACAATCAAAAGTCTCTCAGTTACTCTCTATATATGGATCTCTAATAGATAAGAAACAGTTACTCCTGAAAGTCCCACAAGAGAAAGTTTATTTCAACCACATTATTTTAAAGGGACGATTTTATATACTAGATAGGGACTGTTACTCTGTATCTATGGATCTCTAATAGATAAGGAATACAATCTCTAATAGTTATGAGACAGTTGCTCTTAAAAGTCTACCAATAGGTAATTTGTTTAATCCACATTATTTTAGGGACCGAATTTATATATTAGATAAGGAAAGTTGTTCTGTGTCTATGGATCTCTAATAGATATGGGAAATAATCTTTAATAGATGACAGTTACTCCAAAACGTCCACCAAGAGAATGATTATTCCGTCTATATTATTTTAGACATTTCCGCATTAGATCAATAACTTGGTTCGAGGTTCAGTGTTGGTACACACTGCTTACCATGAAAGGGATGCAGGTTCAATTACATTTGTGATATTACAGTCACTGCTCTGAAAAACAAATAGACTGTGCAACATTTGTGACAAAGAGTCTTGAACCAACAATCAAACATCTCTCTGTTTTCTCTGAGACAATTACTTCCGAAAGTCTACCAAGAGGACGTTTATTTCCTTCACATTATTTTAATGGCCAAAGTTATATACTAAATAGTGACAGTTACTCTATGTCTATGGATCTCTAATAGACATGGGATATAATCTTTTATAGATAAGAGACTACTCTTAGAATTCCACCAAGAGCACGTTTATTTTATCAACATTATTTCAGTGGCCAAAGTTATATACTAGATAGGGACAGTTATTCTATGTCTATAGTTCTCTAATACATATGGGATATAATCTCTAATAGATGACAGTTACTCCTGAACGTCCACCAAGAGGATGTTTATTTCATCAACATTATTTTAGACATTTCCACATTAGATCTATAACCTTATTCGACGTCCAGTGTTGGTACACACTGGTTACTATAAAAGTGATGCAGATTAAATGCCAAGTGTGATTTGCTTTGAAAAATAAATCGACTTTGCAAGAACTGTTACAGAGAGTTTCTGATCAACAATCAAACATCTCTCGGTTTTCACTGATAGATATGAGACAGTTAACTCTGAAAATCTACCAAGAGATCGTTCATTTCATTCACGTTATTTTAGTGGCCAAAAATATATACTATATAGGGACAGTTACTGTATATCTATGGATCTCTAATAGATATCTGATATGGTCTCTAATATATATGGGATATGATCTCTTATAGATAAGAGGCTACTCCTGGAAATGTACCAAGAGGATGTTTATTTCATCCGCATTATTTCAATTGCCAAAGTTATATACTAGATAGGGACAGTTACTTTATGTCTATGGATCTCTAATAGATAAGGGACATAATCTTTAAGAAATAAATGACACATATTTATTGGGGGATTATTTTAGGGAGTCAATGTTTTTATATTAAAATGCTATCTGAAAGTTCCGAATTCAATTTATAAAAAAAACAGTGCTTTTAAGAACTTTTTCTTTCCATTCCATACAGTGAAAGTATTGGATTAAAATTATGAGCTATAAAAATATTCACTAAAATAATCATGAGAATTTTAAATGATTCAAAATAAATAAATTTGAATTTACAGAACGAAATTTTAATTCAAGGAAAGAAAAGTAAAAGGAATATATTTGAAAAGAAGAAAGAAATTTACGTTTTTGTTGATTTAAAAGAAATATTCTTTCACAAAAATTCCACACAAATTATTTAATTAAATTTAATGACGTTGTTTTGAAGAAATAGAATTCTTGTACTGAATAATTAAACGAAAATATGTATTTAGTTAATAGATGGAGTTAAACGTTAAAAAAAACCTGATAACATCTGCGAAAGACAAAATTTCAAAACCATATTGTTAAAAAAGTAAAATTTTCATGCAAAAATGTTTTTTTTTTCTTATTGTAAAACCTTTTTTTCATTAATTTTTAAAATAATTCATTTTTCTTCCATCTTTCCACCCTTTTTCTGTTCATTAACTAATGAGACATAAAATTTTCTCAGAATTTACCAGAGTAAACAAGCATTAATGAGCAAAAATAATGAGCAAGCATCGTAAACTTAATAGAAAAATACAATGGAAAATATAAATCCTAATTTTAAAATTAATGGTTTCATTGTCATTGTATGCAAAGTAATTACTTGTTTTGAAAAAGCCAAATAGTTTCCAGGCTTATCTAAATTTTCAGGAAAGTAAACACTATGATTACCCTGTTATTTAAGATACGGCTGCAGGCTATTCATTTGTATACTCTTCTTTTGTAAAACCCTTATTTTGCTCTTCATCAGAGCGTTTCATTGGGCTTTTCATTAAATATTTCTTAATCTTAGAGAAGGCATTTTCCTCTTTTAAATACATATAAATAATTAGATACTTTATAACTGTTTGTAAGAGCTACATAAGAGTTACATTACTTTTTTTAATGAATCAGTTTATCTAGGAATGCAATGCAAAGAGGAGTCCTCCCCAAAAAAAAAAAAAAAACTATAATTTTATGCATATTATTCAGACGTTTATGTGTGGCCCTGTAATCGGAACACCTGGTAAAGCGGCATGGTTTATTATAGAAAAAAGGATACAAAGTTGCAGTTTATGCATCTTTCTTGATTGTCGTACATGTTATTATTATTATTATTACTATTATTATTTACTATTATTATTATTTATTATTATTGTTATTATTTATTATTTTTTATTATTATTATTATTTACCATTATTTATTATTATTATTATTTGTTATTAAAGATACATAATTGCTGTTACATAAAGCAAATTATTAATGTTTGATAAAAGTCGAAAAAATTTATAAATGTTCTGGAAAAAATACGGTGGAAAACTATATTCTCTTTTGTTATTTTACGTAACAAAAATGGATTTAAAGTCATTCATGTGCCAGTCTTGATTGCATTCATAATCTTTATTTTGATTTTTCCATCCTAAAATCAATTCTTGAATATTACTTTGCAGCCGGGGTGTCCTGGAACTCCATCTGAGTAAAGGGTTCGACGACCTGGGAGCACCCAAGTGGCAGTTGGTGCTCTGCGTCTTCTCCGTCTTCGTCATCCTTTACTTCGCACTCTTCAAGGGTGTCAAGTCCTCAGGAAAGGTAAGGTGCTTTGCTCCAATTCAATTCTTTTTTATCTAAAACACTTCGACTAACATCAAGACATATATAAACTATTTATTGTAATTAAAACTGTTTTTATATATTTACAAAGTAAAGTAAGATTTCAATGGCTGTTCTTTTTTAAGGCCTTATCAGTTGGGGATGTTTCATTACCTTAAACGTGAAGCAATCCTCCGTTGCCTCTCAAATAACGAGTTTATCTTATGCGCTCATCCACCTTATATCCACGGCACTTCACTTGTATGAACCCATTTATGGCCCATTTGGTGGTAATCAATGACGACAGCTCTGTTTATGGTTACATGACATCGTAAACTTATTGTTTGAGAACAAAGCCTTTATATTAGGTTGGCTGGGTTGCAGCCACTGCCCCTTATGTTATGTATTATCCTTTGATTTTAGGATGTTTGGGTTACAGCCACTCCCCTTATTTTATACTGACAATACTGCCCCTTATGTTATACTTTTATTTTAGGTTGTCTGGATTATAGCCACTGAACCCCATTGATGTTATCCCGTCTATCTTCCCCTTCTGCTATACATTATCCTTTTATTTTAGATTGTTTGGGTTACAGCCACTGCCTCTTATTTTATCCTGCCTGCCCTGCCCTTATTTTATCCTGACTGTCCTGCCCTTTATGTCATCCTGACTGTCCTGCCCTTTATTTTATATGTTATCCTTTTATTTTAGGTTGTCTGGGTTACAGCTACTCCCCTTATGTTATCCTGACTACCTTGGCTCTTATGTTATATGCTATCCTTTTATTTTAGGTTGTCTGGGTTACAGCCACTGCCCCCTATGTTATCCTGACTATCCTGCTGTTTCGAGGAGCATTCCTTCCTGGCGCAGGAACAGGAGTCAAGTATTACCTCAGTCCGGACATTTCCAAACTCCTCAATTCTCAGGTACGTCCACTCAAAGATTTTTTATTTTCCAAAAATCAATTTAAACAAAACGAATGATTTTTATTTTATGCTGTTTTTTTATGGATCTTTAGAACTATACTAAATTATAGTTGTAAAAAATTTCCTTTTTGTAAATTTGTGGAGCATATCTAATTTTGATACTTACAAAACCTTTTAGTTGATATGTGTCTTCAGGAAATAAATGAGTTAAACTTTAAAAAAACTAAAATATACTATTAAGCATGCATATAAGTTTCAAAGCGTATGCATTTTTAATTTTAAGAATTTACTGTATTGCGGGCAAGAAAGTATAAGTTCACAAACATATTAATTTAATTAATAGTTAAAACTGAAAATAATCAAACAATAGCAATAATCATGAAAAAATGAAATAAATGCATATAGAGACTGTCTATAATGTTCACTCAAGGGAAAAAAAAGTAAAAAGATCTTTTAAGAAAAGCAAAAGCTTTATTATATGAACATATTATATGAAAGTTAGAAATTATTGCATTATATAAACGTTATACACTGAAGTGAACAAAGTCATGGGATACCTCTTAATATCGTGTCGGCCCTCCTTTCGCCCGGCGAAGTGCAGCAACTCGACGTGGCATGGACTCAACAAGTCGTTGGAAGTCTTCTGCAGGAATATTGAGCCATGCTGTCTCGATAGACGTCCATAATTGTGGAAGCGTTGATGGTGCAGGATTTTGGGCACGAACAGACCTCTCGATGATGTCCCATAAATGCTCGATGGGATTCATGTCGGGCGGTCTAGGTGGCCAGATCATTCGTTGGAATTGCCCAGAATGTTCCTCAAACCAATCGCGAACAGTTGTGGCCCGGTGGCATGGCGCATTGTCATCCATAAAAATCCCATCGTTGTTTGGGTACATGAATGGCTGCAAGTGATCTCCAAGTAGCTGAACATAAGCATTTCCAGTTAATGTTCGGTCCAGTCGCACCAGAGGACCAAGTCCATGCCATGGAAAAACAGCCCACACCATTACGGAGCCACCACCAGCTTGAACAGCGCCTTGCTGACAATTTGGGTCCATGGCTTCGTGGGGTCTGCGCCACACTCGAACCCTACCATCAGCTCTTACCAACTGAAATCGTGACTCATCGGACCAGGCCACGGTTTTCCATTCATCTAGGGACCAACCGATATGCTCACGTGCCCAGGAGAGTCGCTGAGCGATGTCGTTCTGTCAGTAAAGGCACTCGAGTCGGTCTTTTGCTGGAATAGCCCAAGAAAGCCAAATTTCTCCGCACAGTTCCAACAGACAAGTCCCTTGTACGTCCCACGTTGATTTCTGCGGTTATTTGACGCAGTGTTGCTTATCTGTTAGAATTTACGACTCTTTACGTTGCCGGTCTCGGTCGTTAGTGCAGGAACCACTGCGCTGTCCATGGTGGGATGTTATGCCTGAAATTTTAGTCTCGGCACACTCTTGACAGTGGATCTGGGAATGTTGAATTCCTAACGATTTCGAAATGGCATGACCTATGCGTCTAGCTCCAACTAACATTCCGCGTTCAAAGTCTGTTAATTCCCGTCGTGCGGTCATCATCACGTCAAAACCTCTTCACATGAATAACTTGAAACCTGTTCTACGCGATGCTACTGCCATCTGAAAATTTGCATATTGCTATCCCATGACTTTTGTCACTTCAGTGTATATTATAATAATATATGAACGTTATGAATTATTATATTACATGAACGTTATGAATTATTTTATTACATGAACATTAGGAATTATTACGTTATATGAAAGTTATATATTATTATAATATATGAACGTTACGAATATTATATAATATGAACGTTAGGAATTACTATATTATATGGACGTTATGAATATTATGTTATATAAACGTTAGGAATTATTATATTATATGAACGTTAAGAAGCATTATAGTATATGAACGTTAGAAATTATAATATTATATGAATGTTATGAAATATTATAAGGATATGTAATTTTTTATTGTTCATTTATTGTTCATCTAATATTTACTCAATTTTCTCATCAAATTTAATTTACTTTTTGTATATCAAATTTGCAGATTAACAAAAGACTAAACAAACATTCCACTATTTCAGTTAATTGTAGCAGAATATGCAATCTGTTTGTGAAAGAATCCTGAAGAGATAAAAATAAAATGGATTTCATTTCTGTAATCAGCACAGCAAACAACATAAACCTGAATCATTAAAATGAAAACAATGAATGAACAACAAAATTGATTATTGATTGATAATTGATTAACGATTATTGATTTATTGTTGTCAATCTTCAAGCTTTCTGTAATTATATTTCTTTCGTTGCCACACCTAGGTATGGGTAGACGCTGCGGTACAAGTGTTTTTCTCAGTGGGCGTAGGGTTTGGAGTCCATCTCACTTATGCATCGTACAACAATTTCCACAACAATTGCTACAGGTAAATATACTTGGCACACTGAATCCATTTCAGAATCTTAAAGGGATAATTGGACTTAATGGAATAGTTTGCAACAAATCATTTTCCTTGCAGGGATTGCCTGCTGACGACCATGGTGAACAGCTTCACCAGCTTCTACAGCGGGTTCGTGATTTTCATCTTTCTGGGGTACATGGCGCACAAGCATAACGTGCCCATCAACTCTGTGGCCACGGATGGACACGGCTTGGTGTTCCAGGTGTATCCGGAAGCTATTGCCACTCTACCAGGAGGACAGTTTTGGGCGGTGCTCTTCTTTATCATGCTTCTCAGTCTGGGACTAGACAGCGCGGTCAGTTCAATTATTTTCACCTTTCAATGTAAATCATCCAAATATTTTTAACCACATTCGATTAGCAATTTTTGTTGGATTAGACTTTATGTAAATCGATTTTGTTCATTTATTGAAAATATTGCTAATTTTAATTATAATAATTTCATTTAATTTCTTTAATAAGTAACGCATTTATTTTTCAAATTAAAATTATTCTGAAAGAAAAAATTGGTTCGAAAACTATTTGTTACAAAATCCCTCAATAATGAAAACAACTAATTTTTCAAATATCAGCAATGGTGCAGTTTTAATCTACACAACAACAGATTTTTTAAAGATTTTGTAAGTCGCAATTTTTAAAAATAGAAATAAAATATCTTCATTTCCTGAGAGTATTGTAAAAGACAAAACATTTACATAAGTAAAAAATGTAAAAAGAATCATATATGACCTGAAAGTATGAAATCTTTTCCTTTGTCACTTTCTATTTTGCCCGACTCGTGGCTCAGTGATAACGGCTAAGGATCAATCCGCTGGCGATTTTTTTGTAGATACTGTTTCAAAAACGATGAAACTCGTTGATTTTGTGATGTTCAGTTTTTCAGATTTTGTGATGTTGACCTGATGAGTGTTTTCTGGGTTTTCTCCACTACGATACGCAAATGGGGATATTTCCCCCTAAAAGATCTCCCGGAAGACACTTCAGCGACACGAATGTCAAGTCAAGAGTTCTACCTATGGGTGCTCCATCACAATAGAAACAGCCTCCATTTCCTCCCTCCATTCATGAGTAGATTACTCGTGGGGTGTCCGTCGCGCACTGCAGAACACTGAGGATTAGACACAACAACAACTTTCTATTATTGTTCAACTGCTATACATGATATAATTGTTCTGTATATCATGATTTTTCTAATAATTCTAGTTCATTTGATTGGATTGATATAAAATGAACAACGCATTAAATCATCATTATCACCCCCAAAAAAATTAAATAATCTTTCTACTCTTTAAAATTTCACCCATAAAGAAATTAATAAGGAAAGACATGCAAAAATGTGTCTTGAATCTCGGCCTTGACTGTTAAGTATTTCTGAAAAACCATTAGTACAATACTTAAAGAAAATAAATAAAAAGTTTAATACCAATATCTATCACGTTTTGTCTTCAACTTTCAATTCATATAAATCTTTTGAACTCAGTTATAAATATTAACAAAACATTTTTATCATGTTGTTGTTCTAATGCAGCTGGAAATACAGAGACAGTTAATCTTTATGTCATCAGCAAGGGCCGCACCGTTGTTATTCATTTTTATCAGGGCACGTGCTGCATGATCGTAGCATGTCCGTTACGTCCGAACAAAAGACGAACGATTATACAACTCCTAATCCTCATCATTTGCTCAACAGCCCCATAGTATGCCAAGACCGTCTACCTACCGGCATATTTCGAGACAGGAGATGTTATATTTTTACGGATAGGGTTGTCAGCTCTGCGCTCTACAGTCATATTAGACCGGTACAACTCCTGATGGATAATAATATTTCGATCATGCAACGGACATGCTACGGATGCGAGTAGCACTACCCCACAACGCTGTACAGTCATATTAGACTGGGATCTACGCCTTAAAGTGGACTCCGAACCACTACAAGCATTCTTGGCTTCGCCGGAACTCGAACTCTAAACCTGTGGTACCGAGCACCAGAGCGCTAACCACTCGGCCATCAGATCCTTACATCTTTATTATTAAGTGCTGGGAGAAAACATAGGTTCGTGTAAAACTTGTAATTTCAAGTGGTGACAGGAGAATCTTGTTTCAGATGGGCGGCCTGGAGTCCGTGATCACGGGACTGATGGACGAATTCAAGGACTTTTTCGACCGCCGAAAATACAGCCGTGAGATCTTCACTTCCTTCGTTCTCTTCACGTCCTTCTGCATGACTCTCATCAACGTCACCAGGGTGAGTGCAGCCCATCCTTACATAATATACCAGGACATCTCTGAAAAGGGATTCTGTCCCTATATAATAGATGCTAATTATAAATAGCATCTTTTGTTTTTGTCCCTGTACTTTCATACATATATTTTCTATACGATTTTTGCCATCTTTGATGTATAATGTTAATTCATTAATGAAACTGAATGATTATCAAGATGGAATGATGATTTTAATCTCTGTAATATGGAGCAACGATAAAAATTAATTCCTAATATACATATATATAATATTATTATTAATTCCTAGAAATGCGAATGTTTCTTCCTTATATAATAGATGAAACTTTTTCACTAATTGATTAATGAAACTGAATGATTATCAAGATGGAATCATGATTTTCATCTCTATAACACAGAGCAATGACAAAAATTAATACCTAATCATTAATTCCTAAATTCCTAATATATATATATATATTATTAATTCCTAAACAATACGAAAATGTTTCTTCCCTATATAATAGATGAAACTTTTGCACTAATTGATTAATGAAATTAAATGATTATCAAATTGGAATCATGCTTTTCGTCTCTGTAACAAAATTGAATCTTGCTCTACAAATGGAACTTTTCGCTTATTGTACTTTCATTTACTGATATTTTCATGGAATATGCCTTATAAATAAGATGTTTTTGTTTTTGTCATTGTGCTTTCAAACATATATTTTCTGTACGATTTTTGCCATCTTTAATGTAGAATGTTTTAATTTTAAGAAAATATTTTTTTTTATAATCCAAAGCATTCTTTGTTTCAAAAATTGCTATAATAATAATAATTATAATTAAAGACCTATCAGGAGGCCTTCTTCGTTGCCACTCAAATATCAAGTTCATTGCTACTCGTTCATCCTCCGTAGCCCAATGGTGTATTCTATAGGGATTTTAAATTATGTATTTTATAGGATAGGGATTTAAAAGCTGTAAGCTTTATCTTCCAGCTTTTAACTTCAATTACTTCGAATCAGAATTGTGTGCAATTTCCTTTTTTTTTTTTTACTCCGCAGTAGCGTATGATTCGTAAATGATTTGCACCATCACAATTTCTTTCTTAGTAAATATATACATTTAAGTAGTACTGTAAATTTCCTTTTTTGTATCCGGAAAAGAGCTTTTAAACGCATATCTCACGAGTTTACTTTATTACCTTCAACGTGAAGCAAACTGACATTGCTATTATAAGTTTACAAGTTGCATGATCTTTTACGAACTTGTCATGCAAGAGAACAGTCTTAAACAGTACTGCCCTCATTGATTCCTGCGAAAGGCCAATAGAATGCATCAATCGTAATTGTGGTAATTTCTTTCTTTTACTCCGCAGCGGCGTTTTATTTGTAAAGGATTTGCACCAACACAATTTCTTTTTCTTAGTTAATATACATTTTTGTAACCGAAAAAGAACTTTTAAGCACATATCTCAGTTTATTTTGTTACCTTAAACATGAAACAAGCTGATTTTACCATTCAAATAGTTAGTTTACGAGGTACATGACCTTCGAAGAACTTATTCGCGCAAGAGAAAAGTCATGTAATCATAGCCCTTACAGTTCTAAGCGGTTTCGGTGAAATCCTTATAGAATGCATCACTGGGCTACGGAGGATGAACGAGCAGCGATGAACTTGTTATTTGAGTGGCAACGAAGAAGCCCTGCTGGTCTAGGTCTCTAAATTATTATATCAATTTTTAAAACAAAGAACACTTTTGATTATAAAAGAATATTTTCTTAAAATTACATTAAAGATGTAATGATGTAAAATGTCCCGTTTGAAAAAGCAAGATTCAATTTGGTTACAGAGATGAAAATCATGATTCCATCTTGATAATCATTCCCTTTCATTAATCAATTAGTGCAAAAGTTTCATCTATTATATACAGAAGAAATATAAATATGCATTTAAATAATTAAATGTGATCTATTTTACACGTTATTTTAGTTAGAAGTGTTTGCGTTAAGTAAAAAATATACTTCATTGTCAATTTTTTCCAAATTTATAAGAAAAACAAAATTTTTAATTGTGCATATATAATGAATATAAATTCATATTCAATGCATATATAATGCATATAAATTCATATTCAATGCATATATAATGCATATAAATATGCATTATTTAAATACATATTTATATGCATTATATAGGATAAGTAAATGGGATATGTTTAAAACGTTATTTTAATTAGAAGTGTTTGAATAAAGTAAAAAAACAATACCCTTCATTGTCAATTTTTGGCAAATTAAAAATATATATATATGTGTATTTTATAATTTTATAACACAATTTAACAATAACATAAAAAAAAAAATTCCCTTAAAACATTATTTAAAAATGTAAGCTCTAAGGGTGTATGGTTACCTTAAATGCATTGTCTTCCAGGGGAGCATTCACCTCAGAAGAAATCCTTATTTTCCTTTCTATCATTCTTCCTCAGACGAATCCTTCCCTTTCACACGTCCATAAACAAGGGTCTGAGAAAAGACAATACAGATTTGCGAGCCGACACAATAAAATCCAATCTGACGACCACCGTTTCCCCAAGTGCTAATAAAGCGGAATAAAAATAACATTTGGCCGGGAAATAAAATGGCAGTTCCCGCGATTTCCCCTTTCTTACAAAACAAATCCCCCCTCTAATTGAATCGTTTGTCTTCTCCCTATAAAAGACGGACGTGATCTCCGGATGCCTTGGAGGTTAGGACGAGAGCCATTTATCTCGCATGCAGATCTGGAAGGGGGTCTGTCTTTATTATTATGCAGCAGGCTTTTCACTGTGACTGTAACTCAATCGATGGACGGCGCAATCCGAACGCTGTCAGGGGAAATTTGAAAAAGGAACGTTCTGCAGTGATTTAAGGTTTTGACATTTAAATTTAACAATGCTGGAAATCTGTTGAGAAGTTAATCTTAGCGTTTCGAAAGAATTCTGTAGGGTTTCGTCTGTCGGAAAAAAGTGCTATTTGATGTTTCGACATATAAGTCGCTGAAAATAATGAGAGAGGAAATCCCTCAATTGAATAAAGCAATTTATTTAAAATTCATTTGAAATAATCTGAGTTGTGTAATATATAATGAAACCAGCAGCATTGGTTATAAAGATACAATATGTCTGTATTATTTTATATATGTGTCTATATAATTTTTAAGAATAACGTTTCAATTTTTAATAAATCATTTAGCTCAGATTGTTATAATAGAGAATTTTTCATTATAACCAAAAACATTTTATTATCATTATCCTTTTTAACGGAATATTTAATATAAAATCTATGAATTACAGTATACCTATATAACATAGTTTCAAGACCCATTGTGTGGAAAAATTACAATAGAGCTATGTAGTATAGTTCGACCATCTTTTGTGTAGATAGAATTACAGTAGAGCTCTATAGACACCCATTGTCTGGAAAGAATTGCAGTAGAGCTCTACAGTCGTATTAAAAGTTGATTCCGAACCACTATAAGCATCCATTGTACAGGCGGGATTGGAACCCGAAACCTGTGGCACCGGGCGCCAGAGCGCTAGTCACTCGGCCATCAGGCCCGAATATTCTTATTTTTAATTTAAATGTTCTCCATAAATAATTCAATGCTTTTTTTATTAATTAAGAAAACATTAGTGTAACACCACGTTGGGATGCCCAATAGAGAAATTGGACATCGCATCTTGGACTACAGACCACTCTGATTTTTATATTGAAAACTATCAGATTTCAGTGATCAAAGTGGAAGAATGGAACTTATCCATTTAACGATTGCCAGAATTATTATTTCTCTTGTTGATTTTGTAGTGTGTGTATTATTGTGAGTTGCTGGTTGTGTGTTAGTGTTTTACTTGTTGATTTTTTTTAGGGAGGTGGTTATACCATGCACTGGTTCGACAGCTATGCTGCCAGTATCTCCTTGTTATTCTCGGCTCTCTTGGAAGCCATAGGAGTGGCATGGTTTTACGGTAAGTTGTACTAGAACAACACATAAAATTACAACATGTTTATGCACATAACTATAGAGCCACGATAAAAGAGTTTTTATTATAAACGTTAATATCCAGTGGATTTGTTTCACATAATCGTATCTAATGGATCTCATTCATTGTTATATAATGAGCCACAGTTGCAAATAAGACCTCTCATAATGTATACGGAAATGGAAGCTGCTAGTTTAATGGTGTTATAATTTTTCCTATCTCAATTTTTCAACACTCGCATTAGATATTAGCGATGACATGTAGAAATAAAAATTGGGATTCAGTATTACAAACGTAACTGGAGTTACCCAGTGTATAAGCGTTTAAGTCCTTCCGAATTAAAGGGACTTGATTAGAAAACCGACAAGTTATGCTGAACCTACCGGTGCCCTTGCCCATTAAATCTGTAGGCTGGAATGCCCTTTTGTTGGCTCGATGGAAACCCTCTTCAAATACCTGCATTGAAAGTGCTATTTTCGAATAAAGGAGGGAAAATGTAGATGCATTGTAACAGGTCTCTCCTCCTGCCTTCTTGGTAATGCTGAATCTGCTACATATGCACCTTTGCAAAGATAAACGACCTCAGGTCAAAATGCTCGTCGTTGAGTAAGACCAAAAAATATAGTTAATGTAAATAAATCTTTCCAATCATCATGTGCACTAATCATATCATCAATCATGTGCACTGATCATCATGTGTGTTGATCATGTTTCAGATGTAAATAAATCTCTCCAGTCATCATGTGTACTAATCATGTTTCATCATCAATCATTATGTGTACTGATCATCAGTGTTGTTCAAGCTTCTGATGTAAATAACTCTTCCCAATCATCATGTGTACTAATGCTTCATCATCAATCATCATGTGTACTAATCACGTATCATCAGTCATCATGTGTATTGATCATCATGTGTTTTGATCAAGTTTCTGATGTAAATAAATCGTTCAGAAAAAATATATATGTACCAAAAAATTGCTAAAATATTTAGAATTCAAATAATTTTTTTCATGAAATCATCAGTTTTCAAATCTCGAGCAATAATATACCTTAGAAAGATGGCAAAATAATTTTTTTGGTCTCGGAAGGTGCCATCCTTTTATTTAAAAAAAAAAAAAGTTAACACATATTTGTCGACTACAATTAGAAAACGTGTGTGATTTTCAGCATCTTGAGCTCATTACAACAAAATTGCTGTCACTAAGCAAAATCTTAAAACACCAATTTATGATAGTTTTTACTTTAAAAAAATAACATTTTTATATAAGTTTGCCATTAGTTATTAGGACAATAAATGACTGCATAATAAGACTTTAAAATTTAATTCAACATTTTTTTTCCATGACACTTTCTCTAATTTTTTCTTAAATTTGATTTTATTCAGGTATCGAACGTTTCAGCGAGAACATACGCGAGATGATTGGCCACAAACCTGGCCTCTTTTGGAGACTATGTTGGAAATTCATCAGCCCCATTTTCCTAATAGTAAGCGGCTTGTTTATTATGTAAATAAAAACAGTAACTTGTTTATTATGATAGCTTTTAAATATGTTTAATATTTATTTAAAAATAATAAGTTTTTTTATTATGATAACTTTTAAATATTTTTATATGAATATATAAATAGTAACTTGCTTATTATGATAACTTTTAAATATTTTAATATGTAAATAAAAATAGTAACTTGCTTATTATGATAGCTTTTAAATATTTTTAATATGTAAATAAAAATAGTAACTTGTTTATTATGATAGCTTTTAAATATGTTTAATATTTATTTAAAAATAATAAGTTTTTTATTATGATAACTTTTAAATATTTTTATATGAATATATAAATAGTAACTTGTTTATTATGATAACTTTTAAATATTTTATATGTATATAAAAATAGTAGCTTCTTTATTATGATAGCTTTTAAATATTTTTAATATGTAAATAAAAATAGTAACTTGTTTATTATGATAGCTTTTAAATATTTATATATGACATATGATAGCTTTTAACGGCATGGGATCAAAAAAATTTCCAAAGAAGGTTCCAAAGATTTTTCCCATCCAATTTGTTATGACTTTGCCATGGTGGATGGGCTTTCCACTAACAGTATCACAACATTTGAATGACTTGGAAGTCATTTTTTCTGTCAAAGAAACACCGAAAGAATCAAGCACATTGAACACTACACTGGGTTTAATGTGCCACTCATGCCAAATACGTTGTCATTTCGATTTAAAATATCACTGGCAGCCGAATTCACTTTCTTTATGCCGCTTACAGCGTCATCTATTAATACACTTTGAAATTGTTTTTCAATCCCGTACCGTTTCCCCTTTCTTCAAGTATCTTCAGTTCAAATTTGAACTCATTGCGACAAGTGGTTCTTTTTTTACAGCATTTTGAAAGTGGGACTTTAATTATAATCACCCTGTATATATATATACTCGTATATTAATTCTTGTGTACAAATAATTATTTTGCCGACACCAAAAGGGAAAGAAAATAAACTTTCTTTTCATAGTTTTATAATTGATATTCTTTGTATTTTTTTTAAATAAATTATGTGCTTGAGGAATTATGTTTCTAAGATAGCAATATCACTTTCAGAATTCTAAATTTAGCTCTCGCTCTCCTTTGATATAGATTTATAAATAATCCCACTTATTGCCATTAATTAAAAATAAAGATATTCATTTAATTTGAATTTAAAAAGAAAAATAATCTATTTATTTAATAAAATACATTCTTCCACGCCATCTACTAAATCCCTCTCTATCAAATGAAATATTTGCGATCGGCATGCAACATAAGGGTTACTTAGAAATGATAAATAAACAACACTCTACGATAAAGATCAAATGACAATCAAAACAACCACTTCGCCAAACTTCCACTTTTATTTCAACGAAAACAGTTGTTGAAACCTGAACCTTGGAGTTGCAAAAAAATTTTAAAAAAACTTACAAGAGAGCGAATAATTTATATCTTTTTCACTGGGAGGTCGGCTCAGTTCTTGAAAAGGATTCATTTTGTCACCGATGCCACCGTTTTTCTGAAATACGACATCGGAAAAAGCGTTCATTAGTTTTAAGTGTGGCCCTACCGCTAGTGGAGCCGAAGGTCAGAGAAGCTGGAATGGTTTCTCTTCTCAGGAAAAGCAGGATCGAGTTACCAGATTCGCACCTTCAATTATACGGTATTGTTTACGAAGTTTTCGGAAATAAGGGAACAGCCTCTGTTCAACCCCGTAATGAGGCGACAGAAACACGTTGAGGAAGTAATGGATGAAAAGATGAGATTTGAAATCCACGCCAATTAAGACGTGCATGCATACCAGCAGCATTTGGCCTTGCGCTGCGCTGCTTTAAATGAACATTTTTGTCAGGAGGATCACTCGCGTGTGGTAATTTATTAGGAAGATTCTTTCTTAGATAAGGGGACATGAGATGTACTAATAAAGTAACGATGTTTTCGTCCCGTATTTTAAAGAATGTTGTCCAACCTTCTAGTACTTACGGCTCACATTTCAAAGAATTATTAATAAAATAATTATAAATATATTATATTAATATAATTATTCAAGAACTGAGCTGATGATTGTTCAAGACTGAACTGACAGGAGATATAATAATAAAGATGTTTTCGTACTGTATTTTAAAGAATGTTGTCCAACTTTCTGGTATTTATGGCTCACATTTCAAAAAATTATTACTAAAATAGTTATAATTATGTTATACTAATATAATTATTCATGAACTGAGCCGACATATTTAAGAACTGAGTAGCAGTAATAGCAAGCGAAGTAACTGTGATTGTATTAAAATGTATAAGCTTACTTCCATCAATGCCTACTTTTAACAAATCATTAAATAGAAATCATTTGATTAAGCACATATGCGCTTGATTTTTTGCAAAAATTGAACTATCTGATAAATTTCCTGGAAAAAAAAAACTTTAATTTTTTGTATATTACATTATTTGTTTATCATTATTTATTATTATCAACAAATCTCAAAAGATAACTAGTGTGTATTTGATTAAATGATTTCTATTTAATGATTTGTAATATTAAATAAAGCTTAAAATATCTGTTAAAAGTATGCATTGTTGCAAGTAAGCTTATTCATTTTAATGCAACCACATGAACTTCGCTCGCTGCTGAAAGCCATGGCCGCTTACTACTGTGTTCAAAAAGTAAGACCAATTTTCAATTTAAAATTCCCAAGGCTTACGGAACGGAATTATATATATTTTTTTTTTTTTTTTTTTTTTTTTTTTTAGATTGCTGGCATTGTCCTGGACATCTGTGTGAAATATGACGTCATAATATTCATTAGTGCTTCAGTTAAGCTTGGCTTTGTGAGACGCTAAAACTGATTCCGGCGATTATTGAAATGTCTGAATTCATTGAGCAAAGATGTTGCATTCAATTTTGTTTGCGGAAACATACAGAATGTTGCAAAATGTATTCGGTGACCATTCCTATATCGGAAATAAATGTTTACAAGTGGTATAAACAGTTTAAAGAAGGCAGAGAACGCGTTGAAGACGAAGAGCCCTCTGGTCGACCATCCCCTCAACCGACGAAGTTCACGTCCAAAGTCTCCCAAAGCCAAGTGTAACTCAAACACTAATGAATATTTTGACGTCAAATTTCACACAGATGTCAAGGACAGTGCCAACAACCTAAAAATGGGGAAAAAAATGAAATACCATATGCCCGTGAAATTTAAATTGAAAATTGGTCTTACTTTTTGGGCACAGTAGTACAATGCGACTGAAAAATACATCCCTGATCTAAATTGATGAAATTATTTTGCCTTCCATTAACAGCTAATAACAGGGTCGGAAGATCTACATTCACGCTAACAGCTTTTCTTAAGTAATAATCCCCTTTTTATATACCACTGGTCTGTTATTATCTTTACATTTAATTATGAGTTTCAAAGATTCTAGGCACGCCTTGAGTATGTCTTTTGCACATTTGCTAATGCAACATCTTTGTACCGCAGTGATTTTTTTTAATGTATGAGTATCTCCTCAATGGATAATTATCTGATAATTATTGAGGCGGAGAATGACAAGGTCTTTGGGGACGAAATCGGCATAATAAGTTTCACTCATCCTCGAATAACAGGCATTTAACTTTTAAAAATTTACATTCTAAATTACTTGATTTCAATTAACTTTTCTTTCTATTAAATATAAATATTTTATAAATCCTTTTTTTTTTATTTATAAAATATATTTTATTATTTAAATGTAATATTGAACTTTTTTAAAACCGTTTAATAACTCAAATTCATAAAACCCATATATTTAATATATTATATGCCACATAGATAATAATTTAATTTTTACAATTGTTAGATATTAAGGTATCTAAAAATAAAATTTTTGGATTTAATATTAAGAGATATAGTTAAATTTTTATAAACACTGTAAATAAAGAATTAAATGTATGAATTTTTTAAATACTGTACCCCTGAGGAAGTCGCCAATCTTGCAATCCGGAATATTTCGCCAATTTCTTTAGGTTACGAAGTTCCAAATTCGTAACAATATAATGACTATTTACAGTATTTCTGCTTTGATAGTTATTCGAAGAATTTTTTAGTTATAGTAAATAAAGAACATAAATATATATTCTTTTAAATATTTATTCCGTTTGTTTGATATTCTGATTATTCTGAAATTATTTATTATTCTGAGATTGTTCTTATAACGTATGTCGGCCACTGATACAGAAAATAAACAATTTTTATGATGTTGCCACTCATAAAAATACGAGACAAACAAGAAAAACGATTTTTTAATTTATTAATAATTTATATTTTATTATCAAATAATTATATTCTTTTTAATGCTGTTGACATAAATAAAGTTTTATAACAACCGTTATTTGAATTCATGAAAATGAAATTCATGGAAAATGAACTTTTTAATTTTAGAACGTTAGTTTACAGACGAAAATGGCCGTTTGAACGTATTAAATTTTTCAGTGATTTTCTGATGTTGTTCTTGTTTTCTTCGTTCATTTGATAATGTATGGACAGGTTTTAGTGTAGCAATAAAAAGATAATTTTCGCCTCCAACAAAAAATATATCAGAATAAAATGTAAGTTATTCTTTGGTTTCTTTTTTTCCCCTTTTTTTAAATAATTTTGTTTTAACATTCGAATTCGGCCTCGTAAACATTTTTTTTTTTTTTTTTACATTATAGAAAGGAAAAAAAATTGCTTATTAGCGAATACTTTTGGCGTATCATCATTACGATCAACGATCATTATCTTTGTCTAAATGATACATTTATGTGAGTTAGCAAAATATAATTCCACACAATAATTTAGTGAATAAAGCAATTAAATTTAGAGTAAAAGTAATTTAGGAATAAAATTTTGGTGAAATAATAGAGAGTTTTTGCATACCGTACGTTAGTTACCGTAGGACGTCCGTTAGCTTTTTCTCCCTAGCGCGCATGCTCAGTTTCCTATGAGCATGCGCGCTAGGGAGAAAAAGCTAACGGACGTCCTACGGTAACTAACGTACGGTATGCAAAAACTCTCTAATGATGTATTTTGACGTTAAAGCTGCAATTTGTGGCATAAAAAGAAAATATTAAAATTTTGCCATAATAGTAAAAATTTTGGTGATAAAGCGATATAAATTGACTTAAAGACAATTTAGGCATAATTTTTTTGGCATAATAGTACTAAATTTTAGCGTAAAAGCGATAGCATTTGGTGCAAAAATACTCAAGGAATAAAAAAATTTTTAGTGATAAAAATTTGGCGTTAAAGCATTAATTTTTGGCATAAAAGCAATTTGAGAAACAAAATTCGATTAGCGGTAATATTTGGCGTTAAAGTGATAAACTTTGGTTTAATAGCACTTTCAGGAATAAAATTTGATGTAATAGCTGTTTGGCTACAAATGTTGGCGTAATAACAATGTTTGACGATAAATTTTGGCGAAATAGCGTTTTACAATGACACTGTAGGTCCCGCTCTAATTAACCTAAAGTGTGCACAAAATGACCGTAGAGCGACAAACCAAACCAATGGATATTTAAATCTTTTTTTAATCATTTTCATAAACGTACGTTGTCTTTTGCGACTAATTGTAAATAAAAGACAGCATCTCTAAAGATTAATGTGAAAAAGAATTACCAAAAGTCTTGATAAGATTTATAAAAAAAAATGATTGATATTCTAACAAATTTTGAATCCCTTCCGTGTTTAAAATGCGCATTGAATGCAAATAAATTCAAATGTGCAGTATGTGTGGGGGTCCAGACTAACAACTTGAAGGTTACATTTAAAAAAATAACTCGTTCAGGATCATTTGATTCGTTCAGACTTCAGAGCGCCCTTGTTTTCTTAAATCGTCCATTTCTCTAACTACGTAGCTAATTATTGATAAACTGCGTCCCTCGTAAGATTTGAATCTAATTTGCATACCATTTTAAACGTTAAAGAGACGCTAAATCAAAAGCTTTGCCATTTTTAACCTTGGCTTGTGACATGTTTTGCACTGATCAAACTGCTAAGAAGATAATACCCTCCAAGTAATGTATTTTAAAGAGAAAAATAAATTTTTCTTTTCTTTTAATCTAATGAGCTTTATGTTAATATTTATTAAATACATAACTTTTTTTTCCCTAAAGAACTGATAAAATTTGTTTGTTCAGAATAGATATTTAATAATTTTGTTAAATGCTATTCAAAACAAAATAAAATCTAATTAAAATCTTCGTCAAAATAAAAATGTAATTATTTAGTAGAACCATTTATTTTTAATATGCGAATCATTTTTAAAAAAAAAATAGTTTAGTTATTAATTAAGTACAATTATAATTAAAATATCTACTTCCAAAATAAACAAAATATGTTTTAAATCAAATATTAAAAGAAGCACTGATTAGTCATGAAATGATGGTTTTTCTTTCATTAAAAATGTATCTTCATATAAAAAAAATAGTAATTATTTATGAAATTAGAATTAATTTTTAATTAATATTAAAAACTCAAACGATTGAATTTTAAGAATTTAGAAGAAGGCAATCATGTTAAAAAAATGTGTTTCCCAACATAATAACTACTGTCAAAAAGGAGTTGGAAAAATGCTAACTTATAAAACTGTTGTTAAACTTTTTTTCCCCTTGAAGTTTTTCCTGAATTTTATTTATCTTATTTAATCATATTTATTTATAACAAAACTTTCAAGGAAAGGTATAGTGTTAATTTATTGAAATCGAGATGATATTTACTCCTAAATTATTACGAAATTTTAATTAAAATATAAGTTTAACAACTAATTAAAGTAAGCAATTATTGAAGTTACAAATGCTGCAAAAAACAAGTAACATAAAAAAAAAAACCTTTTAAAGTCAATTCCTACTTTTTTTCCCTCTATTGCAGAAAGTTCTTTATAAATAATTTTCATTCATTTTTTTAAGTTTATCTGCCGCCATCTATTGGTAGATGCAACTTAAATCTAAAAAAAAAAACTAAAATTAGTTAATTAAATTTTATTACTGAATTAATATTTGAAAAAAACTGTATTAGCATCCAGTGTCATCCACTACAAGTTGAAAAAAAAATGTATTTGAAACTTGAGTGGATGAATAAAAAGTATTTTATGAACGATTGAAAATGGGAACAAGATATATATAGGGAGAGTGTGAGCTAATAGAAGAAATTGAATAATAATAATGTTCTGTAAGGATTTATTATAGTCTTCAAGATCCCTTGTAATAAATGGATGCTTCTTTTTTAGGCCGTGATTGCATCTGCCATCATCAACAACCCGCCTCTTCGTTACCAAGACTACTTGTACCCGACATGGGCCGTGGCTCTGGGGTGGGGGTTCGCCCTGTCCTCCGTGGCCATGGTGCCCGCGGTGGCCTGCTACAAGCTCTGGAAGGCTGAAGGCTCCTGCGCAGACGTCAGTTTTTCCATTTATTATTCAGCATTCATAACCCTAACTCTTCTGAATTATAGTGCAGTTTAAGCCAATTCATGACAATTGACCTTTAAAGTCGCCAAATTTGGTATCAAATATGCTATTGAGACTTATAGAAATATCCCTTCCATACTAAAGTGATAATCGATGACGATCATTTTACAGACATCTATCAACAGTTCTCTACTTTCTTACACAAGTCGTTGTTCCCACTCCATCGTGGTGTTGATCTCTCTTGTTCTCTCTCGCTCTCTACTTCTCGTCCCCATCACCTTTTAAATTCTTCCAAGATCTCACGCCCTTCATTTATTATTGGCCAAGTTTTCCTCAAAATCGACCCAAGGGCCTACAAGTTTTTCCATTGGTAGGATTGATACCGGCACTTAATCAGATAGAAAAAAGTGGCTAGTTCCTTTCAGAGGTCAAGGATCCGTTTCTTCAGCACGAGTGGCATCTACTAAAAATTCTGTGTATACATGACTTAGCATTTCGCCACCATCAAAGAGTTCTATTTCCTTTTGGAAGACTCACCTCCTCAAAATATAAGCGACTACAGACATCTTCACAGGTAACGGCAGTCTTAATAAAATTCCTTCCGCCAGTAATGCAATACGAAAACTTGACCATCTGAGCTTTGAAGTTTCGAAGAACCCTGCCAATTAAAAACGCACAAAGATATCAATATGCATTCGCAGTTGTGGCAAAGGACCTGTTTCTTCCGGAACTGGTCTTTCTTTAATCAGAACCGACTCGCATCCGGTAAGGCCTAGAATCCCCTATATTCACACCATTCAAACAGACATAATACATAAAATATACAACCACAGCACATGAAATATACAATGATTACAAACAATTATACCTTAATACACACAAAAAAAATTGTAAATACATATCAACACGATACTTATCCATGTTTATTAAAATTTTAAAACATCTTATTTTTCATAATCTTAAAAATTTTGGCTTGGGCCAATAAACAATATATTTTTTTCGGAAAAATATCTCAATATTTTTTTTAATTTGTCTTCAATAATCTCACTTTCTCTAAATTTATTAGAGTAGTTGCAATGTATAAAATATGTGTATTTGAAATTTGATATTACTATTGACCATTTACAATTCCAGTTTTGTATTTAAATAGCTTTTATAATTAATATATTTTATCTTTATCTTTGCAGAAAATTGCACACACTATTACACCCAAAAAAGAAAGAAAGGCTTACAAAGAAAGTGGTACTATCACAAGATTCAAGGTAATAGATTTTTGGTGGTTTATAAATATAACAAACGTTTTGAAACTATTTTACTTATTTTTGTATAAATGTATTTATCTAATTGCATTCAAAATATGCTGATAGATATATAATAAATAAATAAATATATATATATATAGATACATATAAACTACTAGTTCAGAGTTACTGGAGAATACACCGAATTGGGCCAAGTCACAAAATAGTAGTCTTTGGGACCTTGCGATTTTTTGCAGCTCCAATTAAACGATATGTCGCCAAATGTGGTAACCCGGGTTTCTTGTACTATTTGCAATTCCTTCCACATACAATGGTGGACTTTGGCGAAAAGAATTTTTGACGCCAAATCCCTAAATTCTAAATCATCAGTGCTCTTATATTTCATCTATACTTCAGAAAGCAGCTTAGCTAGAAATTTATTTTGATGATTTTTATTTATTTATTTATTTTTATGATTTTTTTCGTTCATTAAATTTAGATAACTTGTTTGGGTATTATTTAAAATTATCTTTAATATAATATTTCGTTTTATCCCTGTATAGGATGGAATATCTATACCTCGTAAACACTTAAATGTTTGTTTGTAATACATTTAATTTGTAATGGATAAAATTTTTCTATTCAGAAGGATATTGCTGGATTTTTGCTTTAATATTAGCAATGAAAAACAAACTGTCGAATAATAAAATAAATAAAGAATTTAATATCATTTATTATTAAAGTAAATATAAAAGAATAAAATAAACAACAGCAGTGGAAGTAGGTATAGAATTTAGTATTATTTACCTCACATTTAACTTGTTAAAAAAATTAAAAACGTACATAAATATTATAAAATCAACAGCAAGATTAATTAATATATTCTATTTTTTTTATATATTATAAATTTTCAAATAAATTAAATTGTGTCATTGTTATTTACCATTTATAAAGAAAACCAACAAGTTTAAATACTGTTTAATTTTAAGCAACTGCAAGCATGATATTGTTCAAACAAGAATATTGAATGTTCAGAAAAAGGCACAAAGATAAAAATTTATGAGCACCTTTAACATATGTGTAACAGCTAATAAAATAATAAATCAATGTTATATGTTATTAATGTTTATATTATACGCTATTAAAAAATAGCATAAAAATATACTTTTAGAATAAACATTAATTTGTTTTATTTATTGAATCTTTAAATAAAATTTGTTAAAATAAGAGCCGTTATTTCTAAAACCGTTAATTAAGCATGGCGACTTTGCATTGCAAATGTGCACATTTTGCATTATATAATGTGCATTACAAAAGAATATTTGATTGTGGCATGTATATTTGTGGAGCTAGCGGTGCCACAGGTTTCAGGTGCAAGCCCCTGAGGTGCCATTGATATTTGTAGTGATTCGGAATCCACTTTAAACCGGGGCTCTCGGTCTAATACGATTGTAGAGCATAGATGTGACAACCCTAACCTTTAAAAAAACATCTCCTCTCACGAAATCCGCCAGTACGCAGACGGCCTTGGCCTATCTTGGGGTTGTTTTGCCACTGAGGAAGAAGAAGGAGATATATATTTATGAAATAAATTTTTGATTTTTTAAATTTGAATATTTATGAATAAATTGTTTTAATATTTTTAAAATCTCTCTTTTTTTTTTTTTCAGTTGAATCATTGGACGCACGTGTAGTGCATCTCCCTCTGTCTGTGAAAATAGCTGGTTTTTACAAAGATTCGTACACTTATTGTTTATTGCACCAACGTTTTCGTCTTTGAATTGCATAAGTCTTCACCAGTGGGCGAGATCTGCTACGTGAGCGGCTTTGTTTCTGCAATTTATTTCTTTTTGGCTTCAACTAAAACATCAATTTTTATTTCTTTTTCATCGAGGATGGAGAACCCTATGATAATTAGCAATCAACAAAGATTGCTAGTCCGTACGTTTTTCGCTATTAACAGTACAGACTGAAAATCCAAATGAAAAAAAAAATAATAATATCTCAGTGTGAAAAAAATGCACAACTCTCAGATTATAAACATACATAAACTGTGAATAATGCAGCATGTTCACTGGTGCATCAAATGTTGCTGTGAAAACATGCAAAAGACCAAAAACTACTATTGCATCGCAGAGCAACAAAAACGGGAATAAACATACCTCAGTTTACCATGTTGGATGTAAACAATAATGCAGCACATGTTAACATGTGTCATGCAAAACAGCAAATCGACTCATAAAACTTGATGAGTTTTGTGTTACCAAAACTAGTGAGCATAGAAGCTCTGATGATCTATGCTTTTTGCTATCATGCTAATCAGCATGCTTTGATCTAATTGCATTTTTTTTTATCATTATTAATCGAATCTGTTTTAGCCATTTTACAGAAACTATAAAATAAACTGCTAAGCCTATAAACAGAATCAGCAATACGATGAATATATTACTTAACTAATATATGAATGAATATACAGCATGTAATAACAAAACAATTTATTGAATATAAATTGACAATTTATTGACAGCTTGATCAATGTTAGTTCAGGAATTAAGTACATAAATCAACATGATTTGATTAAAAAATCAGTGGATTTCATTAGTATCGTTGTCAATTAAAATCTGTGTCTAATATGTTTGATGATTCAAAAGACATCAATCAGTGTGTCTTGAATTTAGATAGTCTACTTTATTGATGGTTAAAAAGCAAAATAATAATAATAATAATAATAATAATGCTTTTTATCTTGATCTACAAAACACTCTGAATCTACATGCTCTCAATATTTCTTCAGATCAACGTGTCTTGAAAAAAAACATTTCTTGATTTTAAAAAAGGTTACAAGAAAACATTGAATCAATGTATTAAGTTGAAAAAAAATTATAATATATCATAAATTTTATTTTTATCAAATATTTATGATGAATTTTAATAGATATTTAATATCTGAAAAACATTTATCTGATAGTTAATCGTTTTACTGATGCGTTACTTTAAAATATATCTTCGAAATAGTACTATCCAAAATGACACTTCAAAAAAAGGAAATATTGTTTCTTCCTCATAAATTATATAAATTTGAACCATTTAATGCCATATATTTTATTATTTTTCTAAATTTAACTTATCTTTGGGTAAAAATATTCTTTGGAAAACTTTTATGTTACTTTTACTTACAATATAGCCCATAATATAAAGTTCAAATTTTAATTTTTGTTATTTTTTTAACTAGTTCATTTTTCTTGACCAGTATGAGACCGGTCCTAATAAAGTAATTTCAGCTTTTATAATTTTTGCCACTGATAATTATTTACATTTCATTATATTCTAAAAACCGCAATTGTCATTTTTAGTGGCTGTATTCTTTTGCAGAGGCTATTCTTGTTTGGTATATGAAAAAAAATAAAAAATAATCTAGAAATATTAAATTTCATCAATTATTTTACACTGTTGAGAGATTTGAATTTTTTTTATTTTAATGATTATAATTCTGATGATTTTTTTTTATTCTGATGGATTTATCCACCACTGCGACTATATTAATCTATAAAGTGACAATATAGTTAATATTGACTAAAAAATTATTTTTAATAATTTCAATCAATAATTTTTTTAATAATAATTTTTTAATAACTTCTAGTTTTTAATCTCGAGTTTAAAAATCACAATTCCTACTCTAACAATTTAATTTATGTTCCTACTGAATATTGTGACTGAAAATAGAAAATACTGAGCAAAGACAAATACAATACACTGAACTTTGCCATTCCATTTTCAATTAATTTTCATGAACTTGAAACTTTCATAAGCATTTTTCTTTTGTTAACGAAAGTGAATTTTTGTAAACATTTCCATGACTGAAAATTACAGAAATTGTACTGAAGAAATGAACTTCATGAGAAGAGGATTATCTTAAAAAAAACAATGGTATCCCATGAGTGATTAGGTTACACAAGAATCAACAGTTTGCTTTTCATGTAATGAAATAAACAGTTGTATATCGCAATCTATGTGCATTGTCACCAATTCAAGTGATGTCAAAGACTGCATTGACCATTTGATTGACTGTTGGTCAGAATATAGCTCTATGTATAACTCATTTTGTTTCTTAGTGTAGTTAATACTCTTAAATGTTACTTCTGTTGATATTGAATAAACTGAACATTATGACATTCAATGGCCATTGGTACATAAACATCAGTTATTAAATGTACTGAACTTTGTATCTAAAAACATTATTTTTGCATTTAAAACCTTGAAGCATGGGTAAAGAGTACAGTCGTACCTTGATTTATGGACTTAATTTATTCTAAATATCTTAAAAACATTTACCAAACAGAACAAACGCTCCCAAGAGGTGAATGGGGAGGGCAACCCAAGGATATTATGATCTACATGTCTATCTACATCGTAGACACAGAAATTTTCGGTTTGTAGTATCGCTTGCAGAGCTCACTTGGGCATTGTGTTGAGCTTTACTCAACACCATGCTATTCCAGATGTTATATAGTACTGAAGATTTATTGTAGGATTTGAAGTAAAGAATATGAATACCTCTGTGGTTGGTTCAACATTATTCTCTGGTGTCACTGCAATCTGGAACTAAAGTGTCCATCGTACAACAGTAAGCCTTTATAATCTTCCAATAACGTAAGATGTTTCGAGAATTTATTTAACCATTTGCCTTGTACTTTTACCTTGTAAGCGTTATAAATAAGAACTCGAAAGTTTATTTTGAGTATTACGCATAGCATTCTACGAACATTAAATTGGCAAAACTTCCCCAACGTTCTAAGGGCAAGTAACACTTCTAAACGTCAACTCGCGAAACTTGACAAATAAGATCACAGATCATTTTTCTGATCAGTCAAAGTTGGTTTGTGCGATCTCAATTTGAAATGAACACTGATTTAAGTGAAGTTTTGAACAAACGTTCACAAGAAGTGCATATGGAGGGGGTCCCTCCTTCCTCAGCGTGGGCAACTCAAGGATATTCCGGTCTGCGTGCCTATCTCCGACGTAGACATAGAAACTTTCGATTTGTGGTATCGCTATCGAGATGTTCATACTTTTCTTCTCGATATCCAATAGCAGCCAATGGTTATGCCTTTCAATGGACATTGGTAAAGGTCTGGTAGGTGGTCTGTAGGCCAGAAAGTAATCATCCTTAGACGAGACATGAAAATTTTCGGGTCGTCCCCTTGCCAGGTTTCGAACTAAGTTTCTCTGTATCAGAAGCCTAGAACGCTAATCACCAAGTCAGTACTAATTGAATACAATTGTACTATAATTATTAAAAATTTTCCTCGTTGCATTTGCATTTCTCAAATCCAGATTTTGAGCAGGAAGACAAAAAAAAATGTTTTCAAATGCCAAATATTTTGATCAGGTATCCTTCGACACTAAAATAGTAATAACAGCATTACTCAAGATGCTACAATATTTTCCAAAGAGAAAACGGGGGTTGGCTTTGCTTTCGAACAAAGCGCTATAAGTTTGAAAACTGGAATGCGGAATCTATTAGGCAACTCCAGCTCCAAAAAAGTTAAAAATTTGAAGAAAAAAATCATGGAAAAAAATAGTTTGTAAAAATCTGATTCCTTTTTATATTGATTCATAATTCGACTTACGACTGTACATCTTTGCTCTTAAGTTTTAATATTTTTTGTGACTAGTTATTTTCTTTTAAGTATTGAAAAAAAAAATCAATGTAACATAATGTATAAAAGTTATAAGTTTATGATTGTAAAATTAAGAAAATATTTTTTTCTTCTTTTTATAAGTATCATCTTTTAAATAATGACAACAATTTTTTGATATTTTCATTTTATTTTTGGCATATCATTTTATTTATAAGTTTGCATTTCTAACAATTAAAATGTTTGTATGAAAAATTGTGGCAAAAAAATATCATGTAATGTGCATTTATTCTAAAATAAAATCATGAAAAATGCATTTATTTCTTTGTAAAATTTATATATATATTTAAGTAGACGTGTAATATTCGTTCCAATTAATAAATGAAACTTACGTATATTTATTATTTAATTATTGAAGTTTTCTGTAAAACATTTCTTTAAATCGCTTACTTATTTAAAGCTTTCTAACGATATTGAAGGCCTTTATTTAATTTTTTTTTTATATGATGACATTTTAAATGAATATTAAAACTAGTTTTTAGCACATATCATTTCTCAATTTCAGAGATACACAAACCGCGCCCTATTTCATTACATGTCCGTTTTACTTTTTAAAAAATATATGACAGGCAATTATTTTCAAAGATTCAAACATAGAACTTGATAGAATTTTAATTTACTATTTTATTCGGCGTTTTTTATGCTATTGCAAGCAAGATCAAATCCTTTGTCAATAACGTGCTAACCTTTATATACCTATATACAATTTTCTTTCTCTTTTTTTAATGTTTAGAATATTTACAGCCAAAAACATGTTCCATTGTAATTTAATCAAATTATTTAAATATCGTGAATCATTAATAACTTTTAACTATATTTACTTAATATCTTTACATAAAATAAGTTTGTATATAACATCTGTGGATCCTTACATAATATATATATATACACTCAAGAGCCAAAACATTATGACTACCCCTACATTTTGCAATGAACTCGCCTGGATGACGTGGAAGGCACGTGATCAGGTGGAAGTGGTATTTAACTGCTGCTGGAGAGTCTGAAGAATCATTCTTTCACTTCTGTGTGTGATGGGAAAGGCTGCGGATCTAAGCGACTTTGATAGAGGGCAGATTGTAATGGCTCGAAGGCTCGGAACAAGTATTTTCGAAACTGCACTACTCGTGGGTTGTTCGCGATCTACAGTTGTTAGTACTTATGCGAAGTGGATGAAAGACGGTGAAACCAGCAGTAGACGACATGGTGTTGGACGTCCACAGGCTATCAAAGAAAAAGGTCGTCGGAGACTGACTCGCATGGTGAAGCAAAACCGGAGCCAGACAGTGGCTCAGCTTACAGCCCAATACAATGCAGGGCCAAGTAGAATAGTATCGGAGCACACTGTTCAGCGGACACTGTTAGATATGGGTCTACGCAGCAAACGTCCCACTCGTGTGCCTTTTCTGACCAAGCGTCATCGCCAACTGCGCCTGCGCTGGGCCCGAGAACATCGTGACTGGTTCATGGAATCAGTGGGAGAGAGTTGCCTGGTCAGATGTATCACGGTTTGACATTCATCACGCCAATGGCCGTATCAGGATACGCCGTCTTCCAGGCGAACAGTTGCTCCCTCAATGTACAGTAGGTCCTACATAGGCCGGTGGTGGCGGTATTATGCTTTGGGGGACGTTATCTTGGGCGTCTCTGGGACCCGTGGTTGTGGTAGAGCAGACCATGAATGCTACAGGGTATCTGAACATCATTGCGGACCAGTTGCACCCTTACATGGCCTCTGTTTTTCCAGCTGGAAATGGAATATTCCAACAGGACAACGCCCCTTGTCACAAGGCTAAAATTGTGTTGGAGTGGCTCCAGGAACACGATGCTGAATTCCAGTTAATGTCCTGGCCGCCTAACTCACCGGATCTCAATCCGATAGAACACATTTGGGATGTCCTGGGACGGCAGCTCAGAGTTCAAAGACCACCAATTCGCAATATCTCGGATTTGCGTGATCGTTGCTTAAACATCTGGTACAATCTGTCTCCGGCCCTTTACCAAGGACTTGTGGCATCCATGCCAAGGCGGGTTGAAGCTGTGTTGCGCGCCAAAGGTGGGCCAACTCGTAATTGACAGGTGGTCATAATGTTTTGGCTCTTGAGTCTATATATATATATGCGTGTGTGTTGCTGTGTATACGTGTGCGCGTCCAAATGTAGTTAAGGCATGCAGGGATGCACAGACACAGGATTATCACAATCGATTAGAATTAAACACATATTTATACATATATATTTAATTATAAAAATTTGTGAATAAGAATGTATATTAACACATTGAAGACGGTATGCAGTAAAAAATATAAAGCCTGAATTCCAGCATATTTTTTTGTAAATATTTAATAAAAATTAAGAAATATTTAAAAAAGTGATTAATATATTCCGTAATGGCAGGGATTTCTGCAAATGACATGAATTCTGTCATCCGTCTTCAAAGTGTTAAATAATCTCATTTTAACAATTTTTTTGTGATATTGTATATTCATCTCTGATTCGTAAAGAATTCCCGACTTTAAATCTAAATAGATTAAAAATAATAATCCCTTTCGCAACGTATTTATATGTTAGTGCACTTTGTAACGTGTCAGCTATCAAATCACAGGTCCAATCAATCAGCCCAAACTAGATAGAACTTTCTGATTGCAAATCAGATAAATATATAAGGGTGCATCATAAATTCCTGCAAACTTCAGAAATTCATAATAAAAGAAATAATGCTCCAAAAAAATTTCGGTTTGCGTAAACATCATCAGAAGGACAATGAATTTTTTTTTTTTTCCTCATGTATAAAAAAAAATTGTTTCAAAAGCAACCATCATACCGGAACGTTTTACGTAAACCAGGCCATCATTAAAAAAATAATAAAAACTGGAAATGAATTTGTCATTCCATATCAGTAACATGCTATCGTTACCAAATCGAGCATTGGTGGTTAAACTTTTCTGCAAGAAATGGTGAACCACAACTATTCCATTTCGAAAGTTTCACATTGAAAAAAGACTGAAGGCGCAAAAAAAGCCCAATTTCATTGAATGGGAAATAAATTCAGTACGATGTTTTGAAGAAACAGGGAGTTTTGAGGATCGTCCACGAAGTGAATGTCCATTCTTCAGCGTGAACAGCACCCATGTTGTAAAAAGTGTCATGGAAGAATTGGTAGCCGACACATCGCGGGGAGTAGTTATGAATTGTCAAGCCTGGGAGAATAACTGGGATTCCGGAATGGTCAATTCGATATATTCTGCACAGAATCCTGGATATTTGTATCTGCACAAGATGCAGGCACTTCACCAGTTATTACCGCCAGATACAGATGCAAAACTAAACTTTGCTACTTGGAGCTGAAACGTGATCCACAATAGATGATGGTTAAGAGGATGGATGTAACTCTCTTTTCACTTCATGATGATGTCAACACCCAACTTTGACATGCGAGCGCCCTCTTTCGGTTACTTTTGAAATCATTTTTATACAAGAAAAATACAATTCTCTGTCATTTCTGATCATATTCGGGCAAACCGAAATTTTTGCTTCTTTCATTAAGAATTTAAGTTCGACCGCATTTATGACAAGCCTTGTATATATATTACTATAATTGATTATAATAATATATATACAAGGTAATGAGGCAATAATAATTGGCGATAATTTGGCGAATATTTTTATGTTTCTCCCTCCTTCAACAACTCACTTAAGTTAAAACATTTTGTACTACTTGCTGAAACTGGACAACGCGGAAAATTTTATTTTTATTTTGTGAAAGTTCTATAGCATTTTACAGTGAAGTAATTTCGATTTTCAATCTTCTTAAAGAGCAGAAATAATAGCCTTCGTTTTATTTTAATCGTTACAATTATGTGTTGATTAACAAAACTAAATTTGTAGTATTATTCTTTTTCATCATGTTATTGATTCTCAAACTGCAAAAAGCAAACAGATTAAAAGGAGAGAGCAACATATATCCCAAAAATAACTATTAAATAACTTTATTCTATCAGTTTTTCTATATTTTTATTTGGTTAGATTTTTAGTTCATATATATATATATATACTAGCAGAGCACGGCATACGTTGTCCTGCCAAAAAAATGCATGGTAAAAAATTACATATCGCGGATATATTCTCCATGTTCCAATATACTATGTGCATACTAATTTTCATGGATATCGTTTGAACGGTATATAAAATGAAATGTTACAGCACAGTCTGATGGCAAGCAAAAATAAAGTGGATACAGCGTACTTATATTGTATACTCGAATACATATTATTATTAATTTTCATAGTGATGGGTTGAACGGTATAGAAGTTGATATACTGCAGCATCATCTGGTAGCGACTTACAACAAAGAGGATAGCATGAAAACATTCTCCAAGTTTTGTCAAGCACACACAAAAAATTTCATCAAATTCGGTCAAGCCATTTAGGAGAAGTTCAATGACAAACACATGTACAGAAGAATTTATGTAAATGTATGTATATATATACATAACAATGTTCTTATTTCATGTGCAAAATTTTTTGAATTATTAAATGTTAAATTTGAAATACCGTGTGTAAACTGCAAAGCATTTTATTACAATACGCTTGTCACGTGCAATAAAATCTAAATGTCCATGACACTAATTTCATTTAATGGCATAGCATTTAATCAAAATGCAAACAGAAGCCCTTTTACTACATAAATTACAAAGGCAGCTTGTTTTGATGTGCACAGTCTGATTATAATTTACCATACCTTCAGAGTTCTACAGACATTTTTTTTTACATAAACTTATGCAACAGAAAAGGCAAAGATTATAAACTATAAGACTTAATAATATTTAATGAAAGCAAATTTGTTAAATTCTGAAAAGAAAAACTTGTTTAAATGTATTACCTTTAAAAAAAATAGTATACTCTTATATATCGGAAAAATTATTTTTTAAACATGAATTTCTTAAACATGCTGAAGTAGCAGATATCAGTAAATAGTTAGGCTTATTTAAGATTTAATTCAATGGAGATTTTATTTTTTAGTGATGTTTTTCCCTGAATATGAGATAGATACAGCAGAATCTAAATTTACATTGAACTTGATTGATAAATTAAACAATTAAACAATGAAATACTGAATTGTGATTACGAACACAAGCTTGATAAATTAAAATTCTTGAAGACCACAATAGAGTAGTAAAATTAAAGTGGTGCCAATGCTAATTTAAAAAATTCTTTTTCCTCACACAGAGGTGCAGCACGTAAATCAAGTGTTCAGCATTGTGCGAGAAAAATCTAATGTGTTTACAGCTTATTTTGAGAAACTATAGAAAAATAATTATTAACGAATTAATTACAAACATGAGTTCTTTTTTTCAGAAAAATCCTGTAAAAGGTGAAAAGAATACAATTGATTTTAAATAATTTCTCATGGATTTCTGTAATTTTTATCCTTTCTCACAAATTAGATAATTAATTAAATTTATATAACTTTTAAAATTGTGCTACGCCAGAAGTGTATTAATTGTTTATTTTTACAAAATTGTGCAGTTTTGTATTTTAACAATAAAACAGAGTAAAAATATATTTTCAAAACATTGACAACTAAAAGTCTCAGAGCTTTGAGATCGGCATTTCATATAAAATGAACAATTGTATTTTTAGCAGTACTTCAAGAAGATAACAGCAACAAAATCATGTTACTGCTCCTAATACAGCCACTCGAATGTTGGCATATGTGGAAGTGTAGGAAAACATTTAAAAAATTTTAGAACTATCTACTCTCTAAAAATAAGCATACAGAAATAAATTCAGTAATTATGATTTCATGTATACAATGATGTAACATTGAAGCAAGAAAATATTTATCATCCAACAAACAAAAAAATATTATGGATTTCTTCAAATGAATATAAAATCATTGGAAATGTATATCATAAGGAATATAAGTAAATGCAGTAACATAAAAATTAATAAATTGTATACAAATTTACGTTTTATCTAATATTTAGTAATAATTTATGTAAATCCTTTTTATAAGAGGATTTTTTTTTATGCAAGTTTGATCCATATTATTCCAATTAATTGGGAATCTATGGTACCAATTAAGTTCAATTGTTGTATCTGCAATTTAGAGATCTTATATAGCATTTGAGGTTTTTTTAATATAATAATGATAAAATAAAACCTTCAAATTTACATCGAAGAATATGTATTAGCTAAAAAAAAATAGACATAAATTTAAAATCATGGTGGAAAAAAAATTATAAAAATTTATTAGATGTATTCAACTGCAATAAGCAAGTAAATAAAATAAACAAATTAATGCAAAAATCAGTTGTAAAAATATAAAATGGAAAAAAAATACATTGAAAAATTTTTAATTAACTCTCACATGTTTGGCTCTCTCTCAATTAAGAGCTCTTACTTGAGAGAGTTGAGAGAGCTCTCTCTCAACTCTAACATGATGAGAGTCATATTTTGTCCTCTTTCACCAAAGAAGCCTATTTCCCATAATTCCAGTTATTATAAAATTTCCATGATATTTTTAAAATATTTGTTTGAAGTATTCACTCACTAGAATTTAAATTCTATCACCAGAAAAAAAAAGAATTAGCAAAATTTGTTTTTAATTAATTTGTTACTAAAAGTTTTCAAAGAAGAAAAAATTGCATATTGTACATAGCAGACTATAATACCCACAAAGAAATACAAATATTTTAATATAGAATCCACAGATTATAGGCAGAAGAGGATACAGAAGAGAGTGCAATCAGACAGGAGTCGAACATTTTTGAAAGAATCGTTTAAAAATCTGACTCCTGGTTCTTTTATAAAAATGATGTTTGTCCGAAATTCTAGAAATTAATGTTAATGAGACAATTCAATTGCATTCTTCAATAATACAAGTAGTAGCAAAGACATTGACTGCTTTAGCAGCATACCAAGTAAATGTTGAAAGACTTTTCTGAGCACTGAGGTTTATAAAAAGCTATCCTGGATTACCAATGAAAGAATATCTAATAAAAGCTATACTATTATTAAGAACAAAAAAGATTTAATGCATTTAAGCTTAAAATGTATAATTTTCTTTTGCTTGTATTCAGCTATTACATAATACTTTGGTACCTGTTAATTTAAAACTGTTATTTTTATATGATATATGTATTTTTTGTAAGAAAATTTAGAGTACAAGAATGTTTTAAGTTTATATATTACATTTAAAAATATAAAAAATACTTGGTTATGAAAAAATGCTTTTATAAATATATGAGCTCAATAAAAGTCATTGAATTTATTTCGCACATTCTTCTAAATCCATTAGTGCAGATGATAAAACATAAAATTATGGAAAAAAGTCAGGAATTACGACTCAGTATAAGAAAATTTGACTCAGAAGTTGGAAGGTTTTAGGCATGAAATTATAGTACTTTCATACTAGACTATACCAAATAGCTATTTAAAAACCAAATTTTTTTTTTTTTTTTTTTTTTGTAACTCTAAAGTTGTTACTAACTTTAAGGTAAAGTTGCCCCCCTCCCCTTAAGTTTTGTTATAAAAGTTGGAAAATTGCATGAATTGCTGTTAAAGTTTCAATATTTCAATAAATGTAGAAATTTTTTAAAAAATTCACAATGTTTCCTATCCCTAATATTGAAACATTTGTAAATTTCACAGGGAAAATTTATTTGCATAGCACATATAATGATGCTTAACATTTTTAGTCATACAATTAAAAAAAAAAACAAATTTAAAGAAAAGCACATTTCATTTTATTTGATACTTTTATAAGACAGAAAGCATTATACTGGTGTATTTTCCCTTCTGTTTTGTAAATAAAATTATGGTCATTTCCTATAATTTAAATTTAACACAAAAATTAAAGATATATTTTATCTCAAAATACATATTCAAATAAGACATTGATTTCCTAACAAATATGCACCCGCTTTTGTGACTTAACAAAATAATATCAAAAATTAATCATAATCTAAAATTTGTAACAATAAAAAATATTTAAATTTAAAATATTTTTATATATGAGCAAATTTTTATTTCTTTTTTCATATTCTTCACCAAAATAGAGTTGATTGTATTAAAATAAATTTTAAAATAACTTGCTTGGTTAAAATATAACTAAAAAAAAATGGTTGAAAAATTTGAAACTTGTGCCTTTTAATTAGGGACATTTAAAAGTATATATTGAGATAGACTTTAAAATAATTAACCAAAAAAGATAGTTAAACCCATTGTGAGCATTTATCCAGTATTTTTTCCCTTGTTGATGTAAATGAGGGTCACTTTCCCATAAGATGTCTTTTTAGAAGTAATCCTCTTTTCCTACTCTCACCCTTGGATTGCTAGGCACACAATGAAGGTTGGTTTTAAGTATAAGTACTTTTATACTTAAAATATACTACAAAAGCTTGCTAAAAAAAAAGAAAAAAAAATAGTAAGGTTATTTAATTATAATATCAAATCTTAGATTATCAATCAACAGAAGGTACTTACTGTAATTACTCATCAAATGCAGTCAAAGAGTAGCAGACATTAAATAATATAATTCTTTCTTTTCCCTACATGAAGAATTTTTGATTATGATAAATAAATGTGTTTCAATAATATTTTTCATTGCAGATAAGGGATTTATAATTATATAGTTTTTGTAGTAAATATAATTAAATTGTGATGAGTAATGGATAATTAAATGGAAACTTACATCTTTATTGATGCAAATTGAATCTAAAATATTTTTTACAAACATTTTATTGGATATTAGAAAAAAAGTTCTCCTAATTTTTAAACCTAAGATTTTTTTTTTCCATCAGGTTATATCTGATTTAAAAAACAAATTTAGACATAGCTAAATGATTGAATAAAAAACGTTACCATGAAAGTACAAAAAAAAAAAAATTTATATTTTTTTTTATTTTCAAAATTAATGGGCCTCAATATTTAAAGGTTACAAAGCCCAGTTAAAAGCCTTACACAGAACTCTTTTTAAATTGTAATGATATACCCAATTGATAAATGACTTGTAAGTGTAAGAAAACCAATATAAATTAATTTATTACTGCACCAGATACAAATAGAATATATGATAAACAATCTCTGTACAATGGCCCACTTATGAAAATAAGGGAACTTTACTAAAAATATCTCCAGCAAATTAACCACACACTAATACAGATAACTGTAAGTAACCATGCCTTCAGTTTGGTTCTTCAGTAACAAAATCTATTTTTAAAGCAACCCATATATGAATACGAACAAATATATTTACAAAAATCAATTCATTTATTACGATGTATTAGGAATGTAGCAATTCCAGCCGCAATTGCAATAATGGCAACACTTCCCACAGCAACAAAAACTTGTTCTTTTGTGTCCAGGCTAGAAAATGATCTCAAAATAGTCTCACCTTGATTCATTGTTTTTTTATAAGAATCCCTTTGTTGTGCTCGTTTGAAATATTCTTGAAGATGGGGATATTTCTTTTCCTTGTTGAAAAATTTATCTGCAAGTCCAATCATTTGTAATCTAGTTAAAAGGACACATAGACTAATATCAGCAATGGTAAACTTATCACAACACAACCACCATTTCTTCTTATCTGTAATAGCAAAAGTTAAAAATTAAAAACAGAAAATCAGCCTTATCAATGCTACAAATTATCTATGCACAGAAATACAAAATCTATGTTGTTCCATTAAAACATTTTGCAAATAAAATACCATATATTTCTGTGAATAAGCAGAGAATTTTTATATATATTCTAAAACTAAATTACAGGAATCGGGATATGGATATGCTAATCTTGTATAAAAATGTAGGTACTTTTCTGTTAGTTGGACGCAAGTGATAAATTGCTATATATAGCACATTTTGATTGAGTTTATGAAAAAATTAGTATATTAATAAAATACTAGGAAAAGAAAAAAACCTTTATCGATTTTGCTTTCTGAAAAACTTTTTTGATAACAATTTCAGTTATTTTATTTGCCTATTTTATTTATTTGTATTCCTTCAGCAAATGATTTGTGTAACCATAAAAACTACAGCTACTTTTTTAGCAAGAGCAATTTTCTTTATCAAATATCTTTACCTTTATCAGTGCCAATATAATTTTAAGGAAAGATATCATAGATAGATTACTCTAGATGAAAATTGTAATGTTAAAATATGTACATATTTAATGTGTTTATACAATTCTGAACCTGTGAAGACAATAAAAATATTTGCTGAATGTGAGTACCATTGTGTTACCCATTTGGGAATAAAGGTCAACCAATGCCTGAATCCATACGAGAAACATAAAAGCAAAAGTTTCATTGGTGCCAGATTATGGAATATACCAAACTATTGAATGCCATATTAAAGAGAGGTCACAGCATTGAGTTAAAAAGATGCTATGAATTGAAACCTTTTAAACAGTGTAAATAAAATCTGAATTACAAAAATAAATGAATATATAAAAATTACCTCCATCATGAGTGATTAAAATTTTTTCTACTTCTTCTAACGCATAATCAACATCCAAAATTGCTTTCGAAACTTCTGACATATCCATTACCAAGCAACTGAGTTTTTTCAGATTTGATCTTTTTACAAGATATTGGTCCTTATATTCTTCATTTTTCTCACTCAAATCAGTAAGGAGATTCTCATGAGCAATGAACATTCCTGTTAAAAAACACAAGAAATGAATTTATACACATATATTATCCCTATAACACACTATAAATAACACAAATGTTTGTAAACATTAAAAATAATTTTTTTAACAAATATAAGGCAAATTAGCGACAAATTCAAGGTGACCCTTTTAAATCATTACAGTTAGTTTAATTATATATTTTATAAGTTACAGCTTTATTTTATTTATTAACCTTATCTTTTTTTTTAAAAAAAGTTTATTTAAATTAAGACGCTCTACAGAACTTGTTCAAAAATATAAAAGAATCAAGAATTATTTTATGTTTTTCTGTAGAATATGGGTAGTAACATTGTTACCTTATAACAATGTTACTACCCATATTCTACAGAAAATATCACAGAATATGGTGCAGAATATTCAATTCGGGCATTTCCCCAATTTGCTCAGATAAAATGATTGTGAAAAATTAATAGCATACACAGTTAATCCTTTTTAAATCGCCACTTCACACTTTGCCATTACCAGTAGCAATTTAAAAAGATTTTTTTTTAATATAAAATGCCAACATTTCTAGAAAACATGAGGATTGCAATTTACTAAGAGTTGACTATAATCAAATAAAGCAAAATAGATCATGAAAATAATGTTTGTATTATTTAAATTCATACAGTACACAATTAAAAATTTAGTCTCAATTGAACAATTTAAAAATAATTAATTTGATTTCATACAAATATAAAAAAATTATAAATAAAAAAAATGATACATTTATATATAAATATATATCAAAAAATTATTCAATATTTTATTACAAAAAAGAGACAATAATTAATAAATTTTCATTTGACAGTAAGAAAGGATTAACTCGGTATTTAACAATTAAAATTATTAGCATCCAAAACTCATCCATCAGTTTTTAATGATTAATTAAAAAAATTTGCTTTTTTAAAAGAAAATTTTAAAATATTTGAAATAAATTCTAAACATGTAAATAAAGATAAGAATTCAAATTAAACTGTTAATTACATAAAAAATTATTATCTGATATTTCCAATTTTAAAACCAACTACAACCTTAATTTTTGCTTTATTTTTCAATAATGAAGATATAGTGTAAAATTCAACTTTATCAAGTAAAAAAAAAAAAAAACTAGGTATTTTAAATAATAAACTTTAATTTATAAAACCATTTGTTCACCTAAATAGATATAAAAAATTCCTAACAAAAAATTTTAACTCATCACTAGCTTTTATTAAAAGACTATAAAAAAATTCCTCATTTTCATATATGGATATTCTGATTAAGCAAATTTTAAAATTTTTCATTATATATAAAATACTTAAATTACTGGTGCTAAAATGGCAATTTTTTAGATTAACAGATATGGAAAGATAAACAAAAAAAAAAAAAGAATTTAAGAAATTCCATAATAGCTATAAAAATTATATAAATATATTTAATAAAGCTCTTATAATGAATAAGGTTTCAAAATTAAAACATGTTGAGTTTCAATTTTAAAAATATATATTACAGTAGGATTCTTAAAAATTAAATTTGACACCACAAAGTTTTTCCCATTAATAAACTGATCCAGTTATTGAACATTTTATCAGAACAAATGTAATTAAATATTTTCGACACAGCTAATTAAAGAAATAAAAAAGGTAAATAAATTTTAAAATAAAATTTAACAAATTTTTAAATACAAATTTTTTTTAAAGGAGAAATATTATTTTAATATTACTAATAGGTGCATTATTGAAAGTCAAGTTTGTGGAATTTTATTAGAAACACACAAAATTGGCACCAGTATGAAATGCAAAATGTCACAAAATTTATGCAATACCTTGTCGTATTTTGATTTCTTGTGGTGTTAATTTCATAACACCACTAATTCTGGGATGGAAAATGCAACCATATGTTACAAGTTTGATAGGAACATTATCAAGTAAATCACGCATCCTCATTACATGTTGATATTCAGGACTGCCTTTGTCAGGAATTAACCTAGGTACATTACCTGCAAATAGTAAAATTAGTTTTTTGTCAAATTTGAAGAAAATTGGCAATAAACAACTCACAACAACAACCGTTTAAAAAGTACTGATTTTTTGCACTGTAATTTTTTACATTTTTTTTTGTGAATTTACATAAATTATTATTTAAAATCTTCTTTAATCAATAAAAATCTGAATTTTTTCATTCGAAGTATTACAAAATTAGTAAATAAACACAAGATAAAAAAACTATTCATTGTACCAATAATTCTTGAATTTTAAACAATTAAAATATAAATATTTTAGATTTACAAGCAGAAAACATAAATGAAATTAAATATTTTTACTGTTCCATTTAAAATTTAGCATTCATTACTAACAGAATTGAAAAGTCTCTTATTTTAAAATTAAACTTAATTAAACTATTTTAAAATAGACTTAAGATAAAAAGTTTTTAAAAGGCGCAAGAAACTATTTTTCCTAAAATATAGAAAAAAATTATATGAATTTATTTACTGCTATTTCTCTATTATTATAAGGTTTCAAATTAAGAAATAATTTTTCTGGTGTTAGAATTAACTTTTATTAGTCAGTACTATTTTATGTAAAAGGTACCTTTAAACTAAAAATTAATTATTAAGTTCCATTAAAGCAAAAATTATTTGAAATTACTATTTAGTATTTTTATTGTTATTTTCTAAAATTGAATATAATGATAATTCTAACTCATAATTATTTTATATGCATTCTAATTCATAGGACTTGCAATCTGCAGTCTATCATATCTGAAAAATCTATTATACAAATAAGTTGGTCTGTCTATACAGTAGAATTGGCTCGAAAAAAGATATTTATTTAGAATTCATGGCAAATTTGTTGCTCATCTCTGTTAATGTTTTCCCCATTAGCACTTGCACAACAGCCCATTCTTATTTTCCACTGATCAAAACCATGTTGCAGTTTATTTTTTTTATAACAGTTTTAATAGTTGTAATGTTTTCTTCTTAACAACCATCAAAGACTTAAAACAGTTTTCTTTTACACTTTTATTTCAGAGAAAAGAAGTCAAATAGTGTAAAATCAGGAAAATATGTAGGAAGTTTCAGTGTAAACTATTTTTCTACAAAAAGCTGTTTCACAGAGAACACTATATGTGAAGAAACTGTTTGTTCTGCGAGAACCCTAGAAACCATTTTGCATAAACATTTTTCAAATAGATTTTCTCCTGCAAAATTTTGCACACAGTATCTTTGTCAATGTTGATCATTTTAGGTATCATTTGAACACTCAATCAATAGTCTGCTAACAATTGCCTTTTTTTTCACATTTTTGCTAGTTCTTGAAGTTGCTGAACTCCTAAAGTGTTCATCCACTTCTTCACAATCTTTAGTGAACCTTTCTGTCATTCAAACACTCATAAACTTCTCCATAAGCCAGACTAAGCACCTGTAAACACACCGTCAGTCTTTTTTGCTCAAAATTTTCAGTCTCACATAGTTAAATTTTAGAACTTAACATTTTAATAGCATCAATGTTAAATGCACATACACTTAAATCACAACTGGTGAAACTTAGTGATCTGCAGGCTCAGGTATCCTTATCTCCAATTTGTCATTTTACTATCAGAGCTCAAAGGTTGCTACAAAGCCAGTGAAAATTACTTTATAGAGAGACCTTGCAAGTATAATATATTTGTAACATAATGAAACAAATAATATTCAAACTTTCAGCTACATCCCATTTTTTAGAGGAATATTTCAGTTTCAAACACAATGTTAACATTTAATGCTAATTATATGAATATACATTATATAAAGGATGTCTTTTAGTAATTTAAACTATTTACATCAATAATAATAATAATAATATATTACAAAAAGAAAATGTTAACCTTTATTAAAAATCATAATGTAAGAAATTTATCTATGATTTTCAGGAATTCTACAGAATACTTTTATAGTTATTTAATTTTTTTTCCTACAATATAACTTAACACACTTTACTTCAATTTTTGTTTAAAATAGGGTTTTAAATTTTAAATAATCACCTCACCATTGCTAAAATTGTCTTCAATGTAATCTATGATTCGTCGAGAGTCTGGAATGATTTTAACACCATCTTTCAATACAGGTACTTCACACTTAGGATTAATCTTTAGAAACCACTGTTCATATTGTTCACCACGATATAAATCTATTATTTGAGATTTGAACTTCAATTTCTTTTCATGCAACGCAAATACAACCTAGAAAAGAAACATGCTATATAAAGATATTTATTTTAAAATAACATCATTGAATGTCTGTAACACATTTTACTATCAACATTAAAACAATGTAATAAATCATTCCATTTCATTTTGAAGACGGCATTAAAAATTAGTCGAAAAGGAAATGCATACAAAAATATGAAGTAACTTTTACATAACTTCACTTTTTTCCTAGTTTCTATATATATCTTAATTATATCTTATAATGAGGATGTATTTAATTTGTGATTATACACATATGTGTACATCTTTATAAAAATATTGCAGCCATTAATCTAATTCTGTTAACTAGCAACTTTATGAAAAATTTATAATCATAACAAAGGAGTAGAATAAATTTAATAAGAAAGAGTAAAATATACAATTCAAATATTATATCACATGACAAAATTCAAAGATATTATACATCTACATGTTTTCATAATAATGAGCAATTCTCACTCAATGGAAGATAACATATTTGTGAAGAGCGCCATAAGAATAAAATTTTAAACAAAGGATTTTTATTATAACTTAATATAATAATGAGCAATTCTCAATCAATGTAAGATAACATATTTGTGAAGAGTGCCATAAGAATAAAATTTTAAACAAAGGATTTTTATTATAACTTAATATAAAAATTAGTAAAACCTGAATAAAATTTTTTTAAATTTTAAATTCTAAAACTGAACACTGCTTAAGGGTTACTAAAATAACATACTTTTATAGTTCAACCATGAGAGGATGGTAAATATGGTAGCAGATTTTCTTGAATTAAATAAAGGAGAAAAAAATTAGAGCCAAATCACAAAATAGAGGCCATTAGGATTTGGTGCCTTTTTTGGCTGCCAAGTAACTGAAAATCAGCAAATGTAGTAACCAAGGCATCTCCTATTGCATGATTGGCCAAGATTAATTATGTGGTTTTGATTGGCCAAGATTAGTAGCAGGATTTAATTCAATTACTGGAATGTTCTAGAAGGATTAGAAACCATTAATTTTAATAATTCACTTCACTTGTTACCACTTGATGTGGTTGCAGTTGCTCTTTCCTTGTGTACTGACCAGTCTTTCGATTAGCAATGTCTGGTATTGAAGAATTTTATTTTGGTAACAAACATTCCAGGCATTTCTTAAAATTTAAATAAGGGTGTTACAGTAAGGATTTGGAATGTTAAGGTAAGTTGAAAATACTGAATGGCATATAATATCCAAGAATGTTGCATATCCTAATTGTGAAAAAGTTATGGTTCTAACTGTTATGAAAAATAAATCTGGTGGATATATGCAGTGATGTAAAGCGATATTTAATGGTGTAGCACACAATATGAAGAAATCCATTCATTAAAATTCAAGATTCTCTCAACCAAAAATGAGGTTGTACAATATTATGAGAATTATGTTACACTGGAACTATAGTCATTCGACTGTGGATATAGCTGATAAGATTGTATGTATGCTGAATATCTGATAGATTGGAGGAGTTTTCATGGAGAAATCTGTATGGATGTCATTATGAAACAGAATATAATTCTGGGTGATAAACAGTCCTATGCAGTTTAATCATATTCTAGCATGCTGAGGTAAGTACATTTTCCCATAAAATTTTCAGCAATTTTTGTTTATTTTTCCATCATGTTTCCTAAAAACCTTCAGCTATTTTTTTTTTTTAATTCACATTCTGCTTTGTGAAATCAAGCTAACATAGTAGGGTTGCAATATTCTTCACTTAGAATAGCACCCATCATTTGGTACATTTTGGTGAAAAATATTTTTGTTGCCAAATCACAATGACATCTGTTCTGAGATTGTAAATATTGTATATTAATACTACTTCCCTTTTAATTTTCTCAAATTTAATGTTTGAAACAAGTTATCTATATTATATTTATTTCCATTCTTGAATATATCATTTAATTGACATTCATAAAACAATGGAAATGTCTCAAAATATGGATGGTAAACTTAGTACCTAAATAAATAATATTTAATTCAAATTTTTTTTAATTCAATAAAGGAGAAAAAAATTAAGTGTTATAGATATGAAATTATCTTGCCATCTTAAAAACATCAAAATTATATAAACAATATATTTTTTACAATAATTTTTCCTTCAGAATTTAAATATACATGTAATATCTTTTATTAACAATTCATTGTGGTAAATAATTCATCTGAAGTAGAAACAATAGATTTGCCATCATCCAGGGGAAATGTAGTTGAGTAATACCATAATGAATAAACATACACAGATATAAGCTTATACAAAAAATAAAAAGGAGTACAAAGGATTAAAATTCATCAATGTATTAAAAATAAAATTAATCAGCATATGTAATAGTATAAAGTAAATATTCAAAATGTTTTTTGTTTCATGAAAAAACAAAAAAAAAGAAAATTATGTTTTAAAAAAATACTACAAAAAACTACCATGAAAAGAAATAACTGTCATAATTAAATCACCTTTAAACAAAAATAGGACTGATAGTTTTGATATAATATTAAACCATTTCCATTTTCATTGGATTTCTTAACATCTGAAGAAACAGTTGTTTGCAAACCGGCCATTACTTTTTTAGTAGTGAACAAACATGAACTTAGAGATGAATTGTGAAACAAGAACTAATTTAAGTTTAGATGTAGTCAGTAACGAAAACATATGTGTGTTGTAAACATTGAGTTTTCCATATATTTTTTATTCCAAAAGATAATGTTTACTGTGATATTGTTTTAAAAATAACAATAAAAAAATTAATACTTATTGTAAAATTTGATTTGATATTTATAGTATATATCAAACCCTAAAAAGACATAAGAAAAAAAAATTATAAATATGGAAAGAAGTATTGGAGGACGAAAATTCATTGTGACGATATTTATATTGTAAATTTCTACCAATATTCCAACCAAAATAAAGCCATTGATTGTACTATCAAAAAATTGCAATTTAATCATGAATTTCTGAAATTGATCATTTAGGATTTTCAAAAATTTCATGGGAACGAAAAAAAAATTTTTTTTTTTTTTTTTCTGGAACAGATAATTATTGTGTTACATCATTATATACTGAAAAGGTTATCTTGAAGAAAAATGGTATTATAATGGTAAAGTGCTATTATAATTTTCGAAGATGGATCTGTGGTGAATCTACTCCAAGCAATTACTTGCAGAAATCAGCAACAGATAGCAATGTATGACGGCATAAGAAATATAACCTTGACAAAGATCAAGGAAAGAAATAAGAATCTGTTGCTGTGAGTTTTATGATGATGGTATTAAATAAAGAAATACTATAAAATACATTTTTTTTTATTGTCGTAAAAAGTCTAAGCATCGTGGAACAAAGAAACTACAATGAGACCACGGACCTTTGGATCGTTTCCCTCGAAAGCTGTTTTAATCAACAGAAATTTTTTAGAACCCTTCACAACTCATGGAATATTCAATTTGCTATATACACGTGATATGAAATTCCTTTCGCTCATGAATAGACAAGATTGGTAAACTACTTTGTTCTTAAATGTGTGCGTGCGTGTGTTTGTGTAACGGGTATGAAGATTACGGAGTTCCAGTATGCTATTAAATACCACTAAACCACCACGTCTTTAACTATAAAATTTGCGTAAAATAAAATTGCTTAGATTAAAAAAAGTAGAATAAAAATTAAATTCAAAAAATATATATTATTTGCCCTTCTGTTTTACTTGGTATTATGCATATTCCATTTTAAATTTAACTGAAATATTCTTTAAATAATCTAAATGTGTCCTATGCACTGACAGGAAAGCCCGCTGTGGCGTTTAGGAGAACGGGGCACTAGGCCTCGAGACTCTCCCCGAAAAGTGCATTGCAACCTGCGCTACCGCTAAGAAACGGCTAGTATAAGTCTCTCATCCCGAGAGGAATTATATTTAGCACATTAGTCAGCCTATAGACTCTCATCCAGAGAGGAAGAATATTTCGTACACCCTGCGCATACCTGAGTTGTATGAGTATAGGGTTTCCGGCTTAGAAGTAGACTCCTTCCACGAATATATAATTATATATCTAAATGTATTAAATGATGTATGTGTGTGATGTTTATGCGTGTGTAAATAAAGCTGTGAGTTCTCCACCCTCGCCTCAAGTATTTGAACACAACCACACCCATTTACTATCTGGTTGCCCAACCTTCACACTACAATGGGGTGCCCAACATGGGCCCTGTACTTACATACCGTGTTCCAGTTTCTGGCTACAACTAAGATAAGTAAAATTCCAACTGAATTTGAGTGTTATGAAACGTGGTTGGTTAATACATTTATGAAGGGTAATTCTCGCTTTCTGCGAAATCTCTATAAGTTGGTGCTACAACTCTTTGGAGTCTTTCAAAGTTGACGAGAAGTTTGCAAGAAATATAGGAGAAGCTCTAGGAAAACTTCTCTTTTTATCCATATGTTAGCGTCATCATAGCAGGAGTCTGATGGTCCAGTGACTAGCGCTCGGTGTCACAGGTTTTGTGTTCGAGTCCCAGTGGTGCAATAGAGGTTTGTGGCAGTTCGGAATGCACTTTAAGCAGTGGGTCCCGGTCTAATATAACTGTTAGGCGCAGGGCTGACAACCCTACTCCGTAGAAAGTCAACGTCACAGAGCCAAGTCAGACTTATACTACCAATTGGTGCTCCATCACAATAGAAACTGCCCCTTCTGCTCCTTCCATGGGTTCTTGGATTTGATCGAGATGTTACTGTTTTTTATCCCACCTGGTAGACAGCAAGTCCTCATAGCGAGATATGACCCACTCATAGTACCATATGAAATGGTCTTTATAGTTCATACATCTAAATTTTTTTAAATTGTGGATTTGTTTATAAAGCATGGTTTCCGTTAATCGTACATAAATCACACTTAAAAAAAAATGTTATCTCAGATAGAAATATTTTTTAAAAAAAAAAGAGTTTTAAAAGTAAGTTTTGTGATTTGTTTCTTTCACACCGTTTACCCTTAATTCTACAATATCATCCAAACAAATTAGATTCAGATTTGACTTTATCCCTTGAGGACAAATAAATATCGCACATATGTACCAACTGCTGAGGTTTAAAATGTGATTCTTGTTGTTCGATTCCAACATGAATCATCAATTCGCGACTCAATAAACAAAAACTTTATCCAAAACAATTAGCTCACATAATGATTTAAAGTCATTTACCTTACGCAACTGGCAATAATACTCAATAGATGCATACAACCTTAGCGCGAATTAAACATAATTTTCTGAAGGCAACTTTTATGCCCTACGAAACCCATCCAAACATTTCTGTGGTGTTCGTTGAAGCTGTTTTAGTACAATCGTTTTTAATTATCGTAATTGCACAGGTGTTCTTCAGACACATAAACCATCAAATTATTTGCTCTCTCTCACCGAGGATGATTAAGATAAATTCCTATTTTAATTCACTAGTTATATTTTTTGTCACAAACTTTTTCAAAAGATTGAGCTCTTAAAGAAACAGAAATGCATAACACTAATATTTTTAATAAGGCTTTCTAGATCAAATATGCAATCCATATCTGAACTTCCCTATGAAATTTCGGTGTTTTGAAATTTTTCTATTTGCTCAAGATTAATTTCCTATGACCCTTGTTTTACATTCATTTCTTTCTCTTCTTTTATATTTTTCCTTTCCTTTCCCCAACTATCATATCAGCTATATTTTTCAACAATTACTTTAGAAAATAACCCATTCACCCAGTTAGAAAATAATCATTTTTCTCAATATTTGGTCACTGAACAATTTTAGTACCGTCCGGAACTGTTAAACCAAATTTATCAGCCATGAGTTTTAACTCGTCCTTTTTTGCTCAGCGATAGTCTACATACACAAAATGAAAAGCTAGGAGGCATTTATCCAAGAAAATTGCTCTTACCTCTATCACCATTCTAACACCTATTATCAATGGCAAACATCTCACCAAAATGAAATATTCAGCCACATTTGTTCACACACCAAGTCACAAAAATCAACTGATTTTTCCGGTTCGTAAGGATAATAATATTTCGCATGGTCTCCAAATAAAGAAATACACACACACTCAGTGGGCTGTATCACTCAAGCTCTTCAATTCCAAAACAAAATGCATTCCATCAATCATTACACTTCTTGCTTGTTAAAGCAAACTCGCGTAACAATCAATCAGGGTCGAATTTAGATGAAAAGAGGCCCCTAGGCTATTCCACTTATCAGGCCCTTTCACCTCCAATTTTTAAGTTTATAAATTACTTATTTATTATTCATATGTGTAGAATTTCTCCTTATTTTTTATTCAGTGTTTACTGTTTTTAGAACAGTGTAATTCTAATTTTGCTAACAATTTGAATGTATGCCCCTCTTGATCTTGAGGCCCTAGGCTGAAGTCTAGTTAGCTTATAGGAAAATCCGACCCTGCAAGTCAATACACGGAAGTAATAATTCCTCTGGCATCAGTTTATATTTCAACTTTTTGTGAGCACTTATCCTCGTGGGAGCCATTTATGCTTACTCTGCAACACTGTTATTCGACGACCTAAAGGACGATAAACAAATCGATTTCAAGCTGCTCGGATCCAAGTAGAAAGCGAAATCCTTCAAGGGAAAGATCTCGGAGTAGAAAGTTAAATTCAAACTCTGCTAGATGCATTCAAAGACATTATAGGGTCCGAGAGGATCCTCCTGATCCATTTATGCGAAAAATTAAATTAAGCAGTCACATTCGTAATGTTAATTACCACCTCTGCTGCTATAACAAAATGTTTTTGTGAATCTTAATATTTCTTGTATCTGGTATATGAATTTTTTAATTTGATACTAGTATGACTTTGATACTTAAATATGGTATTCATAGAACTTGTTATTTTATAGTATTTTCAAACTTCTTTAGTAATTACTTAGCAAGAAATAATAGCAATGAAAGATCTGGGAATATGTGGATGGACAATAATTTAACTATTAGAAATATTGGCAAAAAGGACAATTTTGAAAAGCTAAATTATTGTTAATTCGATAGACACAGTTCTAGCCGCCACTAGGCAGCTTTGAGTTTGTCAATCGGGACTTAAATGTAAGTTGTCTTCACTCTAAATATATGGAACCAAGAGAAAAACAATTTTATCATGTTTTCCGAAACAAGTATTAGTTTGGGATTTTTTTTTTTTTAGTGTCCGTAGAGTCGCCTGTTAAAGCATTTTAGTGGGTTTGGTATGTAAAGCCTCACATGGAAAATAAACTATCCAGCTTTTATTGCTAGAGAAAGAACAGCTTCAGTTTTTTAAATATAATTTCAATTTTTTTTTTAATGGTTATTCTTCGAATAGTGAAAACTTCTTGGCTCTATAATTCTTGCTTAATTTCGGATTCAGGTATAGTAAATAAATCAAGCTTAATACGTACACAAGAATTCAATTATTCTATGTAAGCCAATGCAGAGTTTTCGAAAATTTTTCCTTCTTTAAGATTTTGATTGTGCATAGGAATTAGTTTCAAATAAAAGATATCAGGCGTTTTTTTTTTTTTTTTTGACAAGTTTTGTCACTACTAACAGTGCAATTATTTGTACCATAAATAGTAATAATGTACACTACTGGTCATTAGAATTGCTACACCAAAGCGACATTCTACAGACGAGAAATTTAAACGACAGGAAGATGCTGTGATATGCAAATGATTAGCTTTTCAGCGCATTCAGACAAAGCAGGCGCCGATAGCGACACCTACAATGTGTTGCAATGAGGAAATTTTTCAGCCGATTTTTCATACGCAAATTGCATTTGAACGTTGTTACCTCGTGAAAGGTTGTTGTGATGCCTCGTGTAAGCAGAGATGTGTACCAGCATAAAGATCGAACTGTAGTGTACCGGGATTATGGTTTATTGCATCACAGTATTGCTGCTGGCGCTGTTAGCAGAATATGGAATCGATGGACTCAGGACGGTAATACGGAACGCTGTGTTGGATCCCTTATCATTAGCAGCCGAGAAGGCAGGCATGTTAAGGATCTTAATGGATCATCACCTGGCGTGATGGTATGGAATGCTATTGGATACAAGTCCCGGTCATCTCTGTTCTCATTGACGGTACAGTGCACGTTACATTTCTGATGTGTTACGACCCGTGGCTCTTCCCTTTATTCGAGCCCTGCGAAACCTTATCTTTCAGCAGGAAAATGCACGACCGCATGTTGCCGGTATTGTACGGACCTTCCTTGATACGGAAAATGTTCGGCTGTTGCCTTGGCTTGCATGTTCACCAGATCTCTCACCTATAGAAAACGTCTGGTCCGTGGTCGCCGAGTCACTGGCTGGTCTCCATACGCCAGTTACTACAATTGATGAGCTGTGGCATCTTGAAGGTGCCATGCCATCCAATCTCTGTTTGATTCAATGCCCAGGCGTATAAGTGCTGTTATTACTGCCAGAGGTAGTCGTTCTGCGAACTGATTTCTCAGGATCTATGCTTTCTTGAAAATTTAATCACTTGTTTTTTCCAGTATAATATATTTGTCCAATATCATTTTGTTATCTGCATTTCTTCCTGGTGTAGCAATTTTAATGGCCAGTAGTGTAACTAGTTTAATGTGCTCAAGACTGAATTTTCCCAAATGACAAATTAATGCGTTTTTAAACTACATATTGGTGTTGTTGCCTGTTTGTTATAGCCAGTAATGTCTAAGAATGTGTTAGTAAATGCCTTTACTAGAACAAATATTAATTTGAAAATTCCTGAAATAAAAACAAGTTTTTGGATCCGATGCCACATACCATCAAAAGAAACGAGATTTCTGGAATGATTCTAGTAATGGCTTATATGGTCAGGATCAGTCCCATGAGAACATGCAGAAAGTGAACCTTTGCTCAAATCTAGAGTAGTTTCACATCGCATAAGATTAATAACTACCAGCTGTTTGATATACCAGTAATTAAAATATACCATCTACTAGAAATGGAGGCTTAAGAGATGTGTCACCCATATGTGTAGCAACTCCGAGTTGGACTAGATCCTTTTCTCTCGGAACGTGGGTTGCTATGCACAGCAAACACGTGGTCCAGAGACTGACATTGTTAACGAGCCAAAAATAGTTCTAGCCCAATCAAAACTTATTCAAAGAACATAAGAAATGACACACACACACACAAAAAAAAACAAATTCAAAGCGCATTAAGAGTCATAATAATCTGGTACAAAAATGGCAAAGGGAGAGGTGCAAAACGATGGAGGAAGAGGTGTAAAAATCACTAGGCCTTTAAAGATATGCCCAGGAAGGGAAAAGCATTTGGAAAGCAGAGTTGTTTTCTAATTTCAAATTTCTGCACAAAAGAGCTGATGCTACTCATAGAATTTTTTTTTTATCAGATATTAACTGTAAATATATTATAGACAAAACGACCTCTTAAATGTAATTTAAAAACAACCGAGTTAAAAAAAAAAAAAAAAAAAAAGACTTAAAGCAGTAAAATATACCTACCAGTGATTTTCTTTATCCATTGTGAGCAATATCTGAATAGTTATTGATGGCCCCTCAACAATGATAAATAAGAGATGGACTTGTTTAATTATGAGAAGATAATGCAACTGTGTGAATTACAATTGCATAGTACACCAAGAAAATTCATGCGCAAAAACTTTAAAGAAGGATAATAATCGTCGGATGATAGACTATCAATTACCATGATTCAAACTTCTTGTAATTATGCAAGTTACAGAAATTCCTAAAATTTATGGATGCTGACATCATTAACATTTCAGAAATATGATTAAATAAAAAAAGTTTTGAAAAGATCTTATAATTTTTCCAAAGTAATTTAATATCATACATGGAATCGCAAACAAAATTTGTGTCGGAACATAACTATGAAAACTAACACATAGTTTTGATAATTTTAGTAGACTCGAGCTAATTTAGATTTCCAAAAAAATTCATCTTTTGATACATCAGCGATAAAATGTTTGTTTGCATTAACATATTACCGGCAATTTTCAAAATGAATTCATACATTAACAATCTGACATCCAACGTGGCAAAAAAAATTTGTTCATTTGCAAAAATGATACTACTTGACAAAGCATTTTTTTAAAAAAAATACCCTTTAAAATCTAGTTCTATCCATGCAATAACTATTTTCATGGATGGAGCACACAAATAAAAGTAGAATCAAAATATTTTACGAATACCTCGAAAACTCGCCCAGAAATGCAATTAGTTCTGTTGAATCAACAAATATAGAGGTATTAATGACCAATTATCTGGTTAATTTCATGCTGCAGTTTTATTTTATACAATTATAATAAAAAATTAAGAATTAACAAGGTTTAAATTACCAAGTTAACCAAGACTTTTTTTTCCTGTCATCAGTTATATTAGGTTTTAAATAAAGCATATTAATGATAACTTTTCTCCAATGTGTAGCACTTGATCTAAGACTTCTCCATTCAAGGGATATACTTTTTTTAGCCAAATGAATGTGCAGATGAGAAGCGGATGGTCCAGCATCCTTAAAATCGGCAGCCTACTTACTGTTTAACTTATCAAAAAAATTTTCAACTTAATAAGGTCCAATTAAAAATAATTTTTAAATGGAAATCAGCCAAAATAAACTTACAAATTCATTTGAAACATTATAATAAAAATTAAGATAAATCATAAAAGCATGATAATTCCAAGTAGTTTCAAGCGACCTGCCCGAAGGATCTCGCAAATAAAAGCATGATAAAACAAATAAAAAATTATAAATTAAACTATGATACAACTCAATAAGATTTGTTTAGTTTGGCCGAAACATATAAGACATTGACATCTCAATCACCATAGAAAGAAGAAATGCAATAGTGTCAACCCATCATAGAAGAAAGCTCGAATAAATTATCTTAGTTGTGTGAGATCAAGGGATGGATGGGATTTAATGGATTGCCATAAATATAACAATGCCTATTAACTAAAGTGAGGAAAATGGGAAAACAGACATCAGTCAATTGGTTTTAAAAATTTCGCAGCAATAGATTACTACTCATTTTACAACATATTTTGTGGATCTACTACTGAATGTCCTCTCCCCCTAAAATACTAAACATTTAAATAATTTATTTGATGAAGTATTCTTAAAACAAGGTTTTTTTTTTTACAACTTATAAAAAATATAAATCTGAAATATTAAAACAATTACAATGCAGAGATGTGGCTGTATTCAACATTATAAGTATTAGAAACAATTCGTAAAGTGTTTACCTCTTAATTATACAAAAGAATTTTGAAATCATTTAATTATGTCAACAGAAAGAAAACAAGTTCAAATAAGTATAAAAATCAATAAAGAATTGATAATTTTTATCTATCTATTAATACAATAATTTACATTTTTCTTTTCCTTGTTTTGTTTTCAACAAGTTCAGATGTAACGTTTTTTTTAGTTGCTGCCGCTCTGGCTCTTGTAACTCGGGGAGAAAATTTTTTCGGTTTTTCAGCCGATTCTACTAGTTTTTCTTCTGTTATTTTAAAAATATCAGATTTCTCTTTTTCAGAATAATTTTCTTCGTTATCTTTTTGAATTTCTTTTTTATTCATTGTCTTAGTTTTTTTAGCAGCCCCTCCCTTCCTTTTTTTTGGTTTGGGCTCTTCTGAAACATCATCAACAATCATCGCTGTCACATCATCATCTTTAGATGTAGGATCCATTGATAATTTTTTACATTCCTCAATGTTTTCTACCGATTTTAAATCTTGTGTCTTCTCATGAACCACTGGGTCATCAATAAGAGAAATTTTTTCACTTGTACATGAATGTTTTAATTCGCTAATATTTTCTTTTGCCTCAGAATCTTGCATTCCTGATTGGAAATCTACAAAAGAACCATCTTGCGACCAGACACATTCTAATTTTACCCTGAATTCCGCCATTTCATATCCAAGCAATTTCTGGAAGAGAAAAAAAATAAATAAATAAATCAGTATGTAACTAATTATAAAGGAATAAAGAAGTCTATTAATGAGACGTAAACAAGATTTATCAATATAAAATTATAAAATCATAAGCAATTATTATCTAGATAAAATATCCTTTCCTGAAAATCTTTTCCGTATTCAAAAGCAAGCAGTTACACAGATTAAATGTGGCTGATGGTTTGAACAATGAAATTTATTAAAATTCAATTGTTTTCAGATATAGAAGTATATTTTAGAAGGAAAAAAAAACACCAATGAAGATATCTTAGGAGGCAACCTTCTTAATTTTTTGACACTTAAGTTAAAGTAAAGACAATGTTTGACTATAAGGTAAAAGTCACCAACAATTACCCAAAAACTATATATAATAAAATATGCTAATTTATCACAATATAATTAATAAAAATACGATATGGAAATAAATCATACAAGGCGCTTGTAAGCAAAGCAATCACTGTTATACCAAAGAGAATTTGTAAGTTATGCTGCATTACAGTGAGTAAACTTAGTAGAAAATTCAATGCATATAGAACACTGAGAAATAAAATAGCAATCAGTTGCTATAAATTACCATATTAAAATACATAAGTTTTTCATAAAAGTACAGTGAAAATCAATCGTCTACAACTCCCATAAATTTCCTGGTAATTTCTCTTTATTGCTGAAATTTGGTCCATTATTTTATTTACCACAATAGTTTTAAGTGACAGTCATTCATTTTTTTTCCTTCAAACCTTCTAACAGGCAAAGGGAAGACCACAGTTAATGAGCAATGGTTTATATGCTACATTAAAATTTTTAATTTGTAAATTATTAGTTATTACACAGAATTTGTTACATTGCAAGTGAAGAGTCCAGTTATAAAGAAACACATGCACACACAAAAATTAACATGTTACAACAAAGATAATTCTTAAATTACTAAATATAATAGTCACTTTAATAAATTACAATAATTGAATATCAATATACCAATAAATAAAACAATTTTATACATGATGTAAATATTGAAGAATGAACTGAAAGAGGAATTATAAAAAGAGTATTTAAATGCATTCAAAGTTATCCAAATTAAGATTCAGAAAAATATTAGAAATAAGAATAAAAAAAATGAAGGAAAATATAAAAGAATTTACTGCAACACCAAGGAAAAGGAATTTTAATTATTTATACATTCAAGATAAAAAAAAAAATAATTGTCTGAAAATCTTATCCAATATAAGAAAATTTGGCACCTGATGAAAACATGACATTTTAAAAAGAAAATCTTTGTTAAATTGAAATGCCAATATATCAGTACACCAGATACGGATTACTGTTAATGTATCAAAAGTGGAATTATGAAGACAATATAGCATTGAAAAAAAAATTTCATTGCATTTAAAATTATTTGATTAAGATTTAGAAAAATAGTAATGGAGAGCAAAAGAATAGAATAGAAACCATTTCAATAATGGAAATACAAGTGCCAGAAAAAAAAAATTACAATAAAATAAAATAAATAAATTAAAATGGCAAGCATGAAAGATCTTTCAACTTGATTTTCTAAAAAGCAACAACATACAGTTCAACCAATAAAAATACAAATATTGACAAGTGGTGTGTACCATACAGCCACTCAACTATTTTGGGTACTGTATCCTATTTCAAGAACCAATAAATTATAAAACGTTACAAAAAAAAAAAAAAAAATGTTGGAACCGCTGAAGGCTGTATAAAAGAAATGACTAAAAGATGCGTTTTTTTTTTTTTTTTTTACAATCATCTCAAAACAATTTTAATATTTACCATCTTTCAGTTCCAAATAGTGCAAATCATTAATTTGATTATCAGAAAAATGGATGAAACAATGAGATTTCAATTACAATGTATTTTGTTTCTAATGGCAAGAAACATCTTGTACGAAAAAAAAAAAAATCTTGATTTGCCAATTTGGTGAAAAAAAGGGTCCCAAACAAATTTGTCTGTTAATGAATCTGAATGCAAAAGGATGTTTTACAATTGCAAAAATAATAATTTAGGCTTACCAATATTCTAGCAGTTTCTGGTGAAAGCCTATCTCCTGAACGACAAACAACATAATCTTGAATCAGATGAATGACGCCTGGAAAAAAAAAAAAAATTTTTTTTTTTTTAATACATAAAAATAAAATTCACCCAAGTAAGAGCCGATATATAAAATTATCTTTTTTGTTAGATTCGATACATGTACAAAATACTGATTCAATTACATTAACTAGAATATTTACATACAATACAAAAGATTAAGTTATAAAACTAAAAATTTGAAAAAGGAAAATCATAAGAACTACTTTAAATTAAAAATAGAACTTTCCCCAATAGAATATTAGGAAACATTATATTTCTTAAAATAGTATTATACAATATTTTAAGATTGAATATAAACACAATAATTTAAAAAAAAGTTTGATAATATAAACTGATAAAGGGTTTAAAGACATTCCTTTTGTCAAGATCCAGGCAAAAGGCAACTATACGAGTAGCAGTGAATTTCTCAACAACAAGCAAATTTTTTGCAAAATGATTGGAAAGAATTAGAGAATTAAGCAAAATTGCAACACAATATTTGAGAGATATATTTTACATATTAATAACTGTCCATAGAAATATGAATTTTAAGCAGACATGGTGAAATAAGTATTTTTGTAAAAGATGCATTTTCATAATATGAGAGTAATTCAAAAGAACCCTTAACAATTGTTCCAGAATAAATCAAGAATTCATTAGATAACATAAAAATTCTGATTATTATCAATAAGAATTTATTGAGAATAACCTTTCACTGTCAATTATATAAAAACAGGATACATGTAATTTTATAATATATCAAACAAACTTTCAATGGCTTCATTTGTTTACCTCCATTTTGATCAATTCCCATATTAAATGGAAATTTGTCATTTATGATCTATTCTAATCTCAATTCAGATGGACGATATGTTTTTTTAAAAACTGTCTTATACATCTGTGTACCGAGTTTCAAAATAAAGCTTTTAATGTACAGCAAATTATTTTTATTTTTAATATTTTTCTCATTAATGCTTAAACAAATCTTACAATAAAGTGTGTGTGGGAGGGGGGGAGAAGCCCATGATTAGGATGAGATTCAGGACAATTATTGAAAATGTAAAATCACACCTGTTTTTAAGAGAATTATAATAATAATAAATTGCTAATATTCACTAGTATATCATAATTTATAAAACTTTTTTTGCAAAGAAACTGATATATACCTTCTATTTAAAAAAAACCTAACAAAGTTTTCTATTAAAAAGGCCTAATGTATTTTAAAACTTAATGCAAGTTTTACAGATTTTTTAATAATTTTTGTATACTAGAAGCACATATAAAATCCTTACCTTTCTTTAAAGTTGTCGGAAGGCCCAATTGCCTCAAATAAGCTTCCAAATTGTGTGGAAATTGCTGAAGTGGACCTTCGGATAAGGTGACATCTTCAGTTGCAACGTTTCCAGATCTGGCATAGTCGCCTTCAGAAAATGATTCAAACCATCTAAATAAAAAATAAATTAATAAAATCTTATCGCAGAACTTGGCTTTAATTTAATCTAAAAACATTAATAAATTAAATACCTTGAGCAGTTATATTAAGCAATTAAGTTCAGGATAAAAACTTTATTTAATTCTGTGTAAAAATCTTATTTTCCTTCACTTCCTTCTGGTTTTTTAAAAATTAATTTAGAAACACAATTGTCTTATTTACATAACAGATAACTAAATAAAAACTATATATATATATATATATAGTATTCTACCACACAAAGACACCAGTTTGATGGAAGAATATCGTCATGTGGTCACCTTACTAATATTACTCCCCAAATACAAAACTAGGTACTTGCGTATTAACACTACCTTGGCTACAGATTTGGCGGTTTTTAAGTGTCGCCAATCTAACAGCTACAGATTTGCTGATTTTTGACGCCATTTTTTAGTGTTACGAAAATGCGTATTTGGGCAAGGCTGAAGAGTATATTTTATTGAGACGTAATAAATAACACAGTAAAAACCTTAAATAATTTGTTCAAAGTCAAAGTAAGAACTATGTAATGTGCATGGCACATTGTTTAAAATATTAATTGCAATTGAATTTTAAGAAGAAATAGTCTGCGCCTCATTGTACCCAACTACATTGCTAATATCGGAGCTGTCCTCTGTTGTAGATTCCAGTGAGTGATGGAGGAGAAGGCAGTTTGGTAAATACACCTGAAAACTGAAGTGCATCACACGTCTAGCAGAAATGGAGACAAAGGGATGCATCGCCCACATGAGAGTGAACTAGGGCCCCAATCAAAGTAGACTTACTTTAGTAATATCTTCATGCATTGATGAACTCATTTTTGAATTTACAATCCTTTTAACAATGTGGGAATATATGGATTAATAAATATAGAAATAGGTCTGGCCAAACAATCACTAAAGTCATTAAAAACTTCACAACCAAAAGAAATCCAAATCAAGCTGACAATTATTGATTGACTTGAAATTTATGTAAATTGTAGAACAGACCAAAATATTAAAATAATATGCTATATAAATTACCATCGCTGTATATAATTTACATTTATAAAATAATTAAAATCCACAGTTTCTAAATAAAACTTACTTGACACATTCATCTATAGATTGATTAGTAAAAAGAAGCCCTCTTTCGCCTTTTAACATCTGGCCTACTTTGTGCAAGTTTGATTTATATTCCTCTTCTGGAGAACGACCAAGTGCCATTGCCATCACCTTATTCTTTCCAATAAAGAATCTAAAAGATAAGTTACTCGTAAAATAAAAATTATCACAAAATAGTATTTGATTGATATGTGAAATATATTTCAAATTTGTATGATAATAATAGGCCAATTAAACTGTTCATTTAGTTAAGTATTAGTCATTTAGTTAGTTATTCTCTGATATTCAAAATACAATTTTTTTTTTCTTGTCTAGATATTTTGCTATTTTTTGAAATAATTACTTAAACATAAATTTTATTTTATTTTATTTGCATGCACAATATTTATAGGTAAAGGCAAATTCTCTTCCAAAGAAAAAACAATATTTCCACCGAGTTTTTTGAGAACACAACGTTTGTTTCGTTAAAACTGGTATGCACGCATGTATATATGTATGTATGCATACACTCACACACACATACAAAATGCTATCATGAGAATGGGAAAAAATAATGCTGCTCTATACATAATGAAAAAATAAGGACAGACCTTTATTTATGTATTAAGAACCCAAAGTGAAAATTAAAGATTTAAAAGCATCTTTTATAAAGGAGGCATGCAAATCAGTTTCTTTGTAAAAAGTTATCAATATTTTGGTACAGACAGATATTTTTTCTTACAGACATATATTTTTATACTCGCAAAATTTCTAAAATAATTCTCTATATCATTAATGAATATAAATTTTATATATCAAAAACTATTAACAATCTAGGAATTTTCACAATTAAAAAAATCTGAATACGTTTAAAACCCCGATAGAATCCTCAATTTGTATAAAGCAGTAGAAAACCAATATATAATAAATCCAAACAATATATGATACACCAACAATTTAATTATATTTTTTTCCCATTTTAACATGTTTCCTGTTACTATGTTGTGATTCTTATCCCTCACAAGAATGAAGTTAAACACCTTATGTAAAAAATGAAAAAGAATTTTATATAATAATTAACTTAATTATAATTTTGATTGTCTTATTAAAACTGACTATTGATTAAGCAATAAATTAATTTTCAGACTTATAAATTAAGTGAGAATATCAGTCTTCAGCAGTCCTGGATGCTAAATTGATTTTCCATTTAATTATGTTACTGAAATTCTGATAAGTTATATCAATTTCGAGATATTGCTGAATATAATTGGCATTTTCTGATATTTATAAGTCAACACTTCTGTTTAATTATTACCTTGTAAATTTTAATGCAGTTTCATCTCTTTTTATACTTGTAGAACTCCAATTAAAGCTATTGTTTGACAAGTTATTATTAATATTATTCAGAATTTTTATATTAAGCTTATATTGTAGAATTTCTTAAAGCTGTAAATTGTAATGTTATCTGAAATTGCTAAAAAATCCAAACATTGAATTTTTCACTTAACATTCTTAATCGATTTTATATTTCTTTTAAAAATTTATCTAAAAGCGATTTTTTAGTTTAAAATATTAAGCCCAAGTTAAAAAAATTTTACTTATAATTTACTCAAACTCATATTTGAATGCATCTTTGAATCTGTTTTATCAAAGTATATATTTATACAATAAAAATATGCACTTATATATTGTCATATTAATCAATTTTTTTTATTTGAAAAGTTTGTATATACAAGCTGCATTTCTTAATCTTGCATAGTGATTTATTCACATGTATTGTTTCTTCCAAGAAATTTATTTCACATTTACAATCCCCTAACTATTAAAGCATCAGGGAGGGGGACTTTAAATATAGCTAACCTCAATTGACCTTCTCCCATCCCTTCTAATAAGCTCACTAGTAATTATATCCCTACCCCCAACATATGTCCTTCATGTAAGTAAATTATATTGGAGAATATATATTTTGCTTATTTATTGTGCAAGAAGTTGGTACTCCACTTTAATGATGTCCGAGGAAAACCAAATAAATGCACCTAATTATTTAACACAAAATGAATTCTAAATGAGAAATTTTGTATTGAAGACTACAAAAGTAAAAGTCAAATTAAAATGAACACAATTAATGCTTCAAAATAATCAATTAAGACTATTTTTAAAAAAATTTGTAGTTGGAACAGCTTGGAGACTCCTTTCGTTGTTTTCAATTTCATGAACAGGTTACAAATTATTAAATTTGCATAAGATCAATACACCGCAATATTGCAATATTACATAGATGATGTTGAAATCCTTAAAATTTATACATCACCCAGCTCTAGTCTTCAGAATATATAAGTTTTTATATTACCTGCTATGTTTCCATTGTTCACGAAGATTCTTCATTTTTGCATTTCTCATGTCAGCAACCGAAAACACAAACACATGTGCATATGTATCAACATTTTCTTGAATCTAAAAAAAAAAAAAAAAAAAAAAAAGTAATCCAGAATTATACAAATGAAAAACTGATATGAAATATATAAAGAAAAACATTATGCTATTTACATATTTTTACCGATAATTTAATGTAAACATTTTAGTACCATTGCCAAACTCTGATAAGAGCTTGGCAATTAATTTTCAAAAGCTAAAAATATTGTTATTGAATTTTTTTAATATTTTAAATTATATAGTATTTTTATATATCATTAGTCTTTTCTCATTAATAAAAATAAATTGACAATTTTAAAAACTGAAACTATAATTTGTCATATTGTAAATGAAGCTTAATGCAAGCTCAGATTCTGTGTTTTTGGATTCCCTAATTAAATCTTTGATGTATAACTATGTAACTAGTCTAAGCCAGTTAATGATTTAAAAAAAAAAAAAAAAAAAAGAATTATCGGTTCCTGCAACAGAATGAAATTCAAACACCCTCACATTGAACAGTTTAGTTGTAATGTTTTTATGTAGCAATATGTAGATATAGTTTAGTAATATGTAGAACAACAATGTTATGATAAAGATATAAACTTGCGATTCTGAATTTTTACTAATTATGGTATATACTAAAACATTTTTTCATTGGCATTTCATTTATTCTTGTAAATAAATGCACAATGTTGCATGCATAAAATTCAATTTGATGGTTGTTTCAAAGCTGTTACTGCCAAAAGTTAAGGTTGTTATAACATAAAAGGGCTACAATATCTTTTTTTATGCTATATATTTGGAACTCCTTCCCTAAAAATAAGGTACAATTAATTGATGAGACTTAAGAATGACATTAGTTAAGTTTTTTTTTTCCATTAAAATGCCATGTAAAATAACTAAAGTATAATTTAATGAAGAGCTACTTGACTACTACAACAAACACTTAAAAAAATTATTTCTTAATTGTAAAATAATTTTAATTATTTCATTTATTGATCTAAAAATGGAGTATTGTTAAAGATTTGTTTAATTCTTTCAATAGGAAAACATAAATAAATTTGGAAACCTAAATATGAAATTTCAAATAAAGAAATAAAATAAAATTACCTTCTGATATAGATTTTTCTTTCCTTCCAATCCTTTTTGTCTTGTTTTTGACAAATCAACTAAAACCAAAAAAATATATATATATATATATTATACTACTATACAATTAAAAAAAACTGTTTTCAAAAATTCGTTTTATTGCAGATATCAAATACCCAGTTTCACACATAAAAAATCCCACATCAGATTAAAATTGTATGATTTTTAATATCCAGATGAGGATATCCATCTAAAATGTAATTATGTTCTATTAAATTTGGATTTTAATATTGTTACAAGATATTAAATTATTCTCTTCTACAGTAATAAATTCAGATGGCAAAACTGAAAGTGAATTGATGTGGATTCATTTATTACATTGAAAATATTTCTCAAACCAAACTATTAAACTGTGATGAAAGTTATTAAAAATGTGCTGCGTTACAAGAGAAACCATCTCAAATAGAAAAAAATGTTAAGAAATAAAATTTGACCTCTATGTTTATTCATTATTTTTTCGATAGCTTTAGTTTCTAATAAAATCTGAAATTTGTTTAACCATTTTTTAGAAAGAGCACATTTTTCTGCAAGGAGAAGATTAAAAATATTTGTCTTTTGAAAGGTGCATAGCAAAGAAACTTCCTCCGATAACTACATTCATCTAACAGAGATCTTTTTAAAAAAGGAAAGGAAAATGCAAATTTCATGCCAAAATTTCCTGTGCGAGAAAAATTTGTTTTCAATTGAGCAGATTGCAAAATACATAATAGCATCTCAATCTTGAATAGTTATTTAAAAACTAAATAGTATTTTTGAAAAAAGAATATCATGCTTTTATATTCCAAGTTCGTTCAATACAATAACTACTTTTGTAATTTTTAGATATTGATATAATAACATCCCTACAGATTCAATGTTTAAATTATTTTGATAACATAAGCATTGTCATGATTTAATCATAACATTGAATTGATACAAACTCGAAAATTTATTCAAAATGAAGATAAGGTAAAATAGTTTTATACATAAATAGGACGCACTAAAAAGATTAGAAACACTACCATAACAAGTGAGAATTTAATTAGTGCAAAGTATAACCTAGAATATTTCAACATGCTTTTGCCAACACTTGGTCACTACACCTAAGCAAGTTACTGGCACTATAACTAGTGGGTTGTTGACTCGCCAAATCCATTAGACATCTTAGATTGCAAAGCATTAATTTCATATAAAATTTGTGTTTTCGAGTATAAACAAATTATTAGCTTCCAACCATCAAGTCCCAGTGACTGATTGGCGGATAGAATTCCCTTAAGCAAATTAAATTTACAATTATAATTAAACTAGATAACAAAAGCTGTTCAAGAAAGTACGATCATCAATAGATTTTTGAAATATTTGTATTAAACAATTTAAATTAAGTGACATGAGGTTAAAGTTTAAGATATTTTAAATTTATCAGAGTTACTTAAGTAATTATAACTTTATTACATTTACTATTTCAATTATGATACGATTAATACATACCTTGCTTATTTCTTTTTGATTTTGGCATGTTGCTGAAAGAAATACGTAAAGATTTACCGACAAAAAAACGTGTTTCAAGTTAATGTGTCTCAAAAGAATAATTTCACAGTTAAAATAAAGTTCAATATAAATAATTTGAAAGGCTTGACACGCAGCACAAGAAATTTTTTTAATTATTTCTGAGTTCAATACAGAAATGAATGAATTTCTACCATTTATTTAATTATATTTAATTAAAATTTATTAGAATATTTTTAAATATAAAATGAATTTTTAATACAATCTTTTATTCAATTTTTTAAAGTTAATTTTGTTTTCCTTCATATTAAAAACATGCCGTTTTCAAATGCCAGTTAATTTTATTAGAATACTTCACTACTAGAACATCATATATATATATATGTATGTATGTAGCAGTTTCTCTATTCAAAGCGAATTTTGAAAAAGCATTGCATCAAATTTTGCCTCTGAAAATGGAAACAAATAACTCGATTGGAGGCGCTGCATAACCATTTGCATCTTCTTACCGCTTCATCGTCCTTATAAGGACTTTCTAATCAGTAAATTTATTTTTCTTTTCCAGGTGTAAACAAACATAAGAACTTTTTGTTTCACATTATTTATAAGGTTTTCCAAACAACAGTACTTTTAAAATTCTGGTAAAAAGGAATGGTGTAAAAACCGAAAAATGGAATTACGAGAACAGGTAAAATACAGTACGAAGTAAAAACATGGGAATGGTAGTTTAATATTGTGATAAAAATCTGAATAAAATCGATGTTGTAAAATATTGTCAATTAAAAAGCAAGTAAAATAACACTGACGAAAACAAGATAAAATGGTGCAACAAAGTTCAAATAAAAGGCATAAACCCAATTTTTACAAGAAATAAAAAAAGATTTGCATGGGGTGAGTCTCCCAGCAGGTCGAATAAAGTTGGATGCTCACAACCGAACAGGCTGTGTCGGATTCTTTTGAATCTGGGGCATTGGACCAGTATATGGGCGACAGAAAAAACAGTGTCACACGTGGAACAAGTAGGAGCAGGCTCTGATCGAAGTAAATATGAATGTGTGAAATAAGTATGCCCGATACGAAGTCGCGTCAGCTTGACACTGTGGCTGCGATTTAAATCTATTTGCTTAAAACCTGTAGTGGATGGTTGAATTCGCAACAACTTATTGACTTGTGTACTCCACGTGGTTTGCCAGACATTAGAGAATGTAATTTTGAGAACACTGTCCATATCGCAAAAAGGAACGAATTCATTAAGCAACAAAACTGCCGATTTAGCAGCAGTGTCAGCTTGTTCATTGCCCAAAATTCCAATATGACCGGGTACCCAATAAAAGCATAGGTCAAAATGTTTGTCTTTTAAAAGAGAATACGCAGTCAGACACTTTAAAACCAGCGGATGACTATGTCGTGTAACATGTAAAAGGGCTAAAATAGAACTTTTGGAATCGGTATAAATAATCCAACGGCGGTATTTCATGGTTCTCAACTTCTGGAGAGCCATGTAAATAGCATATAATTCGGCAGTGAAAACCGAACAAAATTTATTTAAGCACTGGGTCATCATCTCATTTTCAATTACCACCGCTGATGCAACATGATTATTGGACTTGGAACCGTCAGTATATATTTCTTTATAGTTCGAAAAAGCTTGTCTGTGAGAATAAAAAAGTTGTAAATATGTTGCTGGTAGAGTAGTTGGTCGGGGGAATCTGTCCAAATCATCAATTACTTTTATTTTGTCATTGTGCCATGGAGGCTGTTCACGTTCAAGAGGCAAAATCTCTTGATTGACCAAATTGTTAAAATCAAGTAAAATCTGCATTCTATGACCAAAAGAAGGAACATAGGAAGGACGGTGTTGATAAAAAGTTTTAAAATTGGGATGAGTGACATGAGTATATAGAGGATGACTATGATGTGATTTTATTTTAAAATAGTATTTGAGAGAAAGTCTCTCGCGTCTAGCCGGTAAAGATGGCTCATGAGTAATGACATATAAACTATGAACAGGTGATGTACGGAAAGCTCCCGAAGATAAACGCAGGCCTTGATGGTGTACAGTATTCAATTTGTCAAGTGTTGTTTTGGCCGCGGAGCCGTAAATCATACAACCGTAGTCCAGTTTGGATAAAATTAAAGATTTATAAATTTTTAAAAGGCATGCCTGATCCGCTCCCCAGTTTGTATTTGATAAAACTTTTAAAATATTCAATGCTTTAATGCATTTTCGTTTAAGAGTTAAAATATGTGGTTTAAAAGAAAGTTTTGAGTCAAATAAAATGCCTAAAAACCTTTGTTCCGACACAACTGGCATTGACTGTCCATAGAGTAAAATTTCTGGATCGGGATGGAGGCCTCTTAGTTTACAGAAATGAACACACGAGGTCTTTTGAGATGAGAAAATGAAACCATTGTTATCCGCCCATTTTGTAATTGCTCCTACTGCTTTCTGAAGTTGTCGTTCAATAAAAGCCATGTTGACACTGGAGCAGGAAATCTGTAGATCATCCACAAATAAGGATCCAGTGACATATTGTGGAAGTTGCTTTAAAAGGCCGTTTATTGTAATAATGAATAAAAGCACACTTAAAACACTGCCCTGGGGGACACCTTCTGTTTGTAGAAAGTCACGCGATAAAACATCACCAATGCGAACATTAAAAGTTCTTGTCTGTAAAAAATTTTGGATAAAAATAGAGAGATTTCCACGAAAACCCATTGCATGCAAATCTCGTAAAATGCCATATCTCCATGCTCTATCATACGCCTTCTCCATATCGAAAAAAATTGAGACGACATGTTTCTTGGTGACAAATGCGTCTCTAAGAAAAGTTTCTAGAAGTAAAAGATTATCCAACGTACCTCGACCGTGGCGGAATCCACTTTGATACTTGGATAAAAGTCCTTTTGTTTCGAGAGCATAATTCAGCCTGGCATTCATCATTCGTTCCATGGTTTTGCAAAGACAGCTACATAAAGCTATAGGCCTATAACTAACGACTTTCTGTGGGTCTTTTCAATGGGCTGTAAAATGGGTAAAATCGTGGCTCTAGTCCATTGTGTGGGGAAAGTTCCCTCAGTCCATATTCTATTAAATAAATATAAAAGTAAAGTCAATGAATTAAAATTTAAGTAATCATTTAATGTCTGATGAATACCATCTGGTCCTGATGATGTGAGATGAGATTTTATAAGAGCCTGCTCTAGTTCATGAAACGTAAAATCAATATCATACATGTTAAAATTATGAGATTAAAATTTAAAAGTTTTGATTCCTCCTTTCGCTTGTAGTGGATAAAGCGTTGGGTATACGATTCATTGCTAGATGTTCTAGCAAATTGTGCACCTATTGCGTTGGATATATCTGCCATATCCGAAACGACTTGGCCATTACAATTTAAAATGCTAACAGATTTGGCAGTAGAATTTGTACCAAGAATCCGGTTAACCTTTTGCCACAATTTCTTAGACGAAATTTGGCCCTGAATGCCGCCGACATATTTTGCCAAGAAGCCCTTTGACTCTGACGCCGTATTCGGCGTGCTACAGCTTTCAAACGTTTAAAACGTAATAAATTCTCGGAAGTGGGGTATCGCCGAAGTCGGTCCCAAGCCCTTTTCTGATCTTTGTGTGCTTTAGCGCACTCTTCAGTCCACCACGGTTTATTAAGTTTGGGGAGTCTTCCCACTGTCTTGGGAATAGACGTCTCAGCGGCCTCTAAAATGCAATGGGTGATGTGATCGACAACCTCGTCAATTCCGGCTGTCTGGACCATGTCCTCAGAAAATTCTGCCAGTTGTGCATATAGCTGCCAGTTGGCTTTGTCATAAATAAAATGAGATGGACGCACAGGAAGTGTGATGTCATTAGAATAAAAAGTTAAAATGATGGGAAAATGATCGCTATTATATAGGTCATTTGCCACATTAAAATTCCATTTGGGTAAAAGCGAGGGAGAGCATATAGCCAAGTCCAGAGTTTGAAAAGTTCTAGAGGGCTGAGGGAAATATGTCTTCCTAGAGTCATTAAAAATGCATAAATTGTAGTTGGAAATAAAATTTTCAATAAGAAGACCTCTACTATTGGTGTCGGCGCTACCCCATAAAACATTGTGGCCATTCCAGTCTCCAAAAATGATGAATGGGGCAGGGAGTTGATCAACCAAGTCATCGAGTTCCGATGGTCGAATGATCTGTTTAGGTGGAAGGTATAAAGAACATAGGGTAAATTGTGTGCGAATATTTATCTGAATTGCTGTAGCCTGAAGGGATGTGTTGAGAGGAACTAGTTTAGAAGGGAATGACTGGGAGTATAACAAAGCCACACCTCCTATAGGTCTAGCGTCATGGATATTATCTTTCCGAATAATATTGTAGTGTTTTAACTTGGTTTAGAGGAGATAACATCGTTTCCTGTATTCCAACACAGATGGGATGAACACTGTTTATAAGAGTTTTTAAATCATCAAGAGGGGCGCGATACCCGTGGCAATTCCATGATATTAAACTAATAGCCATAATTAAAAAGAAAAAATAAATATAAAATGTACTGAGGGCAGCGTTATGTTCTCTCATCATCCGAAAACCTCTCGTTGGGATTGACGTTAATCTCCATCTCCTCCATGTTGTCATGTGATGTTTTCTTAGAATCTAAAATAGGACTAGATTTGTCCTTAGAATTTTTTAACTTCTTATTTTTCTCCATCCCTTTACTCTGGCGCAATAAAGATTTTCTCCCACTAAGGGAACTAAATTTGTTAGAAGTAGGGATGGGGCATGAATCGGGTGGAAGTGATAAAGGATTGGAGCTTCGTTTGGAATGCGATGCTGGAGGCCGAGATTTTGAAGTACTGCCAGAGGCGACAGAGCGAAAGGATAGCTTGGAAAATTCATGTGTAGGCAGTTCTGAATTTTTAGATGATATTTCTGTTTGTGTACCCTGAGAGACTGTGGTCTTTAGAGCTGAGGCGTATGTTTGTTGGGAAATGGAGCATCTTTGCTTAGCTTCAAAATATGATAAATTTTCGCGAGCCTTGACGACTTGAATTTGTTTTTCAGTTGTCCATTGGGGACAATTTCTGGAATTAGAAGGGTGGTCTCCGGAACAGTTGACACATTTCGCAGGAGAAATGCACTGCTCAACAACATGTTCCGGTGAGCCAAAATTTTGGCAGGTATCCCTACCACGGCATACATTTTTTGAATGGCCAAATCGTTGGCACTTAAAGCAACGGAGAGGATTAGGGATATATGGGCGGACATGACAATGAAGATAACCTGCTTTGACACTTTCCGGTAATTTTGACAGAGAGAACGTCAATATTATATGTTTAGTGGGAAAGATATCAGTCCCACGTTTCATAGTTATACGACGTACAAAGTGACTCCCTGCTCCGATAATCCCTCAAGGATTTCAGATTCGGGACAATCGAGTAAATCTGGCTCAGAAATGACGCCTCGTAGTATTTAATGTTTTGTGTGGAGATACAATAATCGGTTGGCCTAAGAAGGATTTAGCAAGCAGGAGCGATTTCGATTGTAAAGCGTTAGCAGTTTCTACGAGTAGGTCTCCAGAACGAAGTTTTTTGACGGATTTGGGTGTCTCCAATATACCTTTAAGCCCCTTTTCAACAGCAAAAGGGGATTTTGATACAGCAGTAGCAGGAATTGTTATAATAAAAAATCTAGAAAATGAAGCAGTTTTTTCAATGCTAAGTGGGTTTGACGAGTTTAGGCCCTCGCCAGGGCACGAAGTTCTCAAATCCAAAAAAAAGCATTTCAAATTCGGATCTCAGACCGCACCGCCCATCGTAGAGCCCAACAAGGGAAAGCAGATTCCTGCAATGGTGCTAGTCAGGACCTATACGATCAGGACACCTTCCGTAAGGCGACCTCCACCCTTAACGAGGTGCCCGGGAAGCGGTCCATCACTTGTATAATTAAGCAGCTCCAGACCCTAGAGTCTGGTAAGCACAAGCCGATTGATACACCAGGAAACGAGATGTACCTCCCGTCTACCTGAAGCGGAGGCCAAAGAAACGTGTTGCCCATACAAGAGCCACAACACTTGCTAGACTCAATCTCCAGGATCCTCTTTTCCCGGGACACGGGTCGCCACGCACGGCAAACACGTGGGTCAGCGAACTGACGTTGTTAAAGAACTCAAATTGAACTTAAAAACGGCAGAAACAAAATAACCTGAATTAAACATAATTTAACCAAAAAAGAAAAAAAAAAATTTCTAAAAAGAAAAAAAAAAAAAAATCAAAAACATGGATGAAGATAACGCAATGGATAAAGCACAACAATGCAAAACATAAGAGGTTTACAAAATTATAATTTACAAATAAAACGCAGATTTTTATAAGGCACAATAATTTGTGCTATAACAAGATGGGCTGTGATCTTGACATTAAAGGTAAAAAGTAAAAAAGACAAAAATAATGGAATTAAGTAACCAAATATTTTACATTAAATTTTTTTATTAGATGCTATTGTTAAATTTAGCTATAAAACTGATAAACATGAGCAATAAAATATATACATGAATACTTTGTTAATTTTTGGCAAAAGTTAACAAAAGTATATTTACTTTAAACATTCCTCACTAAAATAATATGCAAAATACATTGGCTTGCATGCATGTAGACCTGTATTCATTATGCACGTTTTGAAGTAAAAGGATGATAATATTCTAATGTATAGTTAAGTTATAGCCATTGGAATAATTTAGAGAGAAAATACAAGGATTATGTTTTTAATAAAAACGCCATTAACTCCTCTTTGAATTAATATATTAAAAACATTTTAGCTCAATGTACATTTAACATCATTAAAAAATATATATATAAAGTTTCAGAATCTAATGAAATTTTAACTAACATTTATAACCGTCATATTGCAAAAATTGTTTTTTCCAGAAATTTTATTTTTAATTCCTATATTATGTATCCTAATAGCACATGTTTAAAAAGCTATATCTCGACTTCTAATGATTAAAAAAAACTCAACTATTTTTGAAAGTTAAAAGTCTTATCTTTAAAATAAAATACAAAAATGATTATTTTCAAGAAAACAGGTAAGCATCAAACCACCATAATTGTCCTGTTCACTTATTTTCTACTCTAGTTCTGTCACTACGACTATCGTTTTTCTTTCTATCGGTGGTTTTATTTTTCTTATCAGCCGCTGCTTTCTAGTGGTTCAAGAAGTATTGATCAATCCATACAAACATTTATGGAATCTTCATTTATTTACAAGCAATATTTACAAAGATATGCAGGGTTGATGGTAACAGTTCAAAGGCAAAAGCTAAACTGGAAGAAAAATGTTCTTTTTAGAATAAAACAACTCGTTTCCACAATAACAGTTGGTCTCCACGGCAACAGCCCGTTTCCACAGCAACCAACAGCCCATCTCCACGGCAACAGCGCAATTCTGAATCGATTCCAAACGATTTCTATAAAACTACCACGTGACGTTGCGTGGCGCGAACTAAAGCATAAAAATTTCAACAAGTTCAATTACTTTCAATCTTTCTTCCAATAATAATTCGCATTAAATGTTTTTCGTTTTACTTTTTTCTTTTCCCAATTCATGCGATTACTATTATCTATTCAACGTGACTTTTCTTTCCTACTTCCATCACTTACATACCATTGAGTAGATGAAAGCTTCGCGTTCAGACACTCGACCTCTTTATTCAACTTACTGTAGTAGTAGTAGTAAGAAAACAGGTATTTGAACGTGGTCACTTCAAGATGTTCAAATTAAAACCCTTAAGAATGCTAACACTACAATTATTATAAAGTCTTTAAAAATTAACATCTTATTTGCCGTAATTAATGCCAACTGTCAGAAAACCTTTCCTGAAGATTTTATTGTACAAAATCTTTTTCCTTAGGTTGAAGAAATAATCGATACTGTGACTGATATCTTCCCCAGTGTAACATATCTATGTAAATAGGTGTTGTATGGCACAAAGATCAGTTTTGGAAAAGTTGCACCAATCAATATTTAAGATTCATGAAGTTTAACGATAAAAGATTTAAGTAATATTATTTACTACTTTGTTAGATTTACTAAATTTTGAATAAATTCAAATTAAGCTATGGATCTTAAATTGAATGTAAAAATGATTTAAAAATTAAGCATTTATCCTTGAAGTCTTCCTCATTAACCTATAAGTTTCCCTTCAAAATATCAAATCTCTGGAGGGAACCTCTAAAGATAGTATTTAAAGGCTTACCCCTTTGTACCCCGCAAAGAAAGCCTAATAGCAGGCATCGACCTTAATTACGTCAAAGTTACGTTATTCAAAGAACTAGTATTATCTTAAAAATGTAATTAACTTTATAAGTCATTCAAATATTAGTATTATCATAAAAACTAATTATTATATTTTAAACCTAATAATATACTTTATTTTACTGTCAACAAACAATTATCGTAAGAACCAACGCTTTTGGTGTCAAACTTTCATTGTTCACATTGCTTTCTGTTGGCTCCGTAGCTTAAGCAGTTATTCATTCAACGTGGATGCGTCATTTACGAGATCGGCGCGGGCACCGCCACGCCATCTATCGTTAATGATAGAATATAAAAAAAATAGTCAACACTCTGGCATCTTGACTAGGCAATTGCCCTCAATTGTTACTTGAGCTTTTAACATTTGTTGTAAAGAAATAAAGCTAATAATAAAATTATTATGTTACAATAAAAAATAAACAACATATACAAAAAACAAATAATTTTTAAAATACGGAAGGATATAGAAAATATATAGATATTAATACAAATGTTAAAGTTCTATAACTATTGTCTAAAAAAGTTTTTTTTTCAAAGTTCTATATATTTTTTTTTTTTTTTTTTTTTTTGAAGTTCTTTCAAAAAGGTTCAGGAACAATGTTTATATTGCTCGATTCACGAGTAGTTACCCGAATATTCTGGAGTAACAGATGATCCTTGGTGTTTCTCATTATCCGAGTCATATTAATCCGTATGAAGTGGCTTGAGTCGACTCACGTCTGTCGTTATAATATAGAATCTGCTTCGTTCATTTTCTTCTAGCTCAGTCACTCGCAAGTGGGTTAGTTAGTTATAATTTTATGGCCAAAGGGCCAGATTTGGCCATGATGCGCCAAACAAAGTGTGAAAAAGCAATAAATGAAGTAAAAGCGTGAATATAGCAGTAAAAATATAAATAATTTTAAATTAAAATTATTTAATTTAAAAAAATAAATTTAATAAATAATTTTCAAAGCAGGATGAGAAAATTGATATAATAAGATACATATCATAAGGTTAAAAATTTCAAATAAAAGTATATTCTGATAAAATCTATTAGTCAAAGACCATATCTTTCACGTCATATTCGGCATAGTCATTAGAACGATTTGCTGATAAAGAGGCTGAACCTGATTCTGAAACGAATGTTTAATCAGGTGGTTTGTGTAATCTTTTTTGTTGTAAAAAAATCTTCCGCTTTAAGATCCAATTTGTAAAGGTGTTTTGATCCTGATGAATTGAATTTTCGGGTTTTGTGTATCGACATTTGGATTGTTATGGGTAAATGCACTTGCTCAATGGGTTTAGCTTTAGCAGGAGTCTTCTGATGGCAAACGGAAGAAGGAGCAGAGTCACAAAGAGAGGGATCAGATAACAAATTAGCAGATGAAGCGGAATCATTCGTTTGCTGTCTTTGAGGGGAAACTGGTTTTAGAAGTTCAAGTGGTGGGCAAACAATTACCGTTATGGTTGCGTTATTCATGACGTCTATGGAACAAGTTGGTTTAGCTACAGGACGATTTTGTGAAAGTTGTTTCTTGGTGATCTCAGCATAAGACATAACAGTTTGCGAGGCTGTTTTACGTGCTTCAGAAAGAGGTCGATTACGGATTACTTTTATTCCTGTATTTTCCTCTGAAATTGCAACCGAGGACAAGATTTTGAATTAGAGGGATGTGATTGATGACAATTACACATTTCAGTTCTGATTGACAGTCTGTACGTGAATGACCAGAAGAATAACAGTTGGAACATGCGAGTTTTTCCCGACAAGAATTTTTTGAATGACGTTGGCAATTAACACATCTGATTGGGTAGGGAATATACTGTGGAATAGAACAGACCAAGTACCCTGCTTTCACTGTTTTGGGTGAAATGCATCCACGGAACGAAATAATGATATGTTTTGCTTTTATAGTATCAGGTCCTCTTTTTAAATTGATTTTGTAGATACCAGCAACACCTTGGGCAGCTAAGCCATCCAATATTTTTTGGTCAGTGCAGTGCAAGAGGTCTGGTTTGGAAATAACACCTTGACAATAATTTAGGCTTTTATCAACGTCAACTTTTAAGGCGAGATGAAGTAAATGTTTTGCATTTAACAGCGATGTGGATTGAGTGGCGCTAAAAGTTTCAACGAGGAGGTCACCAGATTTCAGCCGCTTGACAATTTTAAAATTACCTGCAATTGTTTTGTAGACCTTCGTGAATTTTAAAAGGCGATAAGGATTTTAATTCATTGCTAGGAGTAGAAAGTATGAAAAATCGGGAAAAATTTGCCAGCCAATTACCTCTGGGAGTTTCCGACTGGGGATCATAAGGACCAATGAGTGAAGATGAAGTCAAGGAAAGTGAATTAAGGCCTTCACCGGGGCACAATCTTTTCGATAAAGTATTCATGAAATAAATAAATATTCGGATTCCAGATCGGAAACCCCACCATGGAGTCCGACGTGGAAAGCAGATTCCTGCTGTGGTGCTAATCGAGATTTATACGGTCAGAGCCACTCCCTGGAACGAAACCCATCCTTAACTAGATGCCCAAAAAGTGACCCATCTCTTGAATCCAAAGCAATTCCAGACGCGAGGGACTGGTAATTGCGAGCCGATTGACACACCCGGAGAATGAGGTGTGCCGCCCGTCTATCAAAAATGGAGGCCAAAGGGATGTGTTGCCTACAAGAGTGTCGCAACTCTAGCTGGACTCAATCGCAGGATCCTCTTTTCCTGAGACACGGGTCGCCACGCACGGCAAAAACGTTGGTCAGAAAACTGATATTATTAGTAGAACCAAATATATCAGAAAAAATAAATGAAGATGAATAGACATGGTTAGTCAAACAATACATCCAAAAAAGAAATTTCATGCATTTAAATGATACCATGATGAAATGAAGAGTGAGTTCTGAAGAGGAAATCAAATGCAAAAAGCATGGCAAATGCATAACGGCAATTAGACATGATCATATAATTAATAAAATGTGTCTGGTCTACAGTTAGTTCCGAAATCCTGATCAACTAGATTCTCCAGAATAATTTAAATCTTATTAAAGCCAACACTCCCATTCATATTACTTCAACTTCTGCATCGCTTATTGATCTCTCCATCGCCAATGTAGACTTTTATCCTAATATATCTTACGTTATTCATTCCAATCTTTTTGACAGTGATCATCTTCCGATACAGTTCTCTTCAACTTTCCTCTCCACAAAAAAATTTGCAGATTGATCATATTATGGTCTAAAGTTCATCGTTCAATCAGCAAAAACTCGAAAGCACTTTTTCATCATATTCTGATTTACATTCTTTCTTATCATATGCTCTCCTTAATAATGGGAAACTTCACGAAATCTCTCCCCATCAAAATCTTCCCTGGTGGAATTACAGATGAAATAATCTTTTAAGACAGAAACGCAAATTATTACACCAAGCACAATCTCCACTTTCTCCCGACCTTTGATTTTCTTCTTACAAGAAAACGTCTGCCAAACTTCGTCAATACATCTCTGATCTTAAAAAGCAATATTGGGATTCGGTTTGTTCCTCTACCGATTATAATGGCAAAATTTATAAAATTAAAGCAATTCATAATAGAAACAATAATCTGGTTAGCAATAAGATTTTTCATACAAATAATTTCAGTTACTATCCGACTCAAGCTAATATGTTAGCTACTCATTTTAATAAATCCATTGACCTTCAGTTTGATTCCATTCAATCTCTCCGACGATTTCAACCAACATTACAATAGACCCGTTACTTTTAACGAGTTAAAAGAAGCTATTCGTGCTATTCCCAATACTTCACCTGGCAGTGACAATATTCCTGCAAAATTGATAAGTATCAGGAAGAATTTTAATATTCTACATCTACTTAACCAAATATTATTGAAGATATTAACTGGTGTTGTTCTTCAGGAATGGTTATCAGTGAAAATTATTCCCATCCTTAAACCTGTTAAAGATGGCACTTCTACCTCTTATCGCCCTTATCGTTAATTAGTAAAATCTTTGAACGTATCATACTCAAAAGAATAATTCATTTTATAGTTCATGACAAATTTCATTCTAATCATTCTGGATTTATTCCTTTCAAGGATTGCATGTATTCATAATCACTCCCTCACAAAATAATTGATGCCAAAGATGCTAAAATTTTTTACTTTTTCTTAAATTGGACATTTTAGCTGTTTATCACTCAATTTGGAGAGAGATGGTTTTATTTATAAAATCCATTGACAATAAATTTGTAGATGAAACGGAGAAAGACTTGATAAAATTACGCACCTCATATGAGGGCAGAAACGGGAAAAATGTTATAATTGAATTAGGCCCTTTATCCTTCAAGAAAATTATTCAACATAAGAAAATAAATATAGGATGGGAAATTATTTCCATCAAAGAATCTCTTAAGCCCACGCAATGTTATAAGTGCGGTAGGTTTGGACATGTTTCCAAATTTTGTAAGAATGATCAAGAAATTTGTACAAATTGTTCCAGTACGGAACACAACTGGAAAAATTGCAAAAATGACTTTAAGTGTATTAATTGTGTTTTTCACAACACTAAATTCAAAACTGATCACAATATCGGCCACAGCTGCATCAACAGAAGCTGTAAAATTTATGAAAAAGAACTGAAGAATTTACAAAACAAGACAAACTATGGATAAAACTACAGTTATGAAAACTATCAGAGGCGCTCATACAAACTTAGGAAATGGCGGTATCAGCTATAACCAAATTAAATCAAACTATTATAAATCAGAACTTTGATTTCTATTGTTTAAATGAGCCTTACTGTTATAAAAGTAAAATAATTAACATTCTTACATCTTATAAAATCATTTCAATAGAAGAAGCACCTAAAGTAGCAATTATTACAAAACAATCTATTCAGACACTGATTGTCTACGAAAGCTCAAATATTATTGCAATAGAACTCAGTCGGCATGATGTAGTATTTATCTTGATTTCTATTTATTGTCCCCCCAGTGAGGACATTGGAACTTTCTTAAGTACATTGCAAAGGATCATTTTGACTTACCAATCAGCATAAATAATGATTTGCGGAGACTTCAACGCCAAATCCCGACTACGGGGAAGGAGAGATTTGGACGCTAGAGATCAGGAGGCGATAGATTTTTGCTCCTTAAACGATGTCGTAATTCATAACAGTCCAGCTTCGCCTCCAACTTTTTGTTCTACGAGGGGCGAGAGTTGGATAGACCTTATCATGACTAAGAACATCAATGATCCGTTTGAAATCACTGTATTAGATGAAATTACAAATAGCGACCACAACATGATCTCCATATCTTTGTCAATTGGTGATAATTTAGGTAAAACTTTCAGAATAAATCTGAAACAACTTAACTGGTTAAAATTAAAGATTAATGTTGCTCAACTTTTGGAAAATAGTGAAAACTATTTAAATTCACTTGATAAAAGGGACATAGATTATTACATTGTTGAAATTCAAAAATCAATTGTTGAAATTACTAACCAGTCACAAATTTCAAAAAGACCAAGAAATAAACCAAGAAATGCAATTTGGTGGACTCCAAAATTAAGAGTATTGAGATCTAAAGTGAGGGCGCTTAGAAGACTTTACCAAAAAGAAACAGATATTTTAGAAAGACAAACAAAGAAAATAAACTAGACGAATTTACAAGTAAACTATAAAAGAACTATTCTCACCTGTAAGAGAGAAAGTTTTAAGACCTTTGTCAGCAATATTACAACTAGCAATATTTATGGTAAAAACTTCAAGATTATTGCAGATAAAACTATACGAAATAAAGTAATAAAACCAATAACAGATGAAACAGGTTACACTACAGTAACATTAAAAGAAACTATGGAAAAAATTCTAAGACATCCTTTTACCTACAATATATTTTCCCCACAATCTGAAAATACTCATCAAACTCCTAAAAATTCCTTGGAGTTCAGAGAACTTAGGAGAGCTAACTACTTCATCAAGAATTAGAAGGAGTTATTTCAAAAGTAAAATTAAACAAGTCTCCAGGTCCCGATAAAATCCCTGGTGAACTTGTCAAAGAGATTTTTTACGCGAATAAAGAATGGTTTACAATTCTTTTAAATACATTACTAAAATTTGGAATTTTTCCCAAAAGTTGGAAAATTGCTAATGTGGCTTTAATTCCCAAAGTTAATAAAGATCTTAGTTCAGCGGCCCACCATAGGCCTATCTGTTTATTGTCCACATGGGGCAAAATTCTTGATAAACTTATTTCTAACCGCATTATATATTATTTGGAATCTAATAATTTCTTCAACTCTAAACAGTTTGGCTTTCGAAGGGGAAAGTCAACAATTTCAGCAAGACAGAACATCAAGTCTTTTGTTAACCAGGCTACTTCAGAAAACAAAATGGTTTGTTTAATATCTTTGGATATTAAAAATGCTTTTAACTCCGTTAACTGGAGTTTACTTAAAAACAAGATCTCCAACTTACCAACCCCTTATCTAATTCACATTTTACTGGACTTTTTAAAAGACAGATCTGTTCTTTATGACAATATGGAGATTTTTTATAATCAAGGTATTCCACAGGGCTCTTGTCTTGGGCCGATCCTGTGGAATATCTTTATAAATGATTTACTCAATCTCGATTTTGGAAATGACGTTGTCATCCAAGCTTTTGCTGATGACATTAAGACGATAATGACTTGATCATTAAGACGATATGATCAAAGAGAGAGTTTCCTATCTCTTTAAGGATAAGAGTCACAGGCCTTTGGATGCCATAGATACTTGGATTCAAATTAACAAACTGGAAATTAGTTACGAAAAAAGTAACTTTATAATCATTTCAAAATCTAAATTCCCTCATATCCCACAGATGAAAATTGCTAATAATAAAATCAAATATTCTAAGGAATTAAAATATCTTGGTATCATAATCGACAGAAGATTCAATTGGACCTCACATTTAAATTACATTAAAGAAAAAATCAACAAAATCCAACACAAATTAGACAGATATAGTAGAGTTGTTTGGGGTTTAAACCCCAAAGTAAAAAAGGACATATTTGACAATAATAGAAAAAATTATTACTTATGGATATCAAATTTGATATAACAACACCGTAAAGCAAGACATTAAACTAGTACAACTTCAAAGGATTGCTTTAAGAAATATAACCAAAACTTATAAAACAGTATCATCAGACGCATTGAATGTCTTAGCGGGCGTAATTCCTATTGACATCAAACTTAAATTATTAATACAACTTTATAATTTAAATACGTTCCATAAAGATTTAACTATTGAAAATATCACCATTAAAACCGAAGACGTAGAAGACAACTATGTTTTTAAACCCCCTTGGGATATCTGTTCACTTAATTGGAAGCAATTTTCTTATAACTATACAAATACCATTTTCACTAATGGTTCTAAAATATCTGGAAGGACTGGATATGCGTTTGTTTATTACAAAGATGACAAAGAAATTTTTAATTCCTCAATTAGAATTAGTGACTATGCATCAATCTTCACCTCAGAGTTACTAGCTATTAGTAGCTCTGTGGACTTTGTTATTAAAAATGAATTGAAGAACACAATAATCGTCTCTGATTCAAAATCAGTTTTAGAGGCGTTAAATAACCCAAAAAATGAAGATAAAAATATTTACGATTTAAAAAACAATAATTTATTATAAATATAAGATAAACTTAGAATGGATAAAGGCCCACTGCGGATACACAGGCAATGAATTAGTTGATACTTATGCAAAAATGGCTACAGAGAAGCAATATATAGATTATGAACAGAAATATACTTTAATTCAAATAAAAAAAAATATTAGGAAAAAAGATGGATAAAGAATGGCAAGAAAGATGGAGCCGTTCCACAAAGGCTAGACTCCTCTTTCATGTCTACCCATTAATAAGTAAACAAAGACTTTGCGGAGACTTTTACATTAACCAAGTCCTCACCACACATGGAGCGCTGGCGCCCTATCAACAAAGATTCTTCGGTAAAACAAATATATGTCCTTGTGGGGAAACAGAAGAATCTATACATCACTTGATATACGACTGTAAGCTGTGGACTAAGGAAAGAATAAATTTTCCGACAAGCTACAAGACCTTATCTATCAGATCTTTAATTGAAAATAAAAAATACAAAGAAACAATTAAGGATATTATGGAAAAGAGATTCTTTCTTGAAATAAATTGCAATTGTTATCTATTCTTGATTATGTATTAGAAAAAAATTTTTTTTTTGCTCGTTTAATTATTTATCATTTCTCTTGTTCCTTCAGGAAAAGACTTCCTGTACATCTTATTTTATATTATTTACTCCAGTTGTGTAAAATAATATTTATATATATTGTGAAATCTCATTTTGTATATTTACGTATAAGTTAATACGTATGTAAGTGTATTTATGTATGTGTCAGTTTTATAAATTGGACTTTTACAAATGTAAAAAAAAAAGGGGAGACAACCCTTATTGTAAATTTACCGAACTTGACATCGGTCAATTATTTATTGCATATATGCGTTTCTATGTAATAAAAATATGTAAATCAAATTATTTTTCATGAATTTAAGTTAAGGAGAAATTTCCTTGTTTTTTTTTATGACTTATATCTCTAACTAATCCATAACTAATACTAACAACTAAAATAAAAATAAATAAAGGGTTGGTCCGTTGGGACGGCAAGTCTTCCAGCCAGTCTCCCCAATTTTCCTTCAGTTTCTTTTGGAATTTTTTTCCTCATAGTTGAGGTTTATGTTTTTTCTTTTGAAAATTGTTTAGGCGGATTCCAGAGATTTTACTTTTTATTTGTTCCCAAGCTTGTACAGCTCGGGATTGCTGTCGCAACCCCGGTCTGAAGAACCGGATGCCTAGGCAGGTCGGTAGTAAAATTCTTGACTTATAAAATCTTACAGGTTAACATAAAAGGCACTGCTGTCCTTTATGCTAACCTGTAAGATAACCTGTAACCTGCGTAACACATCTTTTTTTAATGTCCAAATTATCCAAAAGATCTGCAACCTTCTAATTTAATTCCTAATTTTTCTCATGAACTCTAAAGCCACATTTCATCTCAATGATTTACCTTTTCAAACAAAACAATTACCTCATCATATCAAACACCTTTTTGAATAATACAAAAATGAACATTGGAGAGATAGAATCATTTTAGCCTCTGACTCGTCTAAGACAGAACATAAACATTCAATAGCAGTCATCAATTCTTTTCCGCAAGTCTTTATCAGGACCGATTTCAAGTTGCAACAGTATTTTCACAGGAGAGGATCTTGCACTCCTTTTAAACCTTTCAACTTGTGTTCTTTCATCTCATAAATATATAATCCTCACAGACAGTCTATCAGTTCTTCTGTCATTACAGAACTGTAATATCCATTCCAATCGTATCATCCAATTTCTTGGCAATAAACTAAGATTTTTGCAATAACATTTTATCCATTGAATTCATCTGGTCCCCAGGACATGCTGGTATTACGGAAAATGAACTAGCCGGTTCCCCCGTGAAATCCGCAGATTGGTTGGTTGGTGTTTTATGGTACAAGAGCTAGATTTGGCTATGCTGCGCCAAACGACAGTACTTTTTAAATTCTTGTAAAATGAATTTGTTAAAAGCTGAAATGTGAATGAGTGAAATCCGTAGAGGATACAATATTTCATTGGATATCACCGGAAGATATATTTAAAAAAAAAAAAAAAAAAAAAAAAAAAAGCTAAAGGCAACAGAGCAAATGATGGGTGGCAAATAAGCTCAGAAATTTGTCATTTGAATAGTATCAAACCTCCTCAGATTTTTCCCTAACCATCGAAAAGAAGATATTCTTATTTTATTATTTCCAGATTTCGCACAAAAACATATTCTAGCAATGGAAAACTCCATAGATTTGGGCCTGACTTCATCTTCATTATGCTCGATCTGCAAAACTCCGGAAACAGTTGAACACATTTTGTTTCAATGCATAAAATGTGCAGCAGCACGAAACAAACGCTTTTGGATAGAGTTTCGTCTTACTCATGGTTATTTGATATGTTAGAGGACGCTTATTATAAGACAAGAGTAATAATGCAATTTCTACGAAACGTCTCGTAACCCTGTAATCTATGGTGCCCCCCACACTTTTCCTGGGGTTATTATTTAATTTTTACTTTTCGATTTGTAATTAGATGGATGGGATTGTTGACACATTTGAATGGTTGGTTGATGGGGTTTTATGGCACAAGGGCCAGATTTGGCCATAATGCGCCAAACAGTGCTTTCCTTAAAATTCTGGTAAAATGGAATGGTTAAAAGTCGGAAAATGGAATTGCGAGAACAGGTAAAAGGCAGTACCAAGTGAAAACATGGGAATGGTAAATTAATATGTTGATAAAAATCTTAATAAAATTGATGCTATAAAATATTGGCAATTAATAAGCAAGTTAAATACACTGACGAAAACAAGATAAAATGGTGCAACAGACTTCAAATAAAAGGCATAAACCCAATTTTTACAAGAAATAAAAAAAGATTTGTATGGGGAGCGTCTCCCAGCAAGTCTAATAAAGTTGGAGGCTCACAACCGAAAAGGCCGAGTCGGATTCTTTTGTATCTTGGGCATTGGACCAGAATATGTTAGACTGAAAAAACAGTTCACACGTGGAGCAAGTTCTGAGTGAAGCAAATACGAATGTGTAAAATAAGTATGGCCGAGACGTCAGCCTGACGTCAGTCGTATCAGCCTGACACTTTGTCTGCGATTTAAATCAATTTGTTTAAAACCCGTAATGGATGGCTGAATTTGGAACAACTTATTAACTTGTGTACTACACGTGTTTTGCTAGACGAAGATATTCTAGAATATTCTAGAAGATATTCTAGATATTCTAGAAGATATGCTAGAGAATGTAATTTTGAGAAGGGTGTCCATATCGCAAAATGGAACGAAAATATTAATCAACGAAACTTCCGATTTAGCAGCAGCGTCGGCCTTTTAGTTGCCTAATATTCCGACATGACCAGGTACCCAATAAAAGCAAATGTCAAAATGTTCGTCTTAAAAGCGAATATTCAGTCATACACCTTACAACCAGCGGATGACTATGTCGTGTAACATTTAAAAGAGCTAAAATAGGACTTTTGGAGTCAGTTAAAATAATCCAACGTCGGTATTTCATGATTCTCACCTTTTGGAGAGCATGTAAATGGCATATATTTCGGCAGTAAAAACAGAAAAAAAATTTATTTAAGCACCGGGTGATCACCTCATTTCCAAATACGACCGCTGATGCGACATGATTATTGGACTTGCAACCGTCAGTATATATTTCTTTATAGTGTGAAAAATATTGTCAACCAACGGCCGTACCATGCTGAATATACCGGTTCTCGTTAAATCACCGAAGTCAAGCATCATTGGGCGCGGTCAGTACTTGGGTGGGTGACCACCTGGGAACACCGCGTGCCGTTGGCAAATTTGGGACCTGAATGGCCGAGTGTCTAGCGCTCTGGCGCTCGGTGCCACAGGTTTCGGGTTCGAATCCCGGCGGTGCCATGGATGTTTGTAGTGGTTCGGAATCCACTTTAAGCCGTAGGTCCCGGTCTCCCATGACTGTAAGAGCGTCACGGAGCAAAAGTCAGGCTTCTACCTACGGGTGCTCCATCACAACAGAAGCTGCTTCCTTCCCCTTCAATCATGAGTCCATATGGGCTCGTGGGCTTGGCCAGCCAAGTGGGATAAGAAACAACAACAACAACAAAATATTGTCTGGGAGAATAAAGAAAGTTGTAAATAGGTTAGTGGTAAAATAGTTGGCCGGAGAAATCTGTCCAAATCATCAATTATTTTTATTTTGTCACTATACCGTGGAGGCTGTTCAGGAGCAAGGGCCAAAATAGCCGGATTGTCCAAACTGATAAAAGGAAGTAAATTATGCATTCTAAGACCAAAAGAAGGAACATAGGATGGTCTATTTTCATAAGACACATTTGAATGGAGATTGACAACCTTTATGAATATAACCGCCAGAGGAACAAATTTGAACACCGCGGCAAACTGTTTGAGAATGACCGAATTTGACAATTAAAGCAACGTAAAGGATTAGGAATATAACGGACGGATACGGCAATGCAATAACCAGCTTTTACTTTCAAGTGTAATGTTGTGGATACAAAAGTAAATATTAAGTGTTTAGTACAGACAATCTCAGTGCCGCGTTTAATGGTAATTCGACGTACATGAGTAACTCTCTGTTCGGATAAGACTTCCAAAATTTCCGATTCTGTGCAGCAGAGAAGGTGAGTCTGAAATAACACCTCGGCGAGTACTTAACGATCTGTGTACTGAAATTGATATCGGCTGCTTTAGAAGAGATTTAGCAAGAAGTAGTGATTTACTTTGAAAGGTATTTTCTGTTTCAATTAGAATATCCCCAGATTTCAATTTTTTTGACTGATTTTGGAATTCCCAAAATACCGCGAAGACTGTTTCCGATGCCAAAAGGATATTTGGAAACAACGTTGTCTTGTATGGATAAAATGAAAAAATCTTGCAGTTTTGGCGATATGGTCAATTTCAGAAGCGGTAAACAATTAAGGCTATCACCTGGGCACGATTGTTTTGATATAGAAGTCATGAAAGAAGGACAGAATATTCGGGTCCAGGTCGCACCACCCGCCACGGAGTCCTATAAGGGAAATCAGAATCCTGCCTTAGTGCTGACCAGGACCTATGCAATTAAAGCCACTCCCTGGAACGTCCTCTACCCTTAGCGAGATGTCCAAGAAGTGATCCATTGCTTGAAGAATCCAAGCAATTCCAGACACGATGGTGTCAATCGGCTTGCAATTATCAGTGAGATAATTGCAAGCCGATTGAAACACCCAGAAATTGAGGTGTGCCTCCCATCTATCAGAAGCAGAGGTCAAAGGGATGTGTTGCCCAAATGAGAATTATTTAACGATTTATTTTGTGAGGCATTAGCTGTTTAAATTAGAAGATCACCGGATTTCAATTTTTTCACTGACTTTATCTTTAGATACATTAAATCCAAAAATGTGTACAAAATATTTCACTAATTTCAAAAAATTTCCTACGAAGGTGTTCGTGTACCTAAATGAGGATCTACACGATAGAAATGAAAACAATAAGAAAAAGAATGAAGTAAAAGATCACTGGGTCACCCCGGGGTCGTGATACCCGTACACATCTAAAGAAGATGAACCCCTGAGGGGCCTAAATCCGTAGGATCCCCTTTTCATTGGATACAGATCTCTACGCATAGCAAACAAGTAGGTCAAATTTATTGGTATGGTTTAATAGAACGAAAGCCAGATTTGACTAAGTCACGCCAAACAAATGGTAATAATTTACAATATTTGTAGGTATCCTACATTTCATTTTATAGAAAAGTAAATAGCGCAAAAAAAGTTAAAATTTTACAAAACTCTAAATAATAGAATTTACCTCTCTGAATAAAGATCGTGCAAAAGTGTGGTGTAAAAAATAAATACAATCCCACGGTATTATACGGAATTTGGCATAATCATGTCCAAGAGAACAACAATTTTAACATATCGCTTTTCTCTAGAAGCATTCTTCGAATAACCATGTTTTACAATTCATGCAAAGTGTTTCACCGATATGGTCGACATTTATTTGCAAGTGTTGCAATTTCTCCCAGTGGATATCCTCTTCATTTGAATTGCAAAGTCAAAAGCATTGCTTGCACAGAACGGCATTTAAAAATAGGGGCCATGCACAATCCCACTGTATTAAACGGAATTTGGTATATTCATGTTCAAGAGAAGAACAATTTGAGCATATTGCAGTCGATTGGAAGTATTCTTTGAATGGTCATGTTTTACAACTCATGCACAGTTTTTCACCGATATGGTACACATTTGCAAGCGTTGCAATTTCTTTCGGTGAATCTCCTTTGAATTTGGATTGCAAAGTTAGAAGCATTGCCTGCACAGAACAGCATTTAGAAATCGTTGCCAAGTACAATCAGACAGTATTACATGGAAGTTGAAATATTCATGCCCAAGTGAAGAGTAATTTGAACATATTGCTTTCGATTAGAAGCATTCTTCGAATGGGCATGTTTTACAAGTCATGCAAAGGTTTTCAGCGATATAGTCAATTTTATTTTCATACGTCGCAATTTCTTCCGGTGAATCTCCTTTGAATTTGTATTGCAAAGTTAGAAGTATTGCTTGCACAGAATTGCTACTGGAAACGGGGGCCAAGTACAATTCCACAGTATTAAATGGAATTTGGAATATTCATGTCCAAGAGAAGAAGAATTTGAACATATTGCGGTCCTCGAGAAGCATTCCTCGAATGGTCATGTTTTACAAGTCATGCAAAGTTTTCCACAGATATGGTACCCATTTGGAATTGTTGCAAATTTTTCCGGGGAATCTTTGAATTTGGATTGCAAAGATAGAAGCAATGCCTTACAGAATTGCATTTAGAAACAGGTGCCATGTACAATCGCACAATATTACACGGAAGTTGATATATTCGTGTCCAAGAGAATTTGTACATATTGCTTTCGATTAGAAGCATTCGTCGTATGGCCATGTTTTACATGTCATGCAAAAATTTTCAGCGATATGGTCGACATTAATTTGCAAGAAAAAGTACTTGCAAGAATGCGCAGAACTACTTTTAGAAATGGGTGCCTAGTACAATCCCACACTATTGCGTGGAATTTGTTATATTCACATCCAGGAATAAAACAATTGGTGTATATTGCATGTGCATTACAAGTTTTCTTCGAATCAACATATTTTGACAGTTTAAAAAAAAAAGGAGGGCGTTGGGAATATAAGGTCGTATTCGACAGTTTAGATATTCCTATTTGGAAGAACCAATGATTGTATTCTCAGACACATTGGCCGGGGGCCGAAGACTTGTATTTTTTGAGATTTTTTCTAAATTTTATTGACAGGTGACAACGGCCTAGAGTCTATCACCTGTCAATTGCGTTTATTTAGACATAATAAATCTTGAAACTATTTTTCATTTGTCTTTGGTTGCCTTGCCTCCACGGGGCCCCGGCTGGAAACGTGCATTTGTGCGCGGCTAAAAAGGCAGTAAGTGTCCATCAGTTGGGTAAAACTAATTTATCTGATAATGAATGTTTCCTTGCCTACCATAGAAGAAGAGGTGGAAGTGGGTAAAGGAGAGGACCATACTCAAAGAGCGGTCCATATATGTATGTCACTCATCTCTTTTACACATTATGACAGATTAAAAATGGAAGATAAAGCACAGATGCGAGATATGATAAACAGTTTACTAGACATAATTCAAATTCAAAATAAGGACATCTGCACTTTATTAGGGGCAAATGAACAATTAGAGAAGATCATGGACAAGAAATCCTCATACGCAGAAGTGGCTAGACAGAGTTTAGAGATGCAGAAGGGGAGTGAGTTAAAAGAAAGCAAAGTAAAGCCAAAAACCATTCAATCTTTGGTGATAAAGCCAATTGATGAAAATAAGTCAATATATACCAAGAAGGAACTTCAAAAGAAATTATCTTTGGAACGTATCAACATAGGCATAAAAAAGGTCAAGAGTTTATCAAAAGGAGGTATTTTCGTTGAAACATCCAACCCAGAAGATTTAGACACACTAATAAATGAGATATCAAAAAGTGCTAAAATAAATGAGCAATTTAAAATCACCAGACCGAGGTTAAGAAATCCAACAGTAATATGTTACAATGTTTCAAATGATACTTCAAACGAAGAGTTTATGGGAATCCTTAAACAAAATTATGTTGAAAAAGAGGAAGACGATTTAATAAAAATTAGAACTAGCTATTCAGGTCGTAATGGTAAAAATATTATAGTAGAAATGGGTCCTAAGACCTTTAAGAAAATTATAAAAGGCAAAAAAATTAGCATTGGGTGGGAGATAATTTCCGTAAAGGAATTTTTGAAACCCACTCAATGCTACAAATGTGGGAGATTTGGTCATATTGCCAAATTTTGCGGCAGCGACCATGAAACTTGTACAAAATGTGGTTCAAAGGACCACCATTGGAAAACCTGTAAAAATGAGCCAAGATGCCTAAATTGGAATTTTCATAACGAAAAATTTAAGTCTAATTATAATATTTCTCATAGCTGTGTGGATAAAGGCTGCAAAATTTACGAAAAAGAAATAAGGAATCTAATAAATAAAACTAACTATGAATAATAGTATTAATAATGTTAAAATAAGAGGAGCGCATATAAATTTGGCTAACTCAACAGCAGCTATGACTCAATTTAATCAATCCATAATCAATCAGGATTTTTATTTTTATTCCCTGAACGAGCCATACTCGTACAAGGGTAAAATAATAAATATACCAACCACCTATAAAGTTGTTGCTTGTGAAGATTCTCCCAAAGCCGCAATTATAGTTAAACAGGTCACTTATATTTTATTAGTTCATGTATCAGTAAATCTGGTTGTTCTGGAGATTTTATTACACGGAAAAACTTTCATTTTAGCATCTATTTATTACCCTCCAAGTGAGGATATAGACTCAAATCTATATAATTTACAGCTTTTTATACAGCGATATCCCTCATATGAATTTATCATATGTGGTGATTTTAACGTCAAATCCCGACTTTGGGGTAAGAGAGACTTAGACAACAGAGATCAATCTGTAATACAATTCTGTGCACTAAGCGAGTTCTATATACACAATAGTCCAACTTGTCTTCCAACTTTTTCCTCTACTAGAGGAGAGAGTTGGATAGACCTTATTATTACAAGTTATTACAAGAAATATTGATTCTAACTTCCCAATAAGGGTGACTGATGATATTACTGGCAGTGATCATAATATGATTACTATGGAATGGACAGTTGTAGAAGATTTTATTGAATTACCAAGAATTAATATCAAGAATATTAATTGGTTAAAATTGAAGACAGATATAGCCCTTTTAACTGACAAGTTTAAATGTGATTTTAATCCTTTGAATCAAAAGGAGGTAAACTCCTTTATTGATGACTTTCAGAAAGCTATATACAATATTTTTTACAACCCAAATAACTGCAAAGAAAAAAAGAAAAAGAAAAGAAATGCAGTTTGGTGGTCACCAAAGTTACGATCTATTAGATCCAGGGTTAGAGCCCTCAGAAGACAATATCAAAAGGATTATGACCAAGTCACTAGACAGATTAAAAAATTTGGAATATAAAAAGAGTCTGGCTAGTTATAAAAAAAACAATTCTATTTTATAAAAGAAACAGTTTTAAGCTATTTATTAATAGTATTACTACTAATAACATTTTGGGAAGAATTTTAACATAATTACGGATAAAATATCAAATGATAAAATTTTAAAACTGAATCCAAGCATAACAACCATAGATGCAGCGACTATACATGATACTGTTTTTAACATTTTAAAGTATCATTTCGTCCAAAAAGACCACGCTGAAAATATTCAATTAAATACTTTTATATCTGATGATTTTATTGAATTAAATGCCCTAGAGATTGAAAGGGTTATTTTAAATGGTAAACCTGGCAAATCTCCCGGAATCGATTTGATTCCTGGGGAGATCATTAAAGAGATATTTTACGCTAATAAACCTTGGTTTATTAAGACTTTTAATCAGTTATTAAAAAATGGAATTTTTCCCAATAATTGGAAACTTGCTAAAGTTGTCTTAATTCCCAAACCGGGCAAAGATATCACAGCTCCAGCACATTATCGCCCCATTTGTCTTCTGCCAACTTGGGGAAAAATTTACGATAAAGTTATTGCAAATAGAGTGACTTATTATTTAGAGATGTGTAAATATTTTAGCCTGAATCAATATGGATTCAGAAGGAAAAAGTCCACTATCAACGCTCTGGAAAACATTAAATCCTTTATTAATCAAGCCTATGCGGAAAAAAAATGGTTTGTCTGATTTCACTAGATGTGGAAAATGCATTCAATTCAGTAAACTGGAATCTCCTCAAACATAAGATCAAAAATTTACCATTACCTTTATACCTTGTTAAAGTACTTTTTGATTTTTTGAAAGATTGAGCGATCTTATATAAAAACAGTGAAATTTCATACAATCAGGGTGTTCCACAGGGCTCTTGTCTTGGACCAACCCTGTGGAACATCTTTATAAATGATTTATTAACTAAGGATTTTGGCGAAACATAAAAATACAAGCTTTCGCTGATGATATACTAATGATCAAAGAAAGGGTCTCTTATATCTTTAAGGATAAAAGTGTTACACCATTAAATACCATTAAATATTGGACTGAGGAAAATAACTTAAATATGAATTTTGCAAGAGTCAAAATTTATATTTATCTCCAAAAGGAAATTTACTCATATTCCGGCTATTAAAATTGACAATAAAAGGATAAAATATAACAATAAATTGAAATATCTTGGTGTTATATTGGATGATAAACTTCCTTGGAATCTACATTTGGAATACATCAGAGAAAAAGTTAACAAAATCCAGCACAAAATTAATAGATTTTGCAGAGTAACCTGGGGTCTCGACCCTAAGGTGAAGAAAACTATACATGAAAAAGTCATTGAAAAAATTCTTTTCTACGGATATAAAATTTGGTTTAAAAATTCATCTAAGCAGAATATCAAACTTAAACAGATACAAAGAGCTGCACTCATAAATATCACTAAAACATACAAAACTGTATCAACCGAGGCTATTAATATTCTTTCAGGCATTGTTCCGATTGATATAAAATTAAATAATCTGATTAAATTGTACAATATGAAAACTTTTCAAGGGGAAATACTTTTTGATGATGTAATAAGTCTTGATGATCTGGAAGACAACGATTTTTATAACCCACCTTGGGACAACAGCTATATAAACTGGAGGGAATTCTCTGATAATTATGTCGATACAATCTTTACGGACGGCTCTAAGAAAAATGACAAGGCTGGTTACGCATTCGTGCATTATAAGCAGGAGAAAGAGATATATAATAAAAGTAACAGAATCGGTGATCATGCAACCGTTTTCTCCGCAGAGTTACTGGCGATCAGTGACTCTGTGGATTACAATAATTGAAAATAATTATAACAATATTACTATCGTCTCCGACTCTAGATCAGTTTTGGACGCTTTAAAAAATATAAATAATAAAGACGAGAAAATAAATATCTTAAAGAGCAAAATAAATAAATATTATGGTAAAATCAACTTTGAATGGATCAGAGCGCACAAAGGCTATTTAGGCAATGAAGTGGTGGATTATTATGCAAAAAGAGCCACTGAGAAAGATCACGTAGACATACAAGTCAAATATTCTACTTCTCAAATCAAGAAAAAACTATCTCATATCATGTTAAAGACATGGCAGGAGAATTGAAACATTTCAAATAAGGCAAGACCCTTATACGAGATTTTTCCACTTGTAAATATTAATAGAACCTGTTGTGATTTTTTCATTAATCAACTCATGACTTCACATGGTGCATTTTCTGCATACCAAAAGAAAATAGAAATGCGATAGAAATGCTTTTGGGTTAGAACTTGTGATAGTTTCAGTGGATCATCGGATTTAAATTTGACGTTTTTACTCTTGCCGACAAAAGCCTGTAGCCCATTTTTGAATGGTGACACGGTTGGTGGGGTTTAGTGGCTATGCTTAGCCAAACGACAGTACTTTTTAAATTCTTGTAAAATGAAATAGTGAAAAGCTAAAAAATGTCTGTTGCTTAAACAGGTAAAATTCAATAAAAAGTAAAATCAGATGAATGGGGACAGGATCAGGAATTAATGCGCGAAGCCAATATAAGCAAGAAAAGTACAAATTTTGATTTACATTCGAATCACTTCTAATGATATATTGAAACTGATAGGTAGGTAAGCTGAATTTAATGCAAGAGGAAGCAATTTAGCCAAGATGCACAAAACAAACAGGCAGCATTTTAAAGAGGGAAGAAAGAAATAAAAAATAAATTAAAATTGTTCCTGTTATACATTTTGATTTAAAGATAAAGTAAATAATGTTTAAAATAAAATGGCGCAGAAAACAAATTCTAAATGAAGGAACAAAACCAATATGCGAAAAAAAAAAAAAAAAAAAAAAAAAAAAAAGGAAGATTAGTATGATGAGCACCTCGCAGAAAGGCAGATAGGCATGATGTTCATTACCGAAAAGGTGAAAACGGACTCCATTAAATCTTAATAATCGAACAGTGGGGATCATATGCTATACAAGTTGGAGGAATAGCGAAGTAGCTACTAGTGTGTAAAATAAATATGCCCTATACAGTTAAAAAAAAGTATTGGCAATTGCCTTAATTTATTCATATTGACAAATAAATAAAATGCTTTGTATTTAATTACGACAAAATTGCATGTCATCTTAGATATATAAAAAATAGTAAAAATTTTATTTTAATTCGCATTTTCTACGATATTTTTTTTCAAAAACGAAAATTTGCATGTCAAAAAAGTATTGGCAAAGTTTTAACTGCTATGCAAATTTTGTTACATTGAAGTCACGTGTTTCGACTGATAAGAAACTCTACCAGTATAAAGTCTGCAAAATTACTCCAAAAGTGTCTATGCATTATTTTGCGATTACTGCAGTAAAATGACTTCGAAATCGAAGGCAGTTGGACGTTAGTATTAAAAACACGATTATTAGGCTCAGAAATGAAGGTTTAACTTATATTTAACTGCACTCCCATAGCACGATAAGTTTATTTACTGACAGAAGTGTTGTAAAAAAGTTCGAGGAAACAGGATCAACGGAAAATAAGACTAGAAGTGGACTATTTCGAATATTTTCTACAAGAGAAGAACGTATCATTATTAACAAGATTAAGAAAAACACTAAAATAAGTGCACCCCAGATAGATAGAGATGTTGCTTTCACTTCGCAAAAGACGTTCAGCGTACAGACTGTACGGAATCTTTTACACGAGAGAAGTTATTATGGAAGGGCAGCTAGAAAGAAACCATTCATCTTGGAAATAAATACGAGAAAGGGGTTAGATTTCGCAAAATCCAACGTTGATTTATCTGAAGAGTTTTGGAACACATTTATTTTTTCCGACGAATCAAAGTTTAACATTTTGGCAGTGATGGACGACGATATGTGTGCAGGAGGCCAAATACTGAATTGGAAAAGCAACATATAACTGCTACTGTAAAACATGGTGTATGCAGCGTCTTAGTTTGGGGCTGTATGGCAGCTAATGGAATTGGCAACCTGCATTTTATTGATGGTATTATGACAGCACGTACATACATTGACATTTTGCGCCATAACTTAAAAATCAGTGCCGAAAATCTTGGCTTGGGAACATCATTTGTTTTTCAACAAGACAATGACCCTAAGCATACAGCGAATCTCACCCGTGAATGGCTACTCTACAATGCTCCTCGCCAATTAAAAACCCCACCTCAATCGCCTGACATCAATCCAATTGAAAATTTATGGAACCTGCTGGATCTAGAAATCAAGAAACATAAAATTTCAAGTAAAGACGACCTCAAACGTTTACTCTTGCAAGAGTGGCACAAAATTCAACAGTACAACAAAGACCTTAGTTTCCTCTATGAGAAATAGATTACAAGCTGTGATAGATGCAGAAGGTATGCATACAAAGTACTAAACATATACTGATTTTGTTTTCGCTCATAATTTTGTCAATTTCATAATTTTGGCAATACTTTTTTATCATGTAAATTTTGGATTTTCTCATAGATTTTGACTAAAAAAATATTTAAATGAAAATTCCGTTATATTTGTTTGTCTTTTCTCCTTCTGTAATCGCTATGTTAAAATAAAATTTGTAAACATACTTTGTTAGCAAATATGATCATTTACAGGCAATTGCCAATACTTTTTTATCCACTGTATGTAGTCTTAAATCGATGATTAAGCATAAAACTGACATCAATTTGCTTTAAACTTTTGCCGGAGGGGTCAATGCGCAAAGCTTAATTACTTGTTCACTTCGAGCATTTTTTTTCACAAACGGGTTTGGTTTGTAATTCTGTTATAAACACAAGGGCGAAACCTACCGGGACCTATAGTTTAATGTGGATTTCGAATCAATAACAAACATCCATATTACCTTCTGGATTCGAACATAAGGACTGCGATACAAAAAGACAGAGCGCAGGCCACTTGTCAAACAGAGGAGAGGGTAAATTTACAATATAGATCTTGTTTTGAAAAAGAAACGAAACTCACAATTAACATTCGTTTTCCCATTTCCCAATATATTCGACAAATTAAAATATCGAAATTGTTTTAAAAAAGTACATTGTGCATATATTGTGTTATACATTTTAAAGCCAATGAATTACTATCTTGCAACATGTAATAGAGCCCCGAAGAAACTGTGGGAATCGGTGTAAATAATCCAACGCAGGTACTTCACTATCCTCAACTTCTGGGGGTTCAGTAAAATCGCGTATATTTTGACAATAAAAACAGAATGAAATTTATGTAAGCACTCCGATATCATCTCATTTTCAAACACCACTGCTGACGTTGCATTATAACCGTCGGTATAATTATGTCTGTTTCATTATAAATGAGAAAAGGCTTGCCTATGAATATAAAAAGTTGACAGTAAGCTGTTGACAAAGTAGTTGGTCCAGAAAGGATAATTAAGTAATTGGGAAGATTAACTCGGTTATCGTTCCATGATGGTTCTCGTGGAAGAGATAAATTTGGACAATCCGGCAGTTTTATATAAAATTAAATGTTGTATTCTGTGTCCAAAAGGAAAGACCATGTAAAGGTCTCTTTTCACACAAAGTTTTAAGATCGGTATTATAAATATAGAAGAGGAATATAGAAGATGTCCATGATTTTATTTAATTTTAAAATAATATTTCGAGAAAGTTATGTTGATCTTTGTCTCATTAATGATGAAACATCTCTAAATTATATACAGGTGATGAACGAAAAGAGCCTAATTAAATGTTCAGGTCTTTGTGATGAATAGTATTTACCTTTTCAAGGGTTATTTTGTCCACAGAGATATAGATCATACAGCCATTGCCCAGTTTTAAGAATTTATAAATCCTTAATTTCCACTATAAGGAATCTTCGTTCCCCAAACAGTTAGAAAATTAAAAATTCAATGCTTCAGCGACTGATTTAAAATGTGTGTAATTTGAAAAAAGATCGGAGCCCAATACAATGCCGAAAAACATTTTCTGTGGAACAAGCGGATATGATTGTCTACACAATACTTCTTTTTCGGGGTGTAGATCTTTCAGCTTACAAAAATGAATGCACGATGCGTTTTGGCAGGTGAAAAGAAACCCAATGTTGTTTGCCCATTTTGTATTTGTTCCCACTGCTATCCGAAGTTGACGTGCTATAAAAATCATTTTGATACTTGCGAGTATATCTGAAAAAATTATCACAATTAGGGATTCATTAACATTTGAAAGCTGCTCTTATTTATCATTAAAATAAAAAAAATTTTTTAATTACATTTAAAATATAAGAAACATTTAAAACATAAACCTTCCTTTTAGGAAATTGTTTGATAAAACATTACCAATGAGAACGATGAAAGTTCTTGACTTAAAACTTTTTGAATGAAAATGGTTAGATTCACATAAACCCATTGTATGTAAATCTTAAAATCCCAATCCTAAATTTTCACATTTAAAAAATTATTTAAAAAAAATGTTATTAGGGAAGCATTTGTAACGAAGAAACAACTTCTAGAAGTAAAATATTGTCAAGAGTACCTCGTCTATAAAAGTACGAAACCTTATTTTGGCAGAGTAATTTTGTTTCTAAGGTATAAATCAACCTTGCGTTTAAAATTTGCTCAATGATCTTGCATAGACAATTACTAAACGCTACGAGCCAATAACGTCCTGTGGGTCTTTGCCCGACTTTAAAAATAGGCATAAATGCTGTCCCTTTACATTGCGTTGGAAAAGCTCTATCCGCATCCTATAAATAATGCTAAAAAATAGCCAACGATTTAAAATGTAAATCATTAGTTACTGTTTGAGGAATTCCATCTGGTCCTTGTGATACGAGGCGGAATCTTTGTAGAGCTTTTTGCTGTACGTAAAACGTAAAATAAATACTCAAACACACGAGAATAAAATTTAAATTTTCTCAAGAAGTTTGACAATTTTAGATTCGATAAATTTTATCAAGTGATAAGATCAAGAAGTTGACAGGCTTTCTGCAATTCGGAACTTTCCAGTTTAGTGTCCAGAATGCACACTACGAAAATATAGATTAATATCCATCAGTAAGCTAATGCAAACTTGAAAGCGGTAGACATTGTACGATTTAGGATACAAAACTTTCCATTTGTGGAATTTCTTTCTTTAATGTTTTTAAATATTTGAAAAACACTAATCATTATCATAGAAACGAGTGACAGAGGAACAGGCTACATTTCCCACGACAAACGTTACTACCCATATATTTATAAATTAAAATGTAGGAGGTTAGGAACGTAACGTGTGACAGGATAATTCACACATACAACTTTAATGGTTTTAGGAATAAGGGACCACAAAATTTCAAAATATATTCCCCTCATGTATCCTTTTTTCACTATGCTTCCACACACACAATGAAATCCATATCGTTCCACAACCACCGTATTCACACCGTGTGACTCCTGACTATTCTCTAAACTCAAGACCACACCGGGGACACCGTTTTTGAGTCGATTGAAGAGTTTCAACGTGAATCGCTGCGCGTTTTGAAGGCCATCCCTGCAGATGACTTTTTAGCATGCATTGAGGAGTGGAAAAAAAGTTGGCATAAGTGCATTGTGTTCGGAGGGAATTAATTTGAAGGCGATGAAATAAATTTGGAAGAATAGATAAAAATTGTTTGAAATAAAAATAAGTGGTCTTACTTTTGGGGCACATTAGTAATGTCACACATAAAGCATCAATAGAAAAAGTTGCGTATCCAACAATGTTGTGGACAATCAAGAACCAACGATGTTAAGGTTGATGTACGAAATATGCTAATAAGTCAGTGAAAAATGGAAAATCAGTTCATTGAATAGGATAAGTACTGAAGATCAGCAAGTCTACGGTTTTTAATATTATTTGCAAGTTCAAGAAAACAGTGTTTAAAAGCAAGCAAATGTCAGGACTTCCAAGGACATTTAGTGAACGTGAAGAGAGGGGAATTGCGAGACAACTCCACATTAATCCAAGAATTACCGCAGTAAAATCGACTCTGAAATGTAAAAGTGGATTCCGGAAATCTGAAAATCGCGAAAATGTTTTAAGAAAACCCAAGTACCATAGCAGGGTACCTCGTAGAAATCCCTACATGAGCAAAGTAAATCTAAAAAATATGCTGGAATTTGCTAAAATGTATGTAAAGCAGCCAACAGAAGTTTGGAAAATGTCCTTTTTTGGGGATGAAAATAAATGTAACATTTTCGGATTGGATAGTAAACAAAAAATTTAAAGCACAACCAAATGCAGCATTGCATATCAAACATTTGCTGTGTACAGTAAATTAGGAAGGTGTTAATCAATTAGTCTGGAGTTGCATGGCAAGCTTTGGTGCCGGGAATGCAGACAATTATTCATTATAGCATCTATAAAGTCCAAGCTTGGCATTTTTAAGATAAATTTAAAGCAAAGTGTAAGCAAGTTGGTAATTAAGACATTTTAAATTGTACAGTATGACCCATAATATACTTCTCATATTTGCAAGTTATTGGTTCTAACACTGTCCTGGTGTGATTAATAACCCTACCAGAGTTCAGACCTTAATCCCAGAAAACTTATGTGGGATTATTTGTAGCAAAAAAAGCAATGAACATAATATTTCTGACAAGCAGAATTTAAGAAAATATTTGATCGAAGAATGGACCGAAATCAACGAATCATTTTAAGCAAAATGAGGTGCAATCAAATCCATGCCAAAACGACTGCGAAAAGTCATAAAGTGCAAGGGTGGCCCAACAAGATATAAACTATCAAGTTCATATATTTTTTTTTTTAAAAATTGATTGGATCGTGTTCCAATACTTTTTTCAGCAGATTTTGACTTTTACTTTAAATTGTAATCTTGGTAAGTGCAAATCATTATGCAATTATGAATGCTGCTTAAGTTACAATGATTTGCATTTATCAAAATGTGATTCATTTTTTTTTTATGTTTCAGCTGTATATTTACGTTGTATATTATGATGAACTATGAACTTGCATTGTGTCTCAACACTTTTTTAATGACAGTTTGCACAAACAAAGGAGTAGCATGCAATTTTCGAGCTACAGTTAGTAAACTCTACATTTGATGCCTCTGAAAATTGGTTCTTTTGATTGTAATCATTGAATTTTTTTGGAGTGGTTGAAGTTCGTACATATGTACGTAGGCAGGCAGGCTTTACTTTATGACACAAGGGTCAGTTTTGTATAATCTCTGCCAAACAAAATTTTAAATGCTGATAAAAACAATTGAAATGAAATTTTGATTAAAATGATAAATTTAGAATAAGTTACCAGATTATAAATAAATTATAATTTTGTGTCGTCTTCAAAGATCATGTTTGCATACGCGAGGTGTGAATATCGTTCAACAAAATAGTACGATTAGTTTTCCTCCCGCTATTCAAAATGATCAGGAACACTTCATGATTTCTTGATACCAAAGACCTATTCTCTGATGCCGCTCTCTATCCATTTAAGTTTTTCCCCGAAAGTTAGGGCACATTTCCTTCGTTATTCACCATCCCCTATTTCTGGACTTAACAAAAAAAAGTAATCAAGTTTTGTTTCCCACTTCAACTTCGTGCTGAACTAAACGGAGAATAGACGAAGAATTACTACTCTTACCCACTACTGGGCATCTTGAATAGATAATGCAGAACCCAAAGTAGATACATTTGTAAAAACAATCTCAGAATTACTCACCTACAAAAAAATCCATGTCCCAGTTAATATCGTTCAGCAAACTCTTATTCAATTCCCACATACATTTAGTAAATGTACACAGATGCGTGTCCACAATAGATTCAAAACTTTTAATAACTTTTTCAAAGTCTAGCAATCATTAAAAGTTTTGAATAATTGTTAAACACCCAAGTTTGCATAATATGCGAGAGAATTTTATGCGACCATTTACATTAAAAAAAACCATGTAATAAAATAATTCTTCAAATTACAGCGAAATAAATTAAAAATTCAACGAGAAAACAAAATATTAATTTGTTTTAGATTTAAAATTTAATCGTTCTAAAATCTTGAGAACGTAATGCATGAATGAGACATTTAAAAATATTTATGCCAATGTTTTTGCAAAATTATAAGATAACCTCCTCATAAAGATCTACTTAAATGTAAAAATGGGTAACCGTTCTATGGTCTGGACTTGAGATGTGATTGCTACTTGCTTTTAGCATCATTTGTTGTCCTTCAACGATTGAGGAGATATGAATGTTGGGCGCAAAGTTCGTGAATTTGCGAGTTTTCTTCAAACTTTGGACTCCCTCGATCTAGATAATCAATTATGGATATTTGTCTTATCCTTCCATTATCTCAAAGAACAAATCCCTATTTTAGAATCAGAAGTCTCTAAAGAGGAAAAAATATTCGAATATATAAGAAACAGGATTTGAAAATTTTACAAATGAGTGTCTATCAAACTGTAAAAAGCAATATAGAGTAGTTATCATTGTAACTACTCTAAGAAAATTATAAAATTAAGAGAACATACAAAAAGTATGCTCAATGAAGTGTCAGTATATATTTGTTTTGGTTATCCATTATGGTTATGTTTGGTATCCCATTTCAAAATTACTGGTTTTGTATCCCATTTCAAAATTACTGGTTTGGTATCCCATTTCTGCACCACACATCTACTGTGACTACCATGAAATAACCCTCGAAGAACAAATATTTACGATAATTAGTGGATTCCCAGCCATTGCAGGGTGCCTGGAAATGAAAAGGGTCGCTCTTGACCAAAAATGGTTGCAAGTTACCACAGCCACAATTTCCTTTACCTCAGAACTAAATTGATGAAAGGTTGAAGAAGAAAATAGACCCTTAAAACAAACTTACAAATTCCTTTCAACTCATAAAACGTGGAATATACTTGCTTCATCCTCCATCCCAATGGACTTGCCCCGTGGAGTTTTTACAGCACATTTCCGACTCTTGATAGAACATGATTTTCTTAATAAACACCGAATTGATGTAGCTACTAATGATGTCTGTCCTATTCGGGTAAAGCCATGGACTTTTTACATTTGACAACATGCACTGCGCTTGATTTTATGACTTAATTCTGACAACTTTACCAAAGCTAAATTTTATTGTGTTGCTAGCGTTCTTATGGAGGATATAGCTACTGTTTGATGTAGGAAAAAATATGGCAGAAGTAAACAATGAAAGGATTTGAAAAATTTGCGATATCTTAATAGTGCTCTAATTGAGACCTGATCGAGTGTTAGCGTTCTGGTGCTCGCACCATGGGTTTCGGGTTCGAATCCCGGCGGTACCATGGATGTTTGTAGTGGTTTGGAATCCACTTTAAACCATAGGTCCCGGTCTCGTATGATCGTAGAGCGTCACAGAGCCCAATCAGACTTCTCACCCACATCATTCCCAAATTGTAAAGGGGCAACTCAGCTCTAAGCACAGAGATGTGATGTGTTGTGGCGTAGTAGTAATAATTCTCTAATTGGAAGCGACTCTTTGACAAGATTTATTTACCATCCTAACATATAAACTTTAAGCAAAAAATTTTCTAAACATCGAAAACAATTCTGTACTAATGTTTTAAATTTGCGATACTGAGGATGAAAAATTAGCAACATTTCTTATCGATAAAAATCACCCGAGTAAAACCACCTTTTATAACAAAATAACAAGAAAATTTGATAAACGCAATTAAAAAAAATACGGAATGATCATCACAACCCAATTTAAGCATTGGTAGCCGAGATTGCCTTCTTAGAACATAGATCGTTTTACGACATTATTACGATACCATTTTGATATTTAAACTCTAATCTAAACCGGTTTGTATTGCATCTTATTTTCCATCTAACCATTTAAAAAATATTAAGATAATACGATCACGAATTTCGAAATGCGTTATGCTACATTTGTTCAAAACAACGAAGACTGTATATTCCAAACTATATATTTTAACTGTATAGGTTATATATAATTTATATTCAGAATTTTTTTGTGTGGTTTATATCATGAAATTTATGAATCTCTTCTTAAATTCATTTTACGAATTCATACATTTTTTATACATCCGATTAGAAAAAAATAATCGAAGGACTCTGTTGAAATGCACGTTTCCAAGACTTATGAACTTTTTCACTCAAACAGTATACAAATGAAAAAAACTTTGGATTTAAAAGAAACAAATGTTATGCAAGATGATAAATCAACCACTTAAAGCCAGCAAAATTAGTGACACTTAAAAGAAAATTACAACAAACTCGAAACAAAAATATTTGACTAGATTCGTATACTACTGAGGAAATATAATTTCTATCAATTTTAAGTCACACCCCCGTCCATAAATCCAAATCCCCGTCTTGATGAACTGATTTCTTGGCCATCTGGCCCGAAGTGTTTTACGACCCCTGCCAATTAAAATACTTTCCACAGATATCCCCTTCACCCCCAGCTGTGGTAAATGACCTGCACTCACCGGAAGCAGGTCATTTCGTTGGGCATACCGGATACTCATCCGATCAGGTGCAGAGACCAACAAACACCTTCTATCAAGGGACGCATATAGATTTGGTTTGTAGCTCTACGGTCATCTTGTGCTCACTTTAGGCTAAACAGACCGGGACCTACAGTTTAACGTGCATTCCGAACCACTAACAAACATCCATGCCACCGCCAGGATTCGAACCTGAAGCCTGGGATACCAAAGACTATTTGGCCACCAGGCCGCGAAGCATATAGAATATTGCATAAAATTTTACACAACCAATGTACAACTATATGTTATCTTAAAAAAATATTTTTAAAAGGATATTGCTTATATTGACACGACACATCACGTACAATTGAGCTATTATAAATATAAATAAGCGGCATCTAGTTTACTTCAGATTGAATACTCAAATTTAAAACACCATTCAACTTAAAATATTAATTTGATAAAGAAATATAAAGAACTAACAATTAAATAAATCAGTAATAGAAATAGACTTGTACGCCTTTCAAAAAAAAAAAAAAAAAAAAAAAGACAAATCTACATCTTGTTACACGAAATATTATTTTTAATTGCTTTTTACGATCAAGATAACTCTAACCCAAAATTAAGTAAGCAAAACTATTCGAATTACACATTAAAAAATTTCTAGCAAAAATCAATCTACGTATTTTACACTTGCACATGCAATAAAAAAAATCCACAAAATAATGGGGAAAATATTTACGACCATTTCAGAAAAACAGCACGGCAAAAAATGTCAGGAGCCTGTTGTAGAACTCTTGCAATGCCTTGATCATACAACTTACGACGGCAGCAAGAGACACCGAAATAAACTTGGAAAGTCTAGAACAAAACAAATTTTAATAGTTACAATCGATAATGTACTTGGTTAATATTCGACTGGAGCTCTATTGAGTAAGCTTGACAATTAAAAAAAAAAAAATTAGAAATTTTTTTTAGTAAACAAATTTCACACAGTTAAAAAGTGATAATTACTTCTACGGTTATAGCAATAAGAAAATCAGTACTCAATCCAAAAAATCTGATATACGCTATTAATTTCAGTTAATTTAATTGGATTCTTTTTTGTTTCTTTCTTAAATTAAAAAGTACGGTAAGAAAAGGAGTATAATTACTGAAAATTTTGAGATAGTTTTAAATACTCAATGAGTTTAGTAAAAAGTTGCATTACCATTACATTAGTACGATATTTGTAGAAGCAGATCCCTCATATGTATTTTATTATTATTTATTGCTATATTTCAATATTTCAATACTTTTCTTTTATTGTTTCTTTCCGTAAGTATTTTCTATATTTATTTTTTATCACAGAACAAAAATAAATTATGTATACAAAATATATAAATAATAGTATCAAATAACAGCTGAAAACCAAATAAAAAGACTGAAACTTTTAATAATGTGATGTTGGTTTTCTAATTAAATTCAAACTCTTAAGATATTAAAATAAAAAAGTTAATTTTTACTCGGGAGATGAGTGAAATTAGACAAATGATTCTAATATGTATCTACAACGTATTCAGATGGTAAAAGCAATACAAATCATCATCCTCAGTGACGCAACAGCCCAATGGTGGGCCAAGACCATCTGCCTACTGGCAGATTTCTAGACAGGAAATGTTTTGTTTTTACTGGATAAGGTTGTCAGCCTTACACCCAACACTCTATGGTCATATTAGACCGGGACCTACGGCTTAAAGTGGATTCTGAACCACTACAAACAGCCATGGCACCGCCGGAACTCGAACCCGAAGCCTGCGCCAGAGAAAACAAATATGAATTTCCTACAACTTAGGCTACATTCATGTAGTTACCAAAATGATTTATCCATATCAGTAGTATTTAGGGATCAGTGTCTTATTCAGTAACTGACTATATACCACTTTTATTGTGGAAAATCAGACTATATAGTATTTTGATCTTATTGTTAGTAACATAAGAGAAATTTCACAGGGCCCTGCTAAAAGTTAATCAAATCTTTTATAATTCACAGGGCACTGCTAAAAGTTAATCAAATCTTTTATAATTCACAGGGCACTGCTAAAAGTTAATCAAATCTTTTATAAGTTGGCAAAACTGAAGATGTATTCTTTACAAAATAAATATGCTCTCCCTGATATCAAGTTTTCTAAAGTCCTGCCCTAATTCAAATATCTCGATGTCATGCTCTATATAACATTCATCTACTTGCCTCTTATCCTTAACGTAAACTCTTAACTGTAATTTAACAACACTACCAGGATTCTTTGTTCTCTCATTTGTAAAATTTCTTCCAAGCTTGTGAAAGCTCTGCTTTCTATACTGGGGATAGAGATGATAAATAATTAGGGCGGAAATTCTTTCTTTTGATCCGAAGAAGAAAAGAAAGCACGAACCTCTTGGAAGCGTTGGTGTCAAATTAAAGTGGCAAAATAGGAAAGCAGTGTAACAGCCGCCCCCGGTTCAGCATTTATGAAACCGAATTTCATACACAGCTACCATTCTGATGGCTGATAATGTCAAGTCAAAATGTTCATCATTTAGAATCAATGCTGATTGATAATACTGAATGTTTTCGTTTAAGAAAATGCCGATTTGATTTTACCTTAGAGATAATGATGAATATTTTCCAACAAATGAGAGGATGAGATTGGAGTTATTCCAAAATTTATCTTGGTTGTATGTAATATGGCTCCTATTTGTGAGTTCGCTGTGTAGAGTTAGTCTAAGTATTTTATTCTGGAGACCCAATCTATCGGTTCAACAGAAAGTTCATCACAGGTAACCCTTCAGTGATCTTTCCTGAAAATTATGGTGGTGGATTTATTAGTACGGACAAAAAGTCATCTAGATGTCTAGAAGTTTTGCAAAGTGTCTGAGACAAGTTTAAGAGCGCTGCTGAGTAGTCTCCAAAAAGACAGAAACCGATTTATTGAGTTTGAAGATAGTCGTATTTGAATGCATTATACAGGGCCCTTTACAAAGACCAAAATATTAAATATCTTTTCTTAAAAAGTTGCGCAGTATACATAAAAAATGATGCGTCATTCAGAACATGATATGCAAATTAGCGGTATTGCTACAGCTTAACAAAATTAGACATGCAAACCGAAAAACAAGTTTTGAAATCAGCTAGAGATTCTGCAAATAGAAAATTCATAGTGCAATTTCGAGATAGCCATGTTTTAGACAAGAGTACTAGATAACATTAAACTGAAGATTCAGGGCAGCAAGACACTGAGCGAATAGAAGTCAATCCTATGCAGCACGATGGTTGAATGTGAGTCATTCTCTGATTTTATAGACTATGGAAAGCAGTTCTAAAGAACATAATTAGTTTCTAGTACAGCCAACGAAGACTTAGAGCAACATGGATCTCTATTTGCAGCTAATTACAACGAGGCACAGAACCGCTACATCAACCCACCTCAGACCTTTTCTTGTAGCATTGAAAGGTTGGTACCCAGATCAACTTCAGTAGAGTTCACGAAGTTGTATGCAAGAAATGCAATATTTTGTGTGCACCTCACATGATAATATCGACAGGAAATATTTAATTGGACACTTGCTCATGTCATTTGGAGTACGAATCCATGGAGATCTGTGCTCTGAAGTGTCCAAAGTGACTCAAGAAGATTTCAGAAAGTTGAGAACCTGCTATTATCCCAGTTATAATCATAAAAGAGGGGGGTTCAGTGTATATGTGAGCAGATATCTCTTTGGATGGCAGTATGGATTTGCATCACAAGACCGAGATTTCTATAGCCCTCGTTACAGCTCAATTATAGAGAGATGACATTGTTGATCCATTTGCTCGTCTTTACTCAAGAAGTCCTACTGATTCAAAGGATTGGGGTTCAAACCTCAACTTTTGCAGAAAAAGGAGAGAAAAAAATCTGGAGAAATAAAAAAAAATTACGGCAGTGTGAAAGTGCGTTTTTTTTTTATTTAGATAATTATTTATATACACCATGATAAGTACCTAACTATACCAATTTTTTAAATTTAATTTTAAAAAAAATTTCTTTTTTTTTCTTTTAAAAATTCATTTTTTTTCTTTCTTTTTAGTTTCACCTATTGTTTTTAAGTTTTTATTTTTATGCAGTTTTATTTTAATAGCCTACTAATATTAATCAGCCCCCCACAGAAATTGAGTATTTAAATATTTATTCTGATAAGGAGGTTGAAAATTGATATGTCTCAATAAAATTCATCAATTGGTAAACCAATTCCCGTTATGGCCATTGTAACCCAGGTTCGAATCTTAGTCCACGCAGATTTTTGTTTATGTAACTTCGATTTTTTTTAAGGTTTCGGGAAGAAATCGATACTATACATTATTTTAGTATTAGAAATGAAAGTTAAGTTTCAAGTACATTTTTAAAATGAAAAAAATTTTGTAGATATTTTTAATTTGTGATAATTAATATTAATTTCACTTTTATATTTTTATTGTTTCAGGTTATTAATTTCACTTTTATATTTTTATTGTTTCTGGTTAGATTTGCTCCAATTAAAAATAAAAATCAACGGGAATATTGCAACACAGAAAGAAAAGTAATCGCTCGGCCACATCTTGGAGAAAAATGCTGTGATGTTTTCAGCCACAGCCTCTTGCACGTAAAAAGGGAAAAATGTAGGATAAAACTCATATTCGATACAGAAAAAAGAAAAGGTACAAAGAGGCTGTCTTGGACTTTTCTTTTAGGGAACACATGAAATTTCAGGTTTTTGTAAACTCAGGAATTTATGCTCACTGAATGAAATATTTAAAAAGGAGATTTTAGGAGATGACTTGAAAATAATAACAGTTATTTCAATGAATTTTACAAAAATAATTTCATGGCATACAAATTACGGTTGAATATATTGTTAAGAAAATTTTATATTAATAATTTTTGAGTCAACTAATGATTATTTCAATTTTTTTAATTACGTTTAATTCAAATTTATTATAATATTTTTTCTTGGCAAATACATTTTTAAAAGTATTCATTAAATGAATCATTATTTTTTTATATTTTCATTTATTCAAATATATTGTTTTGAAGTGTCAGGAATTATTTAACCAACGCCATTCATCTCTAAAATGGCCAACATTTTGCAGATTCTTCATTAATCTGACAGAGTTATGAGACGTAGGACATTGTATCATGCTACGCAGTTCAAAAATTAGATAAACAATTCCCAGTGACGGATTTAGATTTGATGGTGCCCTAGGCCCAAGTTAATTTGACGCCCTTATATTAATAATACGAATAGTAATAATGGATTCGAATTAAATTTAGATATTGAATTTAGGCATGAATTAAAGAAATAAACATATACATATAATGGTATAACAACTAAATTTACAATTTAGAATAAATTCCTTTTAATTAAGAAATAAATCATATCTATCTAATTAATCATATAATATGTTTGTTTCTTGCTTTCATCCGTGCGAAAGTATTAATGACATCCTCTTACTTAACTTTTTGAATGCCTCACATTACGAAAAACTATAACAAATTTTATGCGAAATTAAAAAAAAAAAAAGTTTTTGAGTAACCTGACAAAGTTATAATTAAATATAGTGAATTAATATTTTGTGTTATAATGATGAGCAAACGAGCCTAAGCCTAAATCCGTCACTGACAATTCCAACAGAAATACCCATGATTCGTATTTTCCTTCCATCTCCTCAAGTCCAATAGAAGGACTTTCTAGCTTACATATTTATTCTGTCCTATCTTGGTATATCATCATCATTCAACGCACGGAGTACCTTGGCCGTGTATGGCCTTAAGACTCCTAATCTTGAGGAATAAAGTTCATTGGAAACAAAAAACATGAATACAAACAAAAGCAGTGAGCATGATTATGTCCATTGTTAGTACAAAAAAGAAGAGAGTAAAAACAAAACGCAGAGTAAATAAAAGAAAGGCGCAATTAAAAAATAATTAAATAAGAAGCAACAAGCGCAATTACTTAATGAATTTAAAAAGAAGCTGCATTTTTTCAAAGGGGTTAGTAGCATTTTTAAATTGTGAGTAAATATTGTCAAGCCCTCCAAACGTGTTAAAGAGATTAACAATTTCTTTTAGAACATACATTGCCTTAGTGGCAGAGTCCGCAGTGAGATCAGTATTGTCATCGTTGATATTTTGAGGCAGATGGTTTGGCTATCTTGGTATAAGCATAAAAAGAATTTTTGATTTAACATTGATAGTCAGATTTTGAATTGAGTTCTCTCAGTTCTAGAACCTAATGCGATCCAGATGAATATAAAAAAATTATATGGTACTTAATAATTTTTTTTATAAGGATTGACTTTCAGATTGTTTAATTCCTGTCTACATAACATAATTTAAAAGAAAATGATAATGGATCATGACAAATTTTCTCCCAAATTGTTTTTATGCAGATCTGTAACATTAATTTTGAACATTTAAACATTTTGTACCGATTCTCAACCTCTAGGGAAAATTAATTACTGTCATTCTGGAATTGCTCTTTGAATGGAGAATGGGGGGGACATAATAAAATTATGATCATTCATAAATAAAATATTTTTATATTTAATTGTTTGAAATAATTGAGAATTTATTTCTTATATTTATTTAAATAACAAGTTAATGATTTATATATTTTTTTAAACATCGTATCGGACAAAAATCGATATGCTTTATTTTGGTTCCTTATGAAATTTATTACTCTATAGTTTGGGTTTGTGAAATTGGATCAAATTTTATTTGTCTGATGAAGGTATGTTATTTCACAGTTATTTAATAAGTTTACTTTCATGGAAGGTATTTAATATTTCAATTATTCATTAATTAATGAATTTTATTGTTTTTTTATCTTTCCTGACCCTTTTAGTTTATAAGGTCTTGTCATCGTATATGGATTTAATTTTATCTTGAAAACATGTCATACTGTTTCAGGTTGAAATTCAATTTTTCTGTGACAATTTCTTTTATAATGGAATGATTATTTTTAAAAGCTTATTCTTTTTCTTTGATGGAAAATGAATTTTTTTTAAAATATAGCCAAGTGAACGAATTTAAATTATTTATTTCAAAAAAATCTACTCAAAAAATTAAATAACTAAACAGTGAGTTTAATTTTTTGTGTAGTAAGTTATTAAAAAGTATATTTTAAGTGGGATATTGAAAAGTACTGAAGATTTGACTAACGGTCAAACAAACACAATTAAAATCTCAAAAATAATGGAAAAGTTAATTAAGTAAGTAACAATTATTTAAAGTATAATAATAAAAAGGCCTGTGATGAATTAATTTGATTCATAAAATATACCTTAAGTCAAATACAATTTTATCAACTTGTTGAAATAAAATCCTTCATATTCTCAGTAAAATTTATTATTTAATCATTGATAAGTATTTCTTCATGATTTGATATGAAACACTAAAGGTAGATTTTGATCAGTTATATTCTAGTTTTGAAATCTAATTGTTTTAATCAAATTTATTGTGGTACAATTGATATTGCATGTAAAAATATTCTGAATACATTCCTGTAACTTAAAAAATATTTATATATTTTACCAATGTTTTAAGTCCATACCCTTATCACATTGAGCTTTTTCATATTCTGTTTGAAAAATTGTTTCTCTAACTTCTATGTACTGCCTTATATTTAAATAAAGAATGTTTGAAAAGAAATGTCATAGTTTAACTTGAATATTGATAAAATATACCAATAGACTATTATTATTATTATTATTATTATTATTTTTTTTTTTTTTTTTTTTTTTTAAATGGGAAAACTTTATTATTTCTAATTGCAGGAATCTTGAAAGTATTTTTCGTAAAATAATAAAAAATATTTAAAATATTTATGAACCTAGGTATGAAACATCTTCCATTTCATAGATATGAACTTATTTATAATTTTAAAAATAATTCTTAATATTTTAAATGATTCAAGTGACCAACTTAAATATATCTTGGTTGGAACTATGATAAAATTTCTGAATCAAATGTTTTGTCCAAATAACTTATATATAATTTTTATTATCATTTTTTTTAGTGGCATAAATACCTTGGTTCTTGAAATTATATTTATTTTCCCTTGTGTGGCATTATTAAATGAGGCTGAAAGATGCAGTAATTAGCAGTGTATGTAATTTCAGAGCGATATAAAAAAATTCTTACAAACTAAAATAATTTTGTCTGGGTAGCTGTGAAAGACTCAATTTAAATTTTGCCAGATTTCATTCCCTTTGCTTATAATTTTTTATTTGACACCAATAGTCAATAATTTACCTGGATTTTAAATAGTAACATTTTAGTTAATTTCTTTTAGTGACACTATTAAAAAACATGCTATTGTCAGTGATATTAATAAAATCCTCCAATTTATGTTTTAAAAAACCAAAAAAGCATTTGGATGTTATGAACAGTATACATCAGAAAATTATATTTTTTAATATCAAGGCTTTGAGTTTTATTATTTTAATGGAATGACTTTTTTTTTTTAGGAACAGCATGGAGGTTTTAGGCAATAGCTCTCAATTAAAAGAATCTGAAGTGAGAGCTCCAGAAATAAACTATAATTGCCGTTTTCCACAAGATGTTAATTTACGAGTAAACCCCAATGTAAAATCTAAGGGTGAAACAGATGTTAACCTCTTAGAAGCCTGTAAAGTCCAGCTTTCATATGAAGTTGTTCGATGGAAAACTGAAACATTACGTGTTCAAAAAGAACGCGATTCTGCCGTACAGCGAGCTAAAGAACTGGATCAGAAGATTGTAAAACTAAATGAAAAAGCTAAAGAATTAGAAGATTCTTTAAGACAAGCAAAAGATGAAAATAAACTTTTTAAATCAACAAGTATTAATTCTGAGAAAGAGAAAGTACTTTTAATGCAGAGAATGTCTCATAGTTTAAATAGATTTCACTCATTTTCTGAATCTGAGAAATCACCGAAATCTGAAGGGTCTCGTCTTAATCGACTCAATACATCTGATTTTAAAAGAGTTCCAACATCACCTGAAGAGGATTGGAGAGAAGTATCACAAAAGATTCTTGAGAGGATGAAGAATGAAATGAAAGAACTTTACGAAGTTAACTCTCGTCATATTTCTACAGATGAAAACTCGCCTGTTGTTTTAAACGAAGCAGATATGGATTGCAGTGAAATCAAAGAGGAAATTTCTAATTTATGTTCCGATACTCAGTCATTGAAATATATTGTTGTGGAACAGAAAAATAATTTGGAATCTTTACTTCGAAATATTACATCTGGTGAGTGAAAGATAACTTTGAATCAGAATTTTTTTTTACAAAATATATATTAATATATATGAATTCAAATAGAAATTTCTGTGAAGAGAATTATGTAGTTCAAAATTAGTTCTATATTTTTTTTCTAAAAAAAATAGTAAATAAATATTTTTCTTTAACAATTATATAAACATCAATTATCTATATTCATTATTGTAAAATTTTGAAAATAGGCTTTTTTTGTGTATCTATTTTATTTGATGCTTTTTATTAAAGGGGTTTTTGTAAAATCAAACTGGTAATAACATTTATAGAAATTTATTATGTATTTATTTCTAGCAAATTATCATTGCTAGAAATAAATACTTAATATGTCAATAAATAGCACGATGGAATTCAGTCCGTTTTTCCTTTGTTGATAATTTTTTTAATTTTGTTAAAGTTTGCAGAATAATTATCATTTATTTTACATGATAGTGCTTTTTTTCTTAGAGATACAGAATTACATGGACATTAGATATTCAAAAAAATGATATGTTTTCTTTGATTAGAATAACTTTATCAATCTTCTTTTATGGTATAAAATATTTATATTATCATATATTTATGATGATATTTGGAATTTCTATATTGAAGTAATTTTAGTATGATAAGTAGTAATGTTTCCCTAGAAATACAAAGAAGAACTTGCTACTCTATTTCTTGAGAACTGTTTCTCTTGTTTAAAGGAGCAATTTAGAACAAATACCTGCATGGGTATCATCCAGAAGGTTCATACGCTCCTCCTTGAGCCCAGTAGAAGGATTTATCACGGCCATTTCCAAACTAAAGCTTTCAGTTTGGCATAACTTAACTTTTTTTTTTTTAAACCAAGTTGTTGTAGTTTTTAAAACTAAAGTGCTATCCACTATATCATTCTTCCTCTAATATAAATTGTAGAAAAACTTGGAAGACAATGCTATGCATATTATGAAATTAAATATAAAAGGTCACTAACTTGATCGCTAAAATAAATATAAAAATAATTAAAAACATGAATTTAATATAAAAAAAAAAGATTCATTTACTGTTCACTTAGAAACACTTTTGAGGGATTGATAGAGAAGAATGTTATATTTTTTTACTCCCTTCTCGTTTAATGAATGTGGGGAAGAATGATATATAATTCAGTCTGCTTCATGCAAAGGCAAAAATAATTAAATTGTGATTGTGTTGTTCTTTCAAGTAATTATTTATATTTATTATTATTATTATTATTATTATTTTGATAAAACTTTGATTTTCATTTAATATGTATTTTGTATTTTTTTGTGACAAAAATAACTTTTTTTTTTAATATTTCAGGTGATTATATCCTGAAAAATCAAGTTTTGCTACATGAATCTAAGGCTTTAGACTCGAATATTACTAATGTGCAGAATGTAGCATCTTTCAGTCCAAAGATTAAATTTTCAAATGAGGATTATCCCATCCACTACACAAAAGAACTTGATACTAACCATTATCCGACAAAAATGGCCCAAAATGATGAGCATCGTTATACACGCTCAGAAGGGCATGTGCCTGAAAATTATCCTAAAGCAGATATAAGACCTTCACATTCTTCGCTTTCTCAAGCAGAAACAACTGGTGAAAGATCAGAAATAGAAAGTGAAGACTTAAAAAAAGTATGCCCAATCTGCAATTTAGCTTTTGGTGTAGAGGTTTTGCAGACAGATTTTGAAGAACATGTAGTGAATCACTTGGAAAAACAAAGTGAATCATTACTTGATCAATATGTAATCGTATAAATTCAACTTAACATTCTGTATCCTAAAATTTTAAAATGCAATGCAATGTATTTTTTTAAATAAAAAACAGCTCTTTAGCCTGCATAGTTGATTAAAATTTTCTATTTACTGTGTATATTTTTATAATTAATTGTTCTTATTTAACATTCCCTAAATATATTGTACTAGACATATTTCGTCTATTGTATCAGTGAAATTACTTTGTTGTATATATATCTATTCTATATGTTATGCATAATATATTAAATATTTTATTTAAGTGATGTTGGATTTTTTTTTCTTGCTATCTAATAATAAGAATTGTATATTATAAGAATGCTTTATAAATGTTAAATAAAATATCTTAATATTTAACTTCTAAATATTTATTATTTCTCTACTAATTATAAATTTAATGAAACATTAGTAATGAAAATTATAGAATAAATATTTTCTTCCACTCATCTATGTTTCATAAGTATTGACATTTTAAATAACATGGTTTAAATACTTTTTTTTTTTCTTTCCTTTTTAAGACATATGTTCGTATTAATAATTATTTGCTGAATGATTCAGAAGGTCTCTTGCTTTTTTTTTTTTATCATAATCAATTCTTTTAATTATATTTCCTTCTGTCCCTATAGCATATATAACTAAACGATTTAAATCATTTTTTTTCTTCATCTTATAGTATTGCTGACCTAATTTAAATTAGCTTTTTTCGAAATAGTTCTTTATGAATAATATAAAATAAAATGTTGAATGTCAACAACATTCTTATTAGTATTAAATATTTTTAATGTGCAACTGATTTAGAGTTCCTTATATATATTATACATAAATGTAATATAGTAATAATGTTTCTTGAATTTATTTTCTTTGAAATAAAGTATAATTATTTATGCAAAAAAATATTGAAATGTATTAAGAAATGAACAAAAATTCATTTAATAATTTCCTACTTATAATTTTCAGATTATACATTAAAAACTATAGAAATTTATAGTGGGGACTGTGTGCATTATCTGTGAACATATTTTTTCTCAGAAATTTTATAAAAGTTAATTATAAAAATGTTTCTGCTAAAAGAGGCAAAACGTTATTTTTGTATCGCACAATCTTCTAAACGTAGATAGAAACAATGGTGAAGACTACGGAAGAGAGCCAGAACTAGATCAAATGTGACACACGCCTTACATCAATGTGAACTCCTGGAATGAAGTTTTATATAAGAATTGTAAACATGTTATAGAACAAATTAATAATTAAGATGCCGATTATGATTTTTCCCTCACTAGCAAATAAGATAATATATTTAATTCCAGACCATAAATTATGGTAGTTACTAAAAGCATTTAGAAAGAACAATGCTGAATTAAAAGAATTTCTTGTGATCAAAATTTCTTTTATTTTTCTAAAAACAAGAGATTTTCTGTAAGTTTGAAAATAACACAGCATGAATAACTTTTTTAAAGATTTTTTTTTTTTTAGTTGTAATATTTAAAAATTATCTTTTTTTTTAATATATTTAATTTCTTATGCTGATATATGTATTTTTTTTTTATAAATAGCCTCTGTTGTTGAATTTTTTGAGATACTTAATTGGCTTTTCATAAAAATTCATCAATAAAATATTGACTTCATGTGAATTAATATTATATATCTTGTTAATTTTATTCTTATTAACTAATTCAAATTTATATAGTTTAATTTCATATTACTCTGAAGCTTATTTTATTGTTTGAAAAAAAAATTAGATATGTACGAAAAAATTAAATAAGTGCTTAGATTTTTAAATGTTTCAGTTTATATATTTATTGAAATTGTTGTTTTTAGGGTTAGAAGAATTTGATTTGTCTGCCCATAAAAATTTAATATTTTATTTAATTGTAAACTAATTTTGCAATTATTCAAAAATAAAAAATGTTGTTGTTGTTGTTTCTTATCCCACTTGGCTGGCCAAGCCCATAAGGACTCATGATTGAAGGGGAAGGAAGCAGCTTCTGTTGTGATGGAGCACCCGTAGGTAGAAGCCTGACTTTTGCTCCGTGACGCTCTTACGGTCATAGGAGACTGGGACCTACGGCTTAAAGTGGATTCCGAACCACTACAAACATCCATGGCACCGCCGGGATTCGAACCCGAAACCTGTGGCACCGAGCGCCAGAGCGCTAGACACTCGGCCATTCAGGTCCCAAATTTGCCAACGGCACGCGGTGTTCCCAGGTGGTCACCCACATAAAAAATGTAGTATTTATATTTTTTAGTTAAAAGGAATAATTAATAAAGAAATATTCTATCATATAATTTGAGGCAAAATTTTCCTTAGATTCATTATTGAAAAATATTTAATATTTGTAATGTAATAATGAGAAATTAAATTGGAATTAATTCCTATATAATAAACAGACAAAATTTTACAGGAAAAATAAAATGATAGCATTATATTTTTTATATATAGCAATTTGAATTTTTTTTATTTGCATAGCTTTTTTTTTTGTTGCTATAATTTGATTTAATTAAAGATTTTTGTAGCTTTAGGAAAAATATTTCCATTAAACTGTAGAACATTTGAAAAAAAATTATATTATTGAAATGATCTTGTTGATACTGAAAATTTTCTTCTCTATACTTTTTCAGAATAATGAACTATTTATAACTGAAATTCTTTACATAATGAAATTTTGTTCGCTATAGCAAACGGAATTTCAAAACAAACAATATTAAATTTGTGTAGACCTTCTTAAAGAATTTTTTTATTAATATTTTGATATTATTCTGCCATTTTTCCCTTTTAAAATTGACTGTTTTCTTAACTCCAATATTTCTTAAAACACTGATATAATAACAAATGATGGTGAACTTCAAGATAATATTTTGTAACAGAATACATGGCCAAATTTATATTATTGAAATGTAATTATAGTAATAATTGAAACTGTGCTAATGATATTGAATAATGCTTATTTACTATAAATTTTGTAAACAAATGTGTTCTATTTCTTTAATTTGTAATTCATTTGCTGGTTATATTTAAAAAACAAGTTTTTAGCTGGGGGAGAGAAAAATGACACGAAGTTTATTTCATGTCTGGATAAGCAGATGCATGTTGTTTGTCCTTGCTGAAAAGGAAGAATTTGAGATGAGCAATTTTCATTCCTTTTGCCCTCTTTTTACCTTGATATATATATATATTTTCTTTTCATTATTTAACTTGCATATCTTGCTTTATTTAAATTTTTATAGCTTTTTAGGGGACTTGAAAGGCAATGCTGATTTCAGTGTTAAAATCCAGGAAATTGATTTTGCTAATGTTTGTGGACAAACTCATTTTAATTAGAGGGTTTTTTGTGAGATACGAAGGTACATATTGTTCTTAAGGAAGGCGTTTTCATTTTAGTCAAAAAAGGCAGAATTAACAAAAGGCAGCTTTAACAGCAAAGCTGCTGAGAAATAGAAAATGTTTTTCATTGTTTTCACGTTTTGAAGGCTATCATAGAGGGAATTGATGGACTCAGTAGACGAAGACATTAATCATCTTTTTAACAAAAAGAACTTTATATATTGTGTAAGTAGAAAGGTCTCCTGGGAGAGTTAATTCAAATACTTCAAAAGTAAGGGTTTGAATAGGGAAATATTTTTATCTGCATTGGCTTAAGAAATGTTATACTTTATGAAGTTAGAGGTGGAGGAATTCCTATTACTGTTCTGATTATTACGATTAGAAGAAAATTTTGGACTATTTCTAAAGGTGGCAATATGTCCTTCATTACAGAGAATGCGCTTAGGATTGTCAATTTTTTCTTTCAAAGAACAATCCTTGTGGTAATGGTTATCTCCACATTTAAGATATATACGTTTAGAACTCAATTATTTGCTGAATGCTGAAAAAAGTCACATTTAATGTGCTGGCTTGGCCCAGGTCTTCGAGTGAACTTTATAATCTTGACAGAGATAATGAAACCTATTTAATGAGGAAATGGTCATATTTATTCTGATCTTTAAAAAATAATCTGCCAAAGAGGTACCATAGATTTGGTTCTGCCATTGGCGAGTTAGTTAATATGTTCTGGTAATTCTTTCAAAATAGCTTTTAAGGTGCATTCTGCTTTACTAGTATATTAATTTTGTGTCAATCCATCGATCTGAGGTTCTTGGTAGAACATGAATTTTTACTAGTTTGATTAGTTTGCCTTTCCTTCAAATTTACTAGTAATATTGCGATTTATTTTTATCACTTTAATATATCTGATTTTTTTTCATTAATACTGTCGCTATCCCGAACCAAGTTTTGTCGTGCTTGGCAACTTGTATCCCAGGAAAAGGGAATCCTGGATATTGAGTCTGGGTGAAGTTGCGGCTCTTCTTTAAACAACACACTCCGCTCCTAGTGTATAAATTCGCTGTTGATTACCAGATTCTCAGGTGCGGAGCTTCTATGAAATCAAGCGATGGGTCACTTCCTGGATATCTCGCTAACAGCAGAGGTCGTCTGAAAGGATTATCCTAACCATATAATATTAGAGCAAGAGTCCATGTTCTCTCGTTGAGCTCCATGGAAGGCGATTCGAGATTCGAATTTTTTATCATTTTCATACGTTCTCCTATCTCAAATAAATTGTTTCCAGGTAAAGGCTGAATTAGTTACCACCTGACTGTGACCCTATTGTAGAAATAACAAAAGAGCAGATAAATGAATGTTTTTCAACTTTTGTCAGATTCCTGATTATGTGGTCTAATTAACATGCGCTTTCTTAAAATAATGTAAAGCTACTTTTCTTTAAATTTCATAAGAGCATGCATGCCGTTGGAGATTTGAAATCGATTAAAAAAAATTAAGATCTGGTATCCTTTAAATTGAAATTTGCAGTCAATCTCAATCAAGTACCTTTTTATCGGCTAAAACATTATTATATCTAAGTCTGACTTGATGTGTGCAATTGATAAAATAAAGCAGGAATCAGCCAATCAAAATTCGCGCCAGACATATGATTAAAAAAAAAAAGTCACTTTAAAAATATTTGTGAAAGAAAAAAAAAATGGTTTGAATTGTTCTTGCCCTAGTCATTCATACACAAATTGCAAAGCAAAACAGAAATGTTCCGATTGTCAACAACCTCATTAGTAAAATTCTGAAAGGCTACCCTAAATAGCAACTGTAAACAAAAATCCACGATATAAAAGTTACCTCAAATATGTCTTATTCTGAAGCTAGAAAAATAGTATCTCAATCTCATTCGTATGCAGCAATTATCAAGAAATCAATATTCATAGTTCATACAAGTTATCAATAAGCTCTGTTCCTCTTATGACTGACTGCAATATAACTGATATTATTTGACTACTATAAAAATATAAGTCTCATTGTATGCCGAAACCTAAATTTACTGAATCTGCTACATTTATAAATCTTGTGTCTGCACCATCGACGTCTGCATCTGCTTCTTTAATTACTGCTACTCGGGAAACAACACCAACTGCTAAGATAAAACAGAATTCCGAAAACAATGTAACCAGTAAAATTAAAAAATCAATGAATATTAATAAACAGAACTCAAAATATTTAAAAAGCATTTTCTAGAACAGGGGTCTCCAAACTATGGCCCGCGACAGCGAATAATTTATTGCTGCTGTAATAAAATGGATAAAAAAACACAGAATGATAATAACTCGGTTTTATTTACTTGCTAGGTAAAGCTTAATGACAAGTATAATACGCAGAAAATTTAACTTAAGCATAACAAATAATTGAAATGAATCCCACTAACATTATAACTAGTGAACATCCCGCCGTTACCCTCGTTAGTTATACTTAGCTATTTCAGCTTTTAACCACTAGATGTTGTCAAGGGTCACGGTCGTATCGATACACACAAAAGTAATTGTAGTAATTGAACCAACGAATTTAGCAAGCGTATGCTCGCTCAGAGCGCATACTCGGCGACTAGTCTAGAAATTACAGATAATGGCAGAAAAATTAAAACGGTTTTGGCCCTTGGTACTTACTGGAGTAATGAATCTTCAGCAGAATCGGAACAGGTATCTCTGCCAGTTGGGAGTTCCTCTAAGGTGGAATATGACAAGGAAGATGTAGTAACGGGCGATTTACTTTGATTTTAACTGAATTGAATTTTAACTATTTAACTTAATGATATGTATAATTCTGTTCTTTTAAAATTCAAATTAACCTAATTAAGATAAAAATTTTATTGCTTCTCTTTAAATTATTGGTAGGCAAGAAAGTTCTTTCGGTTTTCACCATCTAAAAGCATTATCAAAACCGAAATTACTTTCTTGTCGACTCAATATTTATACATTTTATTGCTTAATGAAATTTAAAATTTTGTTTAAAGCAGATTAATCAATACTGGCCCTTGTACGACTGAACCACACAAACCACCATCACATAAGCAAATTTTAAAAAACTCATTTATTTGAATATTACTTCAGAACTAGAATTGCTATAACTGAATGCTTTCTCAGGCTAATTAAATTAATTAAAAGTATTAACATTAAATTTATGTATACATGTATATTCGCTGTGATATTTGCACTGTGCCTACATCTATCGACAAAAATATGCAGTATTACTGTTTAATCAAGTTTTAAAATATTGCTAATTTTTTTAATGATTTTTTTATATTTATAGTACTATTTGAATTAGCATAATTTTGAATGTTGTATTTCATTTTAAAACAATAAGTTAAGCAATTTAAGGTTGTTTCCGGAAATTCAAAAAGGTTTTGTATAATCAAACTCGTACTTTATTAAAGTTATAGTGTTTTCAAAAATAACATTCATAATGAAATCTAAAAAAAAACTACAAAAAGGGAATGAAACCTAATAAAAATTTAATTCATTGGAATATAACCTGTAATAAAAGACGATTTTAATACTAGAAGTGTATCATGCACTCGTTGACGTAAAAATTAGCACACCTATAAGAAGTTGTAGGCCCATTATGAAACTTGACATGAAGTTTATGTGAAGATATATGCAAATTATTAAAATTTTAGCATGATTGCGCATTACTTAAAATCAGCCATTATAAGATGCCATCCACCCTGTGCCATAAATAGATGCTCTGTATACAGTTTTTTCTCTTGCAAAATAACATTTTATAATAAGATATATATCCTTAAGTAGTCATTGATGCAAATATCAGCACCTATCATATCCAGAAAGCTACTTGCATTGCAAATATACATGCAAAATTATCAGTATTAAAACACATACACGTATCAGCATTGCTAACATACATGTAAAATTTCAATTGGTTCTGACTGATCCTTGTTGCTGCTATAATTTATATGGTAAGGAATTAAGCTAACACAAAAATACTACGTAAATTTTCGTAGGAAATTAATACGAAGTTTAAATTATATTGATATAGTTTTGTAATAAAGTTCGAATCAAATAATCAAGAATAAGATAGGACTTCGTATTCAAACCCCTGTTTCAGTTTTTCTCTTTGTATGTCATATTTAATGCATTGAAAAAAAGTATGTTCCTTGGACTATTGTTCGTCTGTGTTTTTAAATATTGTCTTTTTTTATTATAAATGATGTCTTTGAGAGATATTAAATTTAAGATTATTGTGTCGGATTTTGTTATGAATCTGCTTTTTCATTTTCGATTATGCTTACAAGACTTGGGTACAGACAAATTGCAATGATAAAATTGAATTGAAGTTTTTTTTTAATTGATCCCCAAGAAGTTTGATAACTCATGTGGATTTAAAATTTTAATTTTGGAGAGTTCGAAGGGCAGAGAAAATATCTAATAAAATAATATAATGGTATGATTCGAGTAGAAATGTAGAGATTGATAAAATATGCGGCATAGTTGCAATTGCAAAAATACTATTGTAATTTGAGATCGTCCCAGATGAATTTTCTTGAAAGAAAAATTAAATAAAAGGTTATCACAATCAATCTGCAGGGACAATATAACATCCTTGCCTTAATATTCTTCCCTACATGTTGCAAGAAAATTCCCTTTTCCTTGAAAACATTTGTGTTTCCTGGTGGTCTAGGATTTTTAACAAGGGAAATATTCCTCTATGTAATAACCAGGTGAAACACGTGTTTTTAACGACCAATCAAATCGACGAACTGTAAATTTGTGTTTGGATACATATAGCGCATGTATTAAGGCAAGTATAAAAATGAATATTTGCCGAATTATAACTAAAAATATCGGGCAAAAGAAGATATATCCAGTTATATCTTCTGTTAGGGTATGTAATTTTTCATAAACATGATTATCTGCTTGCGTAATATTTAAAAAAAAAAAAAAATTATATATATATTTATTGGAAAACTATAACGAAAATTAGTTTTAACAAAACAGAAAAGCATATTCCATCACATCTGTTCAGCACCAATTTTTTTTTCTTCTGAATGTTAAATAAAGGTTTTTCCTTTAAAAGTTTATTTGAATGAAGAACAAAATGAAACTCCTTAGAAATTTCAGTTAATCCATTAGCAAATAATATTATGTATAAGCTATATTTGATTTGAAGATGTCCTCACCAATAAAATTTTATGTATATTTTCCTTAATAATTTCACTATTATTAAGTTAATCATTTAATATATATCGTCTGAATATTTCCTTTTGTTTAGTGAAAAAGTGATTGAATTGAACATTTGTTTGGCATAACAAGCTATAAGGAAAAAAATGGCCCTATTTCTCATTTTGTTTTCTTTTTCAATTTAACAACATTACTTAAAAAATTTAACAATTATTATCTCTTTTTTATCAATGTTTATCTTTTTTTTTTTTTACGTAAGAAAACCACGTCCTTAATCAGAATATTGAAAAGAGTGAGTGCATTATCTTACAATTTTACATTATTATTTGGGAATTGATTGAAATACAGCTGTAAAAATATAAATAAAAGCAACAATTATTCAAAAAAGAATGCAGTGAGCATTCTTCTTATAAATTAATGAATTATTAAAATTTCTTTTGATATATCTTTAACTAAGATAGTCTTGGACTGTGTTGAAATATGAGAATATTCTAAATATTATTCATTATATATATATATATATATTAATCTTTTGCATAAATAAAACTATGTATGTAATTATCATTTATATTATATGCATATATATTCCCATGAATGGAACTTAACAGTAAATGCTATGTTCCGTATCCCCTTGTCAATAACAAGTTCTTTTCATTATCTGGATGGCAGGAAAAAGTATGCTTGTGAAGCAAGGATAAATCTTTTATAATAATTTAAGGGAAACATTTCAATTTTCTGCATAAGATTGCTGATTATTTGATAATATTTTCACAGGCCCAAAAAGGTTCTTTATTAACATTTTTTTTTCATTTTTGACTTTTTATTTCCTTTTTAAATGTAAACTTTCAATATTATTTTCAGACTACTTTTGTTGTACGGAGAGTTAACATTCCACCAGTCTCAAAAATAATTGCAAAAAGACCAAGAATGCTCAAAAGAAGACATTTTGTTTATGAAACAATAGAAGATACTGACCTTACTGATCCATCTGATCTCCATGTTGTGCTAACAACTTTTGTGGAAGGTAATATTATTTATGTAAAAAAAATTGTATTCTTTTCTGTTAACTAAAACTACTTTTTCAGCTAATTAAAATTTTGGCAGATCATTGCAGCAAGATATTTCTAAATCACTAGGAAACGTGTGAGATATTGCATGCCATATTTCACATGCTTCATGTACCAGAACACATCATCACATACCAGAACCCTTCAATAATCAAATTATAAAGATTGCCCTAATTGGCAATTGCTGCAAGGTAAGGAATGTGCTGTTAGATTACTACTAGTTAATTTTTCACGAAATGAGAAATTATAAGATGAAAGTATTTTTTTTCCCTAATAGGGATCTGAAACAGAGCTATACTGTTCAGACTTATAGGAAAAAAGGACTCCTAAGTGATAATTGTTTGAATGGAGCATGAATTATTTTCCTCACTACTGTGTGATTCAGTACTATTCTTATTTATATCAATTATTCTTATTGTTATACATTACTATTTTTTTTGTTCTTTTTATTTGGGTTATAATATTGTAATTTGGTTTCTGTTTGGTATCATTGTTCGCATTATTTTTTATATCTATATTATTATTCTTAATCGTTACTTTTTTGTAGTAATTATTTAATTAAAAGGCTTGACACTTTCACTTGAAAACATTATTGCCTGACAATGTTATGCATTGCAATTAAGTAAACACTGATAACAACACTTCACCCTTTCAATTCGTAAATTTGAGTGTCATTCTATTAAATGATTCTTTACTATTACCAAACTGGTTTCTTTCTGGAGTAATTATATAGAGTTTTAACAACTTTTGGTAATGTTTATCTAACGCACAGTTTTGAAATATTATATATATATATATAGGGCCTGATAGCTGAGTGTCTGGCGCTCGGTACCACAAATTTTGGGTTCGAGTCCTGGTGGTGCCAGGGATGTTTGTAGGGGTTCGGAATCCCCTTTAAACCGTAGGTCCTGGTTTTATATGATCATAGACAGTGAGAGGGTAGTGTTAAATTAGTAACAGCGGTGCAGCCTTTGATTATGACATAAAGATTAACTGTCTCTGTATTGCCAGCTGCATTGTAATAACATATATATATATATGTTTTAATGTAAGTATGTTTTGTTTTAAATAAAAGTGTGTTTTTAGATTATCTTCTGTTAAAGAACCCCAAACTTTTATAATACTTGTTGAGCATTTTACCATGTCAATTCAATATAGCTATATTTCCTCAGATATTTTTGAAGGAAACAAGATGAAGAAACATTGTTTACAAATATTTCCAAATTTGGTGCAAATGTATAAAAAAATATCTTTCAACAGAGAATGTTAAAAACAAAATTAGGTTAGATCATGAATTACATGTAATTTAATATGTTGCCAAGTAAATTCTCTTAGAGATTGAATTTAGTTATAATGAACAAGTATCATTTTCTTTTCTTTCCATTCTTCTGTTTATTTATTTTTAAACTTATTAAAATATTTGCTCCTTCTTTTAATTGCTTTCATAATTAATTTTATTCTTACATTTACTTATGTAATTTTGCGAGCTTGTAACATATATTAAATTTTGTCTACTTCGTTAATAGAAAACACAAGTCAAAAATTTAAAAAATGATTTATTATTTTGTTCAATCGCATTGTCTGGGAATATTTAAAATATATGTCTATGTTTCCAGTTTAGGTGAAAGGCATCTAATTTTCAGCAGTCTTTCAAGTTTGAAAACAAATTTTGAGAAATCAACTGAAAAATACTTAAAATTTTCTGTAAAGTATTTGCATTAAATTATTATTTGAATGTGATGGTGTAGACCTGGCAGAAATCATATTACTAATGCTTTCTATGACATTTTTTTTAATTTTGTTATTTGTCTTATTTTGAACTATTTGTTAAATGGCTTTAGTGTTTCATGTTCAGTTGTTTAGCCCTATCTAATGCAAAATAATGTCTTGTTAATAAATTTTTAAAGGTTTGATGTTATAATTTTACTTGACAAAAATTTTTTTATAATATTAATTGCAAAAATTTAGCATAATAAAAATTTTTTGATGAAAAAAAAATTTATTATCATTTGCTGCAAAAAAAAAAAAAAAAAAAAAAAAAAAAAAAAAAAAAAAAATATTTTTGATTAATAAATATTTTATTTCTCCAATTATATTATTCCCTCCCAATTATATTATTCTATTATTTTTCCTTTTTGGAATTAGATATTCACTAATAATGGCTAAAAATGTTGGACTACAGATTTTTGAGATTTGACAGTTGGCAGACATGCTTTAGTAACTATTAAAAATGATTTTTTCTTCCTTTTTCTGAGTTGATATCTGAAACTTCTTTCAATGTCTTTTTTAACGTTTGTAAACCTTACATTAATCATTTATATCTCTTGATCATGTTCATATGTATTTGTTTTTCTAATGTAGCGATGATTTGTTTTTCTAATGTAGGAGTGATGTTTGTTAGTGAATATTAATTTGGAATTATTCATTTTTCGTATGAACTCTTGTATATACAGCATAACATATATGCACATAAAATATAGAACTCTTGTATATACATATTCTACAGCTTTTTTATAAGTTTTCTATAAGTAGAAAACATCTAAAAGGTACTATTTCTTTTAATGGGTTATTAAAAGAAATATTGTGTTTCAGTACTGATTACTATAGGATGCATATATTACTACTATATGATATCTGTTCAATATTTCTTTGTATACTATCTGTCTGTGTAGTTGTGGTTTTTCCATCTCTTTACTAGATGCATGCACCAACAATTTTTTTGTTATACATATAAATAATTATTAAACAATGTGAAATGTATTTTTTTAGAGTCTTACTTAAATTATATGATGTTGAAACAGAATGCATTATCGTGCAAGCTAGTAAAACTTTTGTTTTTTGTATTCAAGTGAAATTGTTTCAACAGTTCTTCTTTACTTTATGGTCGAAATAGAAATTATGAAGTCTTCTGCAATGCATCTCACTAAAATGTCTGTTCAACAATACATAAAGAGGCAGCATATTTGTGATAATTCATTATCGAGCCTGATGGGCAAGTGGCTAGTGCTCAGTGCTGCAGGTTTCAGGTTTGAGTCCTGCCGGTGACATGGATGTTTGTAATGATTCAGAATCCATCCGGATTAAACTGCAGGTTTCGATCTAATATGATCTAAACTATCTAATATGATCAAACAAATAAGTCTAGTAGAGCATTAGATGTAGGGCTGATCACCTTACCCTATGAAAAGAACAATCTCCTGTCTCAAAATCTGTTGACTGCCTTGGCTCACCATGGGCTGGGAGTTAATTAATCACCAGTGCCAGGGAGTTAATTAATTTAACTGGTTTTCTGATGTTTATAATTTTAATGAAATTTATGAAATTTCTACTTCTATATAATATTTATTACTAATTAATTTTAACTTTGCTACTCTAACTAATTAGAAATATTATGTAATTGCATTAAATCAGTCAGTTGTTTAAGATTTATAAGGACAGCTTATTTTATTGACATGTATATTATTTCTTCATTAATGTATATAATTATATTCACATTTACAAATTACTGTTTTCTTTATTTGAGTTTTTTGTGAGCAAATTAAATTAAATTTCTTTATAATATTTAATTTGCATATAGGAATTGGTGATGTTGGGGATGTTATTTCTGTAGACCCTTATTATGCCCGAGAGCATTTGCTTTTACCAAGGTATGCAGTTTATGCAACTGCTGAAAATGTTGAAAAGTATTCAAATTTGAAAAAGGTGAGTTGTGCAACATTTGGGGAATTTTTGTTATTTGATTAGCATAATTGATGTATGAATAACTTGAATTTTATGTGATTTAAAATTTCTTTTTAAAATCATAATTTATGTGATAAATGAGTATTCTGCATTGATTGTGTGGTTTAAGGCTTTTGTAAAATTTTATGATGAATTACAAGATGAAAAAAATTGAAAAATAGAATGAGTTATTGATATTATGATGATAGTTATACAATTAATTTCATGTAAGAAAAGGAAGACCAAGTCCGTCAATTAACAAATCTGAAGACCAAGGCACCTATCCCGGTGTGGCAAATTGTTTTTCAAAAAGCCCCTGAAAACAACAAGATCTTCGAGGTAAATCGCCTCCTTCACTTTTCGGTTCGAGTGGAGAAATTCAACCGCAAACCAGGAGCGTCGCAATGCTTTCCCTGCAATCTGTTTCACCATTCGTCCAAAAAATGCAGCTACAAAAAAAAGATGCCTAAAATGTGGGGGAGAACATTATATTAAGGACTGCCATATCAAAGAAAGAATCGAAAATCCAAAATGCATCAATTGCCACCAGATGGGGAACCTCGCCGCTTGGAGAGGATGCCCAATGTTCCCCAAGCCACGCCTCCCGGTCAATCAGAACCAAGAAGCGCCAAGGACTGCCTTCAACAGACGGCCAGTCACCGAGGGTGTCTCCTATGCAAGTTTCTTCAAAGGAACGCCGAAAAATACCATACCATCGGTCTCAGAGCAATCTATTCCTAATAATACTAATACTACTAACTTAACTGCTGATTCTGCTTCTAAAGCTCTGTACGTTCTTTCTGAACTCGTAAATATTTTTAATATGATAGGAGGATTAAATAACTTCTATAATCAACTTAAAAACGCCAATAGCCCAGCTAATAAGATCCAAGCACTATTTAAATGCTTTAATTAATTGCCTCGTTGCTTGTTAGTTAATTGTTTTTTAATTTTGCCATGTTTTTGATTACTCCTCCTATTGCTTCTCCCTTTTTGTCATTTTAACTCTTTTACTAACATGGACATAATCATTGCTCACTGCCTCTTTTTTACCAATGTGTTTTTGTTTGCCATGTGTTTTATCTAGCCAGATTAGGAGTTCAGGCCATAATCGGCCAAGGTACTTCATAAAAATAGACAGACTGACTGTAAGAAAGGAATAACTGATAATAAATAATAATTTAATGATAATAAATACTTTTAGTGTACGATTATCTACAAATAAGTACATTGTGCTGTTGTAACAATTAGAAGTTAATTGTTTGATTATGATTAACATTTGCATTACTAAGCATTATAAATATTAGTTATAATATCAATAATGCTTTACAGCTGTGTTGTAATGAAATTAGCTCTCTGAATTCAAACATACATTTTTAACAAAATATTTATGAAAATAAACAACTGTTTCAATATTACTTATGCAAATATCGGGGTTCCATTTTTGTAATTAATGCTCATCAACTTTTTTTTTTCCACATTTGTAATTTTTTGTACTACATTGATGTAATATACATACTTGCTTAAAAATAACTACATGCTTAAAAATTAGTCTGATTCTTTTTTTTTTATGTTAAAGATATTAATTTTATTCTTTCTGTGATTTGGTTGCACACTTTTCATATTTATCAAATAAAAATATGTAAAATACAATTATATCAATCTTTATTGAATATTTGTTTCAGTCCCGAGTTGAAAGACCCAAATTTAGTTCTATTCATGCTGCCATGGTAAGTAATTAAAAAATATTCATAATTAAAATAATAAATTATATTTTTTAATACTAATTAATGATTATGCCATGTTTCATTCACAGATGGTTAAAACATTGAGTAAAACTGTCATCCCAGTTTTTATGAATCCTAAAGAACCATGGACAATAGATAAAAAACACATACATATAGCATTTCGAATTGAGGTAAAAGAAAAAAAAAAATTACTTCATATAATCTCGCATGATTATTTATTTTGCATCATAGATGTAATTTGATATTTATTTTGAGAGTGTTTTGTGTATATTAATTATTACATATTATTTTTTTCTTTTAACATTGCCATTTTATAATTTGTGTTCTTATAAAATATTGTTTCTATTTTTTAAGTGAAATTTTTAAAAATATTCATAAGAATTTGGAAAGTGTTTTTGCTAAAGAAAAATTTTTCCTAAATGCTTTAATAATTTTTTAATTGTTTCAATAATTAAAGATCACTATTATTTATTTTATGCATTATCAAAAGAAAAATTCAATTGTTAAATTTAAGAATTCTCTAATATTGCTATAATCTTAAATTAATAAACTCGTCAATATAAAAATATGTTGTGAAAATAATGTTAAATGAAAACTTTAAATGCTTATAGGATTATTTTATAAGTGTATATACTTAGAATGGGAGATTAACTTTCTTATTTCATAATTCTATCAATTAAACATGCTATTGATTTGTTTCAAACATAAGTTTATCTTTCAATTAAAAGATATGTATATAAGAGAAACCTTTAAAATGTTATTACTATCACTAATTGAACAACAATTTTTTTAATTAGTGTTATACATAATAAGTAATATAATTTGCATATTTAATTTTGACTATTGATATATTATATACAAATTTTTATTTATTATTACAGTTTCTTTTATTTATATATATAATATTTTTTGTCTTGTTCTATCAGCAATTGCTTTTCTTATTCTTCTAATAATGGGAAATTTTGTTTTTCTAGTATTATGTTAGGATTTCATATATTTATTTTCAATTTTTCTTGTAGTTGTATGTTCTTAAAGTATTTATAAATTTTAAAACTCAGTATTGGTGAATTATGATATATTATTTAGTGTTTTGTATTTATTAATTATTACAATTTTATATCCCATGATTTTTTAAATGCCAGAAAAAAAGGAAATATTTATTGTTATTAGGTGGAAGAATGTTGGCTTAAAACTATCACTTATTTAATATAGTATAAATAAAAAGATTTGAAATTACTAAAAATTAATTATAAACGTCATTTAATAATTGCTGCATTTTTTTTTATGACAAAATCCTTACTTATTTTACTGATGTAACAGATGACAAGTATTGTCTTAAAATTGTTATTGTGAAAAATGAAATTTAAATTTTGTAAATTCCTTCATACTTTAATGCTAATTTACCTGTTTATGTTTTATGAATTTAATTTATAGATGTGAGAGAAATTATTATTCTTTTTTAAATGAACAATTTATTTATTGAATACAATACTGAATCTTCCATTTTTTTTTTTTTTTTTTTTTTTTTTTTTTTTTGTTAAATGAATAATTATATTTTTAATAGGCTTTAATTTAATTATAAATGATTTTATTATTGTAATAATAGGTGCTGTATTTAATTTGCCTTTTTTATTTCAATTACAGAAATTCAAAATTAATCATTTTGATTAAATAATGTTTAAACACAGCATTTTTTTTTTTTTTTTTTTTACATTTATCTATCAATATTTATTACTATTTAGGGTTTTCATGTGCCAGAGGATTCAATCGAACTACCCAGCACACCAATAGAAGGTCCTGATCCTGCAAAAGAATCTGGAGATTTTGCAATTTATGTTACAGTAAGTTATTAATTATTTTCATTATTCTCTGATTTACAAAAATGAAGAAAGTTTTTTTCTTCTATTTTTTGAGCTAAAAAAAGTAAAAAAAAAAAAAAAAAAAAAAATAGTTCTAGACAATTGTTAATTAAAATTATATCAAAGGAACTTTTTTTTCCTTTTCTAAAAAAGAAAAGGAAAACCACCACACATATCCACATTTAAAAAATAAATGTGGATATTTGTTATAGATATAATTTAATTATTTTATTTCCCATTATGTTTGACATGATTTAAAAATTTTTCAGATTAATAACAGAGAAAAATTACCAGTAAGATGTAGACTTTTCCATATAAAACCTGGTATGGAAACAGCCAAATTAGCCGATGAACTATATTTAGAGAAAGCTGAACCTATTCTAGCAGAACAAAAAGACCTCTTAGAATCTATGCATATGCCAGAAATATTAGATGATATTTCATCAACAATTTCATTAGTTGAAAAATATAGAATTCAATACATAAAGTAATAAATATATTTATAGTATATGTATGACTTAGTATTTATTCCTGCATCATTATAAAAATAAATAACTTGAGCTTCTATTTGATAAACATTGAATAATTTAATTATGACTTAATAACAGTGAAAGACAAATTGTAATTGTTTACATTTCTTTTTATTGTATTACTAATACTTTTATATCACAATACTAGAATATATTTTGTGGGCGGTGCGCTGCACAAAATGTTTGTTATAATAAAATTATCTTGAAAAAATTCAATTTGAAATATGTCTAAGATGTATTACAATTTTATTATACTATTTAAACAGCTCCAATTTGAATAAATGTAATTTTATCTAATTTTTTGAAAGTATTGCACACATTATGCACAATTATTATTTATTTAGTAAATAACCAAATTAGGAAGATGTATGCTGCAAGTTTCATATGATTGTGAAGAAATAATATTTCCTTTTATAAACTTAAAGAGAATGATTGCATTGAAAGAGTAATTCATATTATGGTTAAAAGTACTGAAATTCAATTAATTTTATTATTCAATAAGTATGAACCATGTACCTTTAACAAATTTCATCAAAATAATTAGAACCATTTCATCTTTAATTCTGGATCAGGATAAAAAAAAAATGATTTTATTAAATACTTAGTTTCTTGCGAAATTGAATAAGAAAACAAAAGCATTGGCAGGATTAATGTGTTTCATAAACTATACAATATTTGTCATCCTATGTAGCTTTTTTATTCCACAAAGAGAATGTAACTGTTTTCTGGATAAATCTATGATTCACTTTTCTGTATGTAACTATCTTGTTTCAACATTTTACTTAAAAACATTAATCCGCAAATTGAAAATTAGAAGTATTTTAAAACTACTGCTTTAAAAGAAGCCAATTGCAAAAAAGAAACTGTTGATTACTAAAAATCCTTTGAGTAAAGAATTATTGCCAGTTGATGCTAGTCTTCAAAGCTTAGCATAGATTGGAATTTTTCAATCGGCAGAAATAATAAGACCGTGAAAATTTGCGATTTGAATATCAAAAGAAGCAATCTGCTACATTATTAAATGTGTTTATGTGTGCAGACTGTTTTAAATTTTTATAATTATTACATTTAATTTTAAGAAGAATTGCATTCATTTTTAGATAGAGATGCTTTATTACAAACTTAAATTTATTTTAATAAAACTTATTACGATTGACTCATATTTTAATAACCAAAGTGTTTCTTAAAAATATTTTATACAAATTATATATAATTTGGTAAGCTTTCAGCATGTTTTAGCTATACAATGCATACAATGAATTCAAATGAAAATGTTTTTTTCTCTGAATTGTCAGCAATGTCGGAAGGTTTTTGAGTAAAAGAATGTTTGTCAATAGTTTACAAATGCATAGACGATTCTATTTTTATAATTTGGAAATCATATAAATATAGTGTGTATAACAATAACAATGAATAGTATATAAAATTTATTCTATTATCATAAAATTAATACTTAAACCAAATATATCCGTGAAATAAAAATGATGCTATATAAATTTAACATAGAAATATTGGATGTTTTGCTTCATCAAGATATACAAATAGTAAAGTTATTAAAAAAAAAGGGAACTATGGTATGTATATTTGCTCATTGAGTGGCATAGACTAAAATGTTTTTGTAATTCAATATCATACCAAATGTTATTTACAAAAATGCGAAGAAATACATTAGAGAATAATGCTTTCTATTCAGATAAAAATAACAAGAAAAATATCCCTAACAAGTCAAAAGCAAAATATCATGAATATAATTTTCCCTGTTTCAGTGGATTTTAAAATCTTATTAAATGTTAGATGGTTGCAAATGAAAATTTCAGAATGATGTCAAACTGTCTGTGAAAGCTTATTTTTAAAAGAATTCATAATAAATTTTTTTCCTGTCATCAAAATGAGGATCTAAAACATAAATGCAGATAATTTGGTTATTCCTAAAGAATTGATACTAGAAATAAAATACTTTCATAGATTGATGAAAATATTTTGATTTTGACATCTCATATTTTCTAATTAATAGAAGGTTAATAATTTTCAGGTAGATTAATTTCTATCAGCTAAAATTTTCTTTATCTAATAATAATAGAAATGGTATTTCCAAAGTTAATTTTATTCAACCCTCTAAATTAATGTCAAATTTATTCAGTTTTTTAGATTTACTTTAAGAAGAAAAAATAATTATAAGTTTATTACTAAACAAATTATTTTTAAAGCTATCAATAATTGACAAAAAATCTGCACTTCTTATAACTATTTAAAAATATGAATCAAATATACTATTTGTATAGCTTTTTCTTTTGATACAAAACATAATATGGAGAAATTTGGTCTAAATTATTCAAAAAAATACAATTAATTATGTGAATCATTTTCCATCAATAATAATATAGATTTAACACTTTTCAGAAAGTTGTGGCTAAATGAAAAAACCTTTTCCAATCCTAAAAATTTGTTATAATATAATTTAACATAGAATAATACAAAAAATTAAACTGTACTAAATCAGTTACAAGATTTCTTCATAGTGTTTAAGAAGATATACGTATATGTAGTCAGTATTTTGGTATATGTCCTTAATCTGTTCCCACGAAAAAAAACTTCTATTGTTAATGACATATGCATTAACAATAGAAGTTTATATTAACATATGCATAACATGTTAATGACATATGCATTAACAATAGAAGTTATTTTTTTATTATAATTTAATATGTGCTGCTTTGTGCTAAAATACATTTATGTATTTTTTTAGTACCTTAAATACATTTAAATCAATATTAGTTGAAATGCATATATAAACAAGAATTTACTGCATTTATTCTCTTCCCTACTTGGATCTGTTGGAGGATTTTCATATAAGATGTTTATTAAAAATCTATCTCAAAGAACTTTGTTTCTTCATTCTGCTCAAGAAGTTTTGGAAGTTTGATATTATGTAGTCATTTTAAACAATGCTTTTGCAGCTTGTTTGTGTGGTTCCTCTCTGCAAAATATTTGGCAAAGATTTTGATGCATGTCAAATTTATTCAGTTTTTTAGATTTACTTTAAGAAGAAAAAAAATTATAAGTTTATTACTAAACAAATTCTTCCATCGTATTTCAAAGTGGACATATAGCAAGGTATCACAACTTATATATATAAATATATAAAATGCATTTAAAAAAACACTTGTACAATTTTAAGAAACAATTTATTGAAACTTTAAAAAAATATATATACACTATTTGGATGTCCTAGAATAAAATTTTCATTATTATCTTTGTTAAAAAAAACACTTAAAAGAACACAAACATACTATTTAACAATCCTTGTAAAAGATTTTCATTTAAAGGTGCACTTCTATATTTTATTTAAATTATCATTTCTTGAAAAAAAATTGAAAAAAACCCCAGGACATTTAAAATGTTCACTGTTCTTTTATACATTTGGTATTTTTTCAGTAAAACTTCAATCAATCAGCTCAGCTGTATCTTTTTTTTTTCTTTTTTAAAGTTTATCAACTCGTTAACACCATTGCTTCTAAAGGAAAGCTTTCTTAACATAAGTTTCATTGTCATTCAAGATATGTTCATATTGCACCACTTACGTAAAGGTTAGTCTTAAAATTACGTTATAGTATTTTCATATCTGAATCTATCAAACATAGCCATAAGTCTCTCAATTACCAAAAACCACTGATACATGTAGAACATCATATTTTTCCTTGTGTTTGCAAAAGGTAATGTTCCTTTTTTCTTCAAAAACAGATGAATTTACGTTTTAAACGTAAAGTATTTTTATGAAATAGTGTTCTGTTTACTTACTCAAACATTTGAATGGAATTGTCCACAATTTGGTTATTGAAAGTGAGATGTATAAAAGTTAGTATGAAAGTTAAATAAAGTCATATTTACATAAACTACTTCATGTTAGTAGGCAATCGTATTGAGCAAAATAATACATCCACGAGAATTAGCTTTTGAAAAGCTATTATTTCAATGATTTACTTCAGAATTTTCTATTGTAGCAGGAAATCCATCCCTAATCATATGCTCAATGTGGACTGGAGAGCAAGACTTTTGTTATGTACGCACAATCAGAAGTTTAATCAAAGTGTACATATTTTATTGTAGTATGAGGTAATTGATATGCGATACACGATCTAAATAAGATGCCGTTTTAACCTAGAAACGGAAACACTCCACCTGGGGGTGCTGTGATGGCAATGGGTACTTCACTGGTGGTAGTTGCGGTTATCGTTGTCTCGTACAATGATGTGCTGGTCACTGTTCTGAATTTCGTGCTGATAGCATTATATATCAATGTATAGATTCTTGTGCTGAGACTTGTGGCTGTAGTCACAGTGGTGTAAGTTGATGTCACAGTGCTAAACTGTGGAGGTGGAGCTAACAATTGTGGTCCTGTTCCTCCCATTTGTGTTCCTCCTCCTAGCAATTGCTGCAGCTGGTTCTGTTGTTGGAAAAGCTGAGTATTCAGGTAAGGCTCTACAGTGGTGGACAGAGACGTCATCGTCTTTTCCGTGGTGGTTACCGACTCCGAGAGGGTTCTGGTTCTTGTTCTACGCCCATCATAAAAACTGACTACCTTAGTGCTATAGATGGTATCAGTGTGGATATATGTTGACGTTTTGGTGATCGTTGAATAAAGAGTGGCATGCTTGTTGAGTTGTTGAAGTCCAAGATATACAGCTGCTAAGGGATTCTGTTGAAGAGCAGCACCCAGAGACAGCAATGAGTTGGACAGATCGTTGGCATTGCTTTTGGTCGTGTCATAGGGCACCACTGCTTGTTCTCTTCCACTGCCAGATGCTTGAAGAAGACCATTTGGTACAGCTGTTTGTATGATTTGTTGTCTAGCAGAAGGCTGAAGCTGCACTGCACCATCAAGAAGTCCAGCAAGCTGGTCAGGAGATTCATCAAATTCAGTATCAGAGACTTCAGTATGCAGAGCTGTCATATCAGCTGCTGGTAAAGTCTTGTAACCAGTGATCAATTTGAGAATAAAGAAGCTTTCAGTCACCGTGCGATAAGAAGTTGTGTCATTCTCCAGGACAGGTACCACTGAGGTCTTAAGCATACGTTCTGTGGTGGTATAGGTTCTGGTCACTACCACATGAGGTGGAGCATCTTCGTCCAATGGACTAAGAGTGGCAAAGATGGCGTTGTTGTTGGCAGGAGATATGTCATGGGCATCTATAAAGCCACCTGCATCAGATGCATATCCATGACGAGTTTTTGGGACATTAGTGGTGATGGTAAGGGTCCTCACTGATTTTCTGCGTCCCACGTGTAGGGTGACTTCACTGGTGATGGTGGTTTTCTCGTAGACAACTTTAGCGGGATCGACGGATTGTAAAGGATCGTATTCTTCCAGAAGTTCATCTTCAGGATCAAAGGTGTTTTCATGGGGTGTTACCAAATCACTGACGTCATCGTTTCGAACAGTTAGTTTGACTTTAAAACGATTGAGTCGAACCTACAGAGAAAATTAATAAAAAGTCAATTACTTCATCTAGAATTTCTTTTAACATTTGGTATATCAGATAAAATTATATCATCAAAAATCATCTATTAAAATTTAAATAAATGTATTTAGATATATAATCGATTTTTTTTTAAACTCTTAAGGTGCATTTTCATTTTCAACGCGACGTTAACTTTGAAGAATTAGATTAGAGATCTAGAATAATTGACATTCGTGATTCATTCATTCTACTGCCAATCTTTCCAGCCACCTAATCTAATTCGTCAATGTTAACGTCGTATTAGTGTCCCATTACCAATGAAAATGCACCCTTTGGAAGTATTTATATGAAATCCACTCATGCCCATAAATTAAGGATAATGAAGTTCAGGCAAAGAAAGAGACAAAAGCAAAACAAATTGGACTTATTTGTAAAGTCTATTTATTAAACAAAAGGTAAAGATAAAAAAAGATGCTATATGTTTGACATAATTAATAAAAATTCCGATTTTTACTCCCTGGAGCAAATTTCAAAAAAGAACCTATTTACAAAAAAAAGTATAACATGGTTAGTATGATGGTTAATACGGAGTATGTCTCCCGGACGATGCAATACAGGCCTTGCAACGCCTAGGCATGCCGAGTATCAAATTATCAATCTGATCTTGGGGAATTTTACACCACTCATCAAGCAATGCCCTCCGAAGTTCCGGTTGACAAGTGGGAGGGGGTTGACGGGCTGCAATTCGTCGGCCAAGCATATCCCACACACGCTCTATTGGATTCAAGTCCGGTGAGTATGCTGGTCAATCCATACGGGTGATATCCTCCAATTGAAGGCATTCGTCTACAATGCTTGCACGGTGAGGACGGGCGTTGTCATCCATAAACAGAAATTCAGCACCCATGGCGCCCCGAAACAAACTTACATGTTGTTTCAGAATGACATCCCGATAGATGTGGCCTGTCATCGTTACACTCTGAACATGCAGGTCAGTTCTGGAACCAAGAATAATTCCTCCCCAAACGAGCCATCCTGCAGCACCGTAACGGTGTCGTTCAATGGTGTTCTCTTGTTGGTAACGGGTACCTGGCGCTCCCCATATGAAAGTCCGGCGAGAATCAGACGGTCTGCCTTGAAACTGTCGTACCGGTAGTTGAAGAGAGCTGACGAGACAGGTCTGATGCTGTGCTCCGTCTGTTTCTTTTGGCAGTAACTGCTAAATACCGGTCCTCATTCGGCATTTTAACTCGGGGGCGACCTGTGCTGTAACATCTACTCACATTACCATCATCTTGGAATCGTTGCCAAAGCCTGGAGTTGACACTCTGGGCGATTCCAATTTCCTCGGATACTTCCAGCTGGGTACGTACACATTCCAGTCGTCCGATAATTCTACCACGTAAAAAATCCTCCAAATACTTCCTTTGTGCCATAACTATGCGGTTATTGCGCTGAAAGGCTTTTAAAGCGCTTGTGAACAATTTTACTTTTTTGCCACCATTCCTTATATACACCTCTCTTACACTCTCGTCATTGTCACGTACTATCCGCGCCATCTGGTGGTTTCTTGTAATTTGCATATTCTTCTTCAAGATGTGTGTGATAATTCTACAGGTGAAATTTTTATTTTAGAGTTCAATTTCTGTGTGATTCTGAATTATCCTTAATTTATGGACATGAGTGTATGATCAGCCAAGGGCAAATATGCTTTTTACACATTTGTCGAGAATCATAGTCGACATTTTTTAAAAAGGTGTCACACCAGGGCTGCAGAAGTGTTCAGCGACGAATATTGCTTTATCTTTATCATAATGACACGATGTGGAGGAAAAGACGTGGTCATTGGATATATTTCTCCACCATTTTAGTGTGAAAATAGCAAATCGTAGAATAATTTTCAACAATACATACTTCTATCTACCTTTTTATCTTGCTTTTTTATTTTCCCATTACGAATTAATTTAAAACCTTCGTAATCGCCTCATAGGCAGCGATTTGAAGATTGTCCTCCAATGAATTTCATCTTATTGTGAAAGACACTGGTAACAAAATCTTTGATTCCTTTTCAAAAAAATTTTCGATTCAAAAGTCATGATTATCTTTTAAAACATTATAACGAACTCGAAAATTCCTGACAAGAAAAGATTAAAAATGAGTCATGGAAAGGCTTTGGTTAAAGATATTCCAGAATTATCCAACGGTTGAGCCGTTGTTTAATTCCGCCTGGACACCAGACTTTACGATATACCTCTTCTACTTTTGAATAGTACCCTAGTATCTCACTGGATAGCATTATTTAAAAATATAGATTTCCATAGTATAATGTATAAAACTGCAAAATAAAGGCAAGTGATTCGTTCTCTATGTATTGTATCTCAATGCTCTCCAAGGAATTTTTCTATGCGGGAAATCAAAGTTCACTTACCAACTCTTCTAGGAAGTAAATCTTCACTGAGTTTTCTATTTGCAACGATATGCATTTTTATGGCCCTAAGGATTTATCTTCGCATTCATTCTGTATTTGAAAGAATATTTTATGCATATAGCAAAGGCTAGATAAAAAAAATACTTACAGTGGGAGTATTCCTCCTTGGCAGCACGTATCGAAATCTTGGGGGCAATCTCCTGGTGTTCTGAGACTCGGGAACCGTATTCTCATCTTCAGGTGGGACGTCAGTGGCCAGAGTGGGCCGGAACCTCCTTGAAAGACGATACGAGGAGCGGGACAGGGTCTTCTCCAAGGATTGTGTAGGTCGGGTGGTCTGTCGGTTGACTGGAAGATTGTCGGGCAGTTTGAATGAAGATTGTATCACTGTGTTGGCATTCAAGGGTTCGTCTGTCCTCCTGTCTGCTTCTCTGCTGAACAAGGAAATAAATCATGGTGTCAATAAGTGTTCAACCAATCATTCAAATTCTTCGTAAAACACGTACTTGAATTGGCTAAATTAGTTTGAAGAGGGTTTTCATTTATGAAATGTGGGATCTTTGTTTATTATATGTTTAACAATTATACATTAAAAAAGCAAAATTAAATTAAAAAAATACTTTTTATGGTGAGCGTTATTTATATATATTCACTGTTGTACATAAGGTAATTTTTACTTTTAGTCGAATATCACCAGAACTACCAGACAGTTTGTGATGAAATTTGGTATGTACAAAGGTTAAAACAATTATAAAAAAAAATAGCTATTCAATTGGTATAAACATTCATGTAAATGATCATATGCGACTCCTCAATGCTGGAAGATTTAAAACATAGCTTAAAATATCTAACAAAGAAATAATCTGAATTTGGTCACCTTGCTTCCACAGTCTTCCCACAATTTGTCCCCTCATTTCATCATGCAATCGTTGTTATTTATTTTAAGTTTTTGCTTTTGAATGATTAATAAAAGGTGTGACATCCTTTTACAGTTACACATCCTTTTACTATTATTATTATTAACAATTACATGTATTATTATAGTATAATTTATTAATTATTCGCAACGTGAATTAAAATTGGAAATTAGGCAGTTTAAATATCCCCGTGACAATCGATCCCAATTCTCCGCATTGTTATTTGCAGGCCAAGGATGATCTTGAGAGATAGAAAAATAGTTGCCATTGCCTTCCGTAAAGCATATCAGAAATGCTATTTAGAGAAATGTTTGGATATATGATTGGACAATCCATCCGGCGAATATCTTCATTTTCTTGAAATACATCGATTAGATGGGCCCTACGTGAATGTACGTTATCGTACATTAAAAGGAAATAAAAAACAACAGAACTCCTGAAAAGGTAAACATTAGCCTCAAGATTTGATTCCTAAGGTTCACAGCACTCGCAGTGCCTCAAGCAATTTGCACATCTTCAACGTGATGGTTGATAGGTGAAAGCATCAAACTTCTGTTGCCATTGCGGTTTCTTTTTCGGATCTCTGAGGACAAGTAGAGGGTTTCTGGTTCTCTCCAGAGGAATGTAGTCAAATAATCAGTGTTTAGGCTGATCAGGAACTCATTAGTGAATAAAACGAGACAAGCTAGACAAAGCAAAATAGTGGACGGAAGGAGAAGCTGAGTGAAAGAGACCGACGTGTATTAAAGCGGATTGTAATGTCTAAAAAAAATAATTGCAGCAAAAGTAATATCAGAGCTCAATCAGCATCTGAATTCTTCAGTGTCAATAAATACAGTTAGGAGGCGTTTTAATAAACGGTATATTTACGGAAAAGCAGCAATTCCCAAGCCACATGCCGCATTAGTTAATGCCAAACTTCGTCTTCAGTGGTGCCACATCTACAAAACCTGGTTGATTGATAAGTGAAAAACAGTTACAGGGTCAGAAGAATCATCTTTCACACATTTCCCCACAACAGCACGAGTGCACGTTTGGAAGGCACTTGTACAAGCGTATGATCGGGATTGTCCACTCCACACGTGATTTCCAACTGTCAAGCATGGAGGTGGATCTGTCATGATAAGGGGAGACATGTCGTGGGTTTCTGCTGACCTAATTGAAACCCTGAAAGGAAGGATCACTGGGGAGAAGTATAGAGAAAATTTAGCTGACCAGGTCTATCCTATGATGTAAACTTTGTTTCCTGCAGGAGATGGAATTTTCTAGGATGATAATGCTTTTATACAAGAGAGGCACCTGTTCAATCATGGTTTGTTGAACACTGGGATGATGTGAAACATCTACCTTGGCCCGCACAGACCCCCGACATCAATATCTTCAAACCGTTGTAGTCTATTTTAGGGCGATTCATCAGGAATCGATATCCTCCACCAGCATCTCACCCCGAATGTTCACAATATCTCCATAGAGAATGATTCAATATTCCTCTAAACACTATTCAGCACTTGTTTCGATTCCCAGGCGAATCCAAGCTGCCTTACATGCCTAAGGCAGTCCTACGCTATATTAGTAAAGGATTCCTCATAACTCTAGAATGTTTCCATTATTTTGACAACCACCTGTATCTCAAAGATTTGCTGCATAATTTTGCTGCTAAAATTAGACGCCGTCAATTACTCAGAATAGAGGAAAGAACGGTCATCCTTTTACTGGAATCTGAGCCTTTATGATTAATTTCTATTGTAATACAAGAAACATTTTATCTACAAAAACAATATTTTAACATGGAACTAAAATAATAAATTTAAATTTAGAAGAATAGTGTTTTAAGAATAGTCTGTCAGGAGTTTGAAAACAGTCTTTGAATGTTATTTCCTTCACTGATATGCATATATAGTTTATACGTTTAATTTAAAATAAATTGATAAAAACAATAAAGATTTTAGGAATACCAACCTATTTCTCCATAATAACCCACACTATGAAACTATGTCAAAGTGCACAATTGAATTTAATAATTTTTCTTTTGTGTCTGAATGGGATGATATTTTAATTGAATTTTTAAGAAATAATTATTAGTCAAGAAACATGATTTGAAATTAATTATTTCAGTAAAATTTTAAGTGATTTGTAACAAATAGAGGGAAAGTAACAATCTTTTTCTTTTTGATTGAAAAATAATTAATCTCAGTCACTAATCGATATTGTACTTCCAATTCTTTAAGTCAAATTTCTAATCGCAAGAAGGTTATTATTAATTTTTGTTCGAAAAATAGATTTTTTAAAATATTTAAATAGTATAAAAGATTGATATTCATCTTAGATACAATAATGTTTTTTAGTAAAATAAAAAAATTACAAGTCGGGCATTGTTTTTTTCACATATCTTTTAGAAATAATGACGCGTCATAAGGAGAAAAAAACCCATCATTGCAACTAATTCATCATTAAAGTTATTTTGCGTCATTACTTGACAATTAGTGTCATTAAATCAACAGACAAATTTATTTCATAGCTAATAAATAAAGCATAGTCTAAAATAGTCTGTAAAAAATAAGATATGTTTTAAACTAATTTAAATATTCTAAACACGAAATGAGTAAAAATATCATTAGTTAGTTCTAGTTACCGAAATCCATTTAAGGCAGTATGTGCAATACATGTTGCCCGATTTGTATCTAAATTATGGAAAAAAGAAACTTTAACTTGTTTGGTTTACCTTGAATTAGTTGGAATTGAGTGGTACACTATTTTCACTCTCAATATATCACTTTTTTTCCCTCTGCCTGGTTAATTAATTCAAAGATTTAAGCTTTACTCGAGTTTTCTCATTTTGCGCAGTTGATAAAATATCAAAATTATAGATTCGTATAAATTTCTTTACTGTTTTGTTATTATTGACAATTGCGATTATTATCAGAGGTTCTTTACTCAAGTATCTCTGATAATAATCCTATTTGTCAGGCAGTGTTTTGTATTAACATTATTCAAACAAATAATAACATAACACTAAAAATTCTTGTTCAATAGATATTTAAGTACATGTATATATACACAGTAAAACATGTTTTCCTAGCTAGTAATATGCATATATTCTAAAGTAATAATAATAATGTTGTTAAGAATAGTTTTATCATATATTGATATATGTTTACCAATATATATTGATAACAGTTTTATCATATATTGATAACAGTTTTATCATATCTTGATAAATGTTTATCAATATATGTATATTGGTAATAGTTTTATCATACATAAAAACATCATTAAAAATACTTAACTTTAACTAACTTGAATGTGTTTGATGTGTAACGATGTTTAATGATTTAATGTGTAACGAATATGTAACGATGTTTCTGAAATGAACATATTTTGACCAATTTTTTTTATAGAAAAAAATTGAAAATTTGTAGCATATAGTAGTTTTTTCCTTCTTTTTTGAACAAATTTTTAACAAATTTTACATAACAAAGAAATAGCTTTTTTTAAATTTATTTTATTTTTCTTACAAGAAACTGCTTTATTTTAGGTTTAACCTTATATTACAAAAAAAGGAAATATTTATAATACAAAAATAATAACCTATTTCTTAACATAATAAGAACATATAACTAATAATAAATTATAATAACAGAAGGTTAATAAAACTTACAACATAATGGCATAGTTGCAGTAGCTAATTATAATTGAAATAATAAGATTGATAAAATGTGAAGTTTATTTACATAGCATAATGTAAATGAACGTGTTGAGAAAATGTTAAATTATAAATTAAATTTATGATGAATGTATAGCAGTACAAATCGTATGTTCTTCATTTAAATGACAGATTTGATTAGTTTTAGTATTCATTTAGTGTTGAATATTAAAATAATAATGTTGTAATTTGTAAAACAATTGCATTTGAAAAAAAAGGAGCAAAGCATATTTAATGAATCATTATTGTGCTCATCAAAATTTGAAACTTTTTATACTTAAAGAATTGAAATAAATGGAAAAAATTTGCATGTGCTCAGTAATTTCCAATCTATATATATATATATATATATATATATATAATTGATGTTGGCAGCTTTATTCGATGATCTATTGATTTTCCTTATGGTAGCGGATGCTTTTCCTTCTATTGCATGAAACTATCTGGAAGCAAATATACATAAAATAAAAAATTTCTAAGCATCTGACTGTTCTTGGAAATGATATTTTTTTTATTTAAAAATTTATTTGTATGATTGAATGGAAGCTCTCTTGTTTTGTTGTTTTCTATTTTAATTTGTATATTTGTTTCATTTAAATTTGAGTCTTTTTGTTATTTTTGTTTAAGGATTAGTAGTCAGAAGTCCCCCTAAGATGGGCTGCAGTGGTTTGTTTGAAAAATTTCTCTTTTTAATAAGCATTTTGGAAAATGTGTTCACAAGTAATGGAAACAAAACTTAGTACAAACTTTATAGTGTCTATGGAATTAAATATTAGACATTCAATGATATTTTTTTAAAAAAAAGATTATTTAATAATATATTAAATTCAACAACATTCTATGAAATGTATTCTTATAAGCATACTATCCCCTATTAGTGTACTATACCGTCCACAGTTTCCCCCCAGGTCTCTTTACATATATAGACACAGGGGAAAAAATGATCATTCAGTATGAGTTCTCATGAAATTCTATATTGACTCTACATACGTGTAGTATATAAGTTACAATAAATACAGGGTGTCTATAGAGTCTTTTTACAATTAAAATATTAAGGCAAATGGAAAGATTGATGGTGGCATTTTATATGGTGACTTTTCATAGAACTTTGTTAAATTTAAGAACTTTAGAGCTTTGTTAATTTCATAGAACTTTGTTAAACATGAGACTTATTTATTTATTTGCCCCATTTAGTTGTAATTTAACTTAAAATTTCTATACGCGTAGCGTTAGTTGCATGAAACTCATCAAGATGGTATACGGTTTTCTGTAGTGCTCACTGGTTCACTGTAGTTGAGTAATTTAACATTAATAACTGATTAAATATTCTGAACACGAAATGAGTGAAAATGTCATTGGTTAGCTCTAGTTACCGAAATCCATTAATAGCATATATGTGCAATACATATTGCCTAATTTGTATTTAAATAATGGGGAAAATAGCTTTAACTAACTTATTTGGGTTACCTTGATTTAGTTGGAATTGAGTGGTACAATATTTTCTCTCAATATATCACTTTCTTTTCTCTGCCTGATTAGTTAATTCAAAGATTTAAGCTTTTTTAGACTTTGAGCAGTTGAAACATTTCACAAAATATGATTCTCATGAATTCATTTTCTGTTTTATTATTTACTGAGAAAAGAACCATTGCTAATAATCCTACATTTCTTGCAATTTTCCCTGTAGCTACTCTTATCAATGGTGACCATGCCAACAATACCATCAATGATTAAAGTATGGGATATGACTTAGAGCCGTGTCCCATACCTTTGTTTGATACATGATATCTTTAACATAATCCCACAGAAATCGGAAATAATGATATCTATTTTACAAGGTATCCAGGGCTATGTTAAAAATACCATATAGCAAACAAAGGTAGGGAATAGTATTCATCAAAAGCAGAAGATCACTGATGGCATTGCCACCATTACAGTGAATCTACAGTGAACATTGCAAGAAAGCGAATACCATCTTGATGGGCTTCATGGAACTAATGGTACAGGTATAGAAATGTATTAAATTAAATGAGGTAAAAAAATTAATTACATGTGCCACATTTTGTAATAATTTTCATTTATCTGTCTTTCTACTTGTCATTGTAATAAATTTTTGAAATAGTAAAAGGACTTTATGGACATCTTATACAATAAGACATTACATTAAACACTAATTTCAGATAATTCTAATGAATTTTCATCACTTAGGTTGGATATAATCTTAGTCTTAACTCTTAAAGTTAAATGCAATTTTATGTCTAAATAAAAGGATGGAATGTATAGAACACCATGGCGTACCTGGTCGGAGTTGTTGGTCTGTACTCCTTCGTTTCGGCACTGGGTTTCTGTCGGTTTGACGAATGCTCCACTTGAATTTGATTAGATTTGGAAGGCGTAGGCCTGCTGCTGGTCACGGCCAGGGTAGCTGACTTCTGGAGAAAGCTTGGCTTTGTTGGGCTGGGCTTGGGCGTGGACAGGTCCTCCGATTTGGCTGGGAAAATGATCTGCGAAGTGCTCTGCAAAATCTGAGCGTACTTGCCTTCGATGTAGGTGCCAATCACTTTGGTTTCGAAGACTGTGGTGGCTCCGTCCTTGACATGTGTACCACCTAATACAGTTACCAGACCAGTTGGGTACTGAGGTAGCTGAGGAGTTGGGTCGGATTTGTGGAGGTTCTGCTGAGGTTCTTCAATTTTGGGAGAGCGAGGAGTGGTACCTAGGTCACCATAACCTAGCTTCAAATGCCTGGGAATGAGAGATATTAATTAATATCAGTGATATAGTTTTGTAATGCGATTGCTGATTCATTGTTTAGAATGGCAGTAGCTATATACTACTATTAATTATCTACATTTTTTTTTAAATCGCAAAAGAGGTATGTGATTGCAGTGATTTAATTGACGATTTTTGAAGTCATATCCTCTATCATCTATAGAATTTCGTTATTTTACATCATAAACAAAATAGAATAAAACAATGAATAAATATCAATAAATATTTGAATAAATGCATATATTTGAATATAATATATTTGCATATAAATGAACAAACAAGAATAAATATAATGGAATTATGCATATATTTTAATGAATTGAATAATAAGAAAATATTTTGATATGATGATTTCAAATATTTTTTTCTTGCTGTTTTTCTGAGAATGCTTATAATAGCAGGAGAAAAGAAAAGAAATTTGAAATCAGGAAAGAAATTTGAAAATCTGGTAGTAAGAGAAAGATAAATTGAAAGAGAATATTCAAAACGTGAACATTTTTTTTCCTGAGTAATTATAAAATATGAATTGCACTCCTATAGTAATGATTGATTTAAAAACAGTTAAGATAATTTAATGCAAAATTAAGCTAAGGAATTAATAGTTTCCTTGGATAAGTTATCTACTGTAGAAAATTTAATTAAAACTTAATTTTAATTATTAAGTTTTTATGCAATTTATGAAAAATTTGATACTTCTTTATAAATTTTGATACTTATAAATATTGTGCAGCTTATGAGTTTAATAGAACCTTATAACAAGTATTATAGATTAAAATATGAATACGAAAAAAATTTATAATAGATCAGAAGATGCAATAACTGGAGAGGAGTAAGCAGCTCTGCTATTTAAATCAACTATGAATGAATTGTCGATAGAGATGAATTCTATGCATTCTGAAATGTTGATAGAGATGAATGGAGTGCTGTGTATTACAGAAAACACATTATTTGTTCTGTTGTCACCCTAGGGCAACTACTGTCTTTACAATGCAAATGTGCCATTGTTCATCTATTCCTGTCAGTATTGACTAATTACTGTATTGTTGCTACAAATTGCCAAGCATTTTTTTCTATTTGTCCGTTACCTACTTTCATAACAAACATGGTAAGGAGCGTAAAGCTAGTGTAGTTAAGTAGTAACTATCAAAATCAAACGAAATTTGACAGTAAATCAAATTTTTCTCATTTTACAGACGTTCAAGATACTCATTTAAGTTTAGAGTCCAATAAAGGATTATATATACGAGGCCACAATCCTTTATCGGTTACAAGTTTTCAATAATTCAAAATTGTAAGGAAATTTTGAAAGTAAATATTATATGATATTCTCTGTATGCATATTTTATATGTTTTAGTATGCATACTGTTTTAAACCTACGAATTTCCATTTTATATTAAAAATATTCAATTAAGTGATAATCGGTGTAACTTTTTTGAAATTCTTTTGTGAATCGCAACCGTAACTTTTTTGTAAGTAAATTTTTATTTACTCCTTCACTATGTTCACAAAGATCAGAAGAAATAATATTCAGTTATAAAAGATTGCTAAAAATACTAAAAGGAATTAACACACTATGAATAATGATTAAATAAAAAAAAATTTGTATAATAAATATCTGAATATGAAATGTTTAATGGCCTATAAAATGCATTAAAAATAGCAATACCAAGTTATTACGATAAATTGATAATAACTTCGGTAAATTAAAGAAATGTGAATAAGGAAATGCTAAGTCTGATGGAATATGTGTTTTCTTGTCACCCTAGGGTAGGGATGGGCAAACTACGGCCCGCGGATAGAATTTTAATTTGCCTGTCCGAGATAAATTAAAAGAAATATATATTTATATATTATATATTCATCTTCTTTTCTACTTTGATTAAATATTTTTTTTTCCTTTTTTTCAAAGGGCTGATGATCCTTTTCTTTCTCTATTTTTGTTCTACAAAACATAAATCGACGGCAATAGCAAGCACATACAGTTTTCAATTGGTAAAGTGTCAAAAGCGGAAGTTCGAAAGTAAGTTTCCCAAATTTAATATCTCACGGCCAAAAAATCAGTGCTATGTTTGATTCATCTTATATATGTGAACAAGTGTTTTGAACTATGAACCTTAGAAATAATTATTTCAGAAGTAGACTGGCAGATGAGCATTTAGCCTCGTTCCTCATCTGTAGATCTCACTTCGAACCTCACTATAAGGAACTTTTAAAAATGAAATCATAAATTTCACTCTTCTTATTAACATATTTAAATTGTAATACTTATATATTGTTTTTAACATTTTAGAAAAATTTATCTTGGCCAACCAAACTTTTTTTTTCGATTTTTGGTTCGCAACCGAAAAAGTTAGCCCATCCCTGCCCTAGGCTAACCAATGCCCTTCATTGTCTTCGAGAGGTGTACCTTTGTCTGAAATTCTGCCTGTCATCTTCCGGCGTGTGGGCTTCATTCTCCAGTTCCGTCCTGGTGTTCCGATCATCGCCGGTGTAAGTGAGGTGCTGTATGTCGTCGTTCCTGGGGCTGATGGGGGTTCCTGGAGGGGCGCTGGAAGCCAGGGATGGGGCGGCGGAGGCAGGGGTGGGGTCCTGGGGCGCTTCGGACGCGGGGGTGAAGACGATCACTGTGCCGTCCACTGTCGTCCTGAAGTTAAGGAAACCGCGCACAGTGACGGTTGGCAGCGAAATGTCCGCATCAATATCTTCGGCCGCTGTCAGGGCTTCCGCCCTTGGGGCAGTGGGGATGTAGACAGGGGCGGCGCCGTCCGCCCTCAGAGGGACTGCTATAAAGACAAGAAAGATTCAAGTGAGTAAACAATTTTATGAAACTAAATAAATATTTTTGTTTACTGGCATAGATATATATATATACATATATATATATATATATATATATAGAGAGAGAGAGAGAGATTTTACACATGAATATCTATTGATATGGATTTCGATAAAACATATGTTCTTATATTTTATAAAATTTAATCAATATTAATGAATCAACTTCTTCTTCATGATATGGCCGAGTGGCTAGCGCTCTGGTTCTCGGTACCACAGGTTTCGTGTCCCGGCGGTGCCATGGATGTTTGTAGTGGTTCGGAATCCGCTTTAAACCGTAGGTCCTGGTCCAACAAGATCATAGAGCGTTGCGGGGGCATTGTTACTCCGCGTCCGTAGCTTATCTGCACATTACACGCGCCCCCTGAGCAGTGCTAAGGAAGTAATGTCTGTGCAGCGTTTGCCTTAAGGCATCCAAGACAACTATCTAAGTGTTTGCCAGCTGCATTAGAACAAAAAAAAAACTTTTTCAATGGAGCAACAGTCCCATGGCGGACCAAGGCCGTCTGCTTATTAGCAGATTTCGGGACAGGAGATGCGTTATTTTTTCGGGGGTAGGGTTTCCAGCTCTATGCCGAAAGCTCTACAGTTGTATTAAACTAGGACTACGATTTAAAGTGGATTCCTAACCATGAGAAACATCCATGCCACCGCCGGGACTTGAATCCGAAGCCTGTGGCACTGAGCGTCAGAGCGCTAGTCACCCGGCTATTAGGCCCCAAATTAATAAAATAGGTAATATAAAATCAAATCTGATTGTGAACAACTATTATTTAACTAGCAAATAATCAGTAGGATGTCTACATAACACTCCAGATAAATCGTCAGTACTTATAATGTGTAGAAATATTTTGTATTCCTTCGCTATGCATTTGTGAGCCTTGAAAATTCAACTATTTTGCCGGGGATTAAAACGAATTTTAAATTATTTATCTTTTAATGAAAATATCACTGAAAAAAATTTAATGAAAAAGCTAATAAATCAATTAAGATTGAAATAAAATTCAAGGATTCATGTGTAGGCCCAAACCTTTTAACAGAGAACTGAAAACGGACTTATTTCTCTTAATCAAATCAGAGCACATATCACTCAAGGCTTTTCAACATCAAAAACCGCCCTTCACTTCCTGTTTTAATTGTCACCCATTTAATTACCTCATAAAGGAATGACATTGTATCTAGTTCGTTGCTGACACTGCCACTGATAATTCACAAAAAAAAAATAATTTCGCATTTAAATGTGAAACCTACTTTGACTTATGGCATTTTTTCACGGATTGCCATAAACGAGATTGGCATCTGGAAGTATGTGTCCCTTATGTGGTAGGCTTCAAGGTCGCCACAGACCCATAAGTCCTTGTGAGGTTATAAGGCATTCAAATCAGATTTCGCATAAATTAAAAGGCTACTTTTTATCACTAAAAAATAATAATTACATGATAATGAACTATTTATGTGAGTGTTTGTGAATATTGTGGTCAAAACTGGATCCATACCATTTTCTAATGGATTCAGTAATTGAACTGATGTATTACAGAACTCGATGTGTTTTCTTAATTTCTTGCCATTTTTTCTTTTTTTTCGGTTTTGTCGAACCACGGAAAAATTACCACAGGTGTTGTTTACCTTCAAGTCGGGTGTAGGAACCGCTTGACACGTGGGATATAACTTTCAAGGTCAAGCCTTAAGAGTTTTCACCATCCGCAAGTGCAATATAAGCACAGGTGTAACTATAACGAAGTGAATATGGATTCAATTTTGGAGACACTCGATTTGACAAGTGTAATAAACCATTTTTTCAAGATAAGATAAAATACATAGACTTATTGTCTGTGTTAATAAGGTCAGTAGGTAGAATGTTTACTTGGACACAAGACAAGAATAGTTTTAATCAAATTCTAATAGGGACTCGAGATAAAGGGAAATTTATTGAAATGCATAAATGAGTTCAAGCCGTGAGCGTTGGATAAGAAAAGGATAATTTTAAGATGGTATCATGTATACACTCAATGAATACTAATATAATTGAAAAAAAAAAATTAACAATCAACAAAGCTACCAACAAAAATATCTTTAAAAGATAGAATAATACCAGGAACGTTGTTTACGACTTCAAATAATTAGAATAACAAATGACCAACGAGCATTTGTTTAACCTCTTCAGATACACTGACACACATTTGTATGTATTGTTTTCTTTTATTGGAAGATATTTTTATTGAAAGACTTTAAACCTGTTGGTGAACTATTTACAACAAAATTTTTCAACAATTAAAGTCGTCGTCTCAAGAGAATACGAATATCACCAATACTGGCATATAATTGCTTTTTAGTTATATGCCAGTATTGGTGATATTGCATAGATAGTTATTCTAAAAAAATGAAATTCAACTATTTACAAAAATTGTGCAAGATGACTTATTACAGTTATATATATATAACTATAATAAGTATATATAATGTATATCTCAAGAGCCAAAGCATTATGACCACCTGTCAATAACGAGTTGGCCCACCTTTGGCGCGCAACACAGCTCAACCCGCCTTGGCATGGATGCCACAAATCCTTGGTAGAGGACCGGAGACAGATTGTGCCAGATGTTTAAGCAACGGTCACGCAAATCCGAGATATTGCGAATTGGTGGTCTTTGAACTCTGAGCTGCCGTCCCAGGACATCCCAAATATGTTCTATCGGATTGAGATATCCGGTGAGTTAGGCGGCCAGGACATTAACTGGAATTCAGCATCATGTTCCTGGAACCACTCCAACACAATTTTAGCCTTGTGACAAGGGACGTTGTCCTGTTGAACATTACATTTCCAGCTGGAAAAACAAAGGCCATGTAAGGGTGCAACTGGTCCGCAATGATGTTCAGATACCCTGTAGCATTCATGGTCTGCTCTACCACAACCACGGGTCCCAGAGGCGCCCAAGAGAACGTCACCCAAAGCATAATACCGCCACCACCGGTCTGTGTATGACCTACTGTACATTGAGGGAGCATCTGTTTGCCTGGTAGACGGCGTATCCTGACACGGCCATCGGCGTGATGAATGACAAACCGTGATTCATCTGACCAGGGAACTCTCTCCCACTGATCCATGGACCAGTCACGATGTTCCCGAACCCAGCGCAGGCGCAGTTGGCGATGACGCTTGGTCAGCAAAGGCACACGAGTGGGACGTTTGCTGCGTAGCCCCATATCCAACAGTGTCCGCTGAACAGTGTGCTCCGATACTATTCTACTTGGCCCTACATTGTATTGGGCTGTCAGCTGAGCCACTGTCTGGCTCCGGTTTTGCTTCACCATGCGAGACAGTCTCCGACGACCTTTTTCTTTGATAGCGTGTGGACGTCCAACACCATGTCATCTATTGCTGGTTTCACTGTCATTCATCCACTTTGCATAAGTACCAACAACTGTAGATCGCGAAAAACCCACGAGTAGTGCAGTTTCGGAAATACTTGTTCCGAGCCTTCGAGCCATTACAATCTACCCTCTATTAAAATCGCTTAGGACTGCAGCTTTCCCATCACACACAAAAGTAAGTGAAAGAATGATTCTTCAGACTCACCAGCAGCAGTTAAATACCACTTACACCTGATCACGTGCCTTCCATGTCATACAGGCGAGTTCATTGCAAAATGTAGGGGTGGTCATAATGTTTTGGCTCTTGAGTGTGTATATATATAACATATATAAACAATATTTACATATTTGATCATTGTGAGTCGATAATGAATGCAGGCTGAAAAGAATTCGTGCATTCACAAATTACCATTCATTATATATATCATATTCATTAATTCTGCTTTATTTATTTATTTATTTATTTATAATATATATATATATATACGTGTGTGTGTATATATATGGGCCTGATGGCTGAGTGACTAGCGCTCTGGCTCTCGGCTCCACAAAGTTCGAGTCCCGACAGTACCATGAATGTTTGTACTGGTTCGGAATCCATAATTAATTATTAATAATTACTATTAAATTAATAGTACTGATTTTAACTATCATTATTAATAATATTATTGTTATTATTAATTCTGGCTTCGGTGCCACAGGTTTCAGTTCGAGTCGTTGTGGAACCAGGGATGTTTGTTGTGGTTTGGAATCCATTTTAAAACATAGGTCCCGGTCTAATATAACAGTAGAGCGTCGGACATAGGGCTGGAAACTCTACAAAATAAAAATAAAAACGTCTCATGTTTTGGAATCTGCCAGTAAGCAGAAGGCCCTGGCCCCCTATGGGGTTATTGCGCCATTGAAGAATATATATATATATATATATATATAAATAAATAAAGAATGAATACTTTTCAGTCCCCATTTATCACCGATTCACAATGATAAAATATATAAATATTTTTTTTTGTGGCTCATTGAATTGCTGGTAATGTAAAATAAACAAAGCTTTTCAAAAATTGTAAATTTTTATTCACTTTAAAATATCTTTGAATATAGTAATTATATCTTAGGAAAGAAAACAAATTTAAATAATATGAATTTAATTGAAAATGGAATGCGTTTTACCACAGATAGTGCACAATAAAAATGTTTTATTAGGACCTGTTTTTTAATCATGACCTGCAGTGTTTGTGTTAATGGTCTTGTTTTTTGTAGTTACTTCATATAACGAGAATTCAAGATAATTCGATGAAAAAATGATATGTTTAAAAAATATTTAAACAAAAAAATCCATTTTTATATAAATTATTTAGCTTCTTGATAAATTAGAATCTATTTTAACAAATACTTGCATTAATTGATTTTTTTATAATAAAGATTTTATTTTAATGTCCTTCAAGGTAAAACTTTGCTGACTCATAATTTAATAAACTCTGGAGTAGTTTAAAAAAAAAAAGACAGGAAAGTTTTTAAATAATGCTTTATATAAAATTACAAAATTTCACTAAATAAATTAAAGAACATGAATATTTTTTGTAGAAAAAATTTCAAATTATTTTTTTATTACTTTTCACATCAAAAACAGATTAAGTAAGATATAATTTAATTAAGATTTATTATTAATTTTCTTCGTATCGATTATTTTAGCTGGAACACAATTTCAAAATATCCAAAAACATAACATCATGATTTTCAAAATATTAATACATAATTTTTCTACTGTAGATAGCTTTTTTCTATTGTACATAGCTTTTTCTATTGTATATAGCATGTTTTCGTTTCTATTGTATACAGCTTTTTTCCCTATTGTATATAGCATGTTTTTGTTTCTATTGTATATTATATTATGTGGCACTAATCTGAAAAAAATTCAAAAACAATGAATTAGAAGCAACTTCTTAAGCTTATATACAATATTTTGAAAGAATTTACACAGTCCAACGCCAAAAGCTGGATTGCTTTTGCTCACCGACCTGTTTTTGAAATACACTGATATTTTTTCGAAATTTTTTTACTTGAAGGTTATACATATATTTATTTCTTTCGATTACCAAGAGATATTCTTAAAATAATATTCCTTACACTTATTTTATGAATTTGCATGCAAATTTTAAAGGACACTTTTATTTCTTAATACGTGATCATATTTTGATTTGAGAAAATCACTACTAAAATAAATCCAAATTGGAATCTAAATTTAATTCATTATTAACCGAATAACTGACTAGATAAGAATACTTTAGATTTAATCGTAGCTGTTTAGATATAGAAAAGATTGTCAATTTTCCTTTATCACCATTTAATCAATATAATATCTGTTAAAATAAGTATGGCTAATTTAAAAGAAATGTTAATCCGCCAAATGAATTTAATGAGATTATTCCAAAGAACTTTAGAGTTGATCCTGTTAAAATATGACAAACATGCTTTTAAATGAAATTAAAATATTCTCAAATGAACTGAATTTCTTATCAAAGGACAGTCAGATTTTGCTTGTATTAAGGGTAAATATCCACTTCCACAGAATAATTGTTCAAATGAACTCAATTGCTTATCAAAGGTCAGTTAGATTTTGCTTGCATTAAAGGTAACTATCCTTTCCATAGAATAATTTTTTTAAATTGAATTTCTTATCAAAGGTCATTTATATTTTGCTTGTATTAAGGGTAACTATCCACTTTAGAATAATTGAACTGAATTGCTTATCAAAGATCAGTTAGGTTTTGCTAACTGATCTTTGTATTAAGGGTAACTATCCTCTCCCATAGAATAATTTTTCAATTGAACTGAATTGCTTATCAAAGATGTTAGATTTTGCTTGTATTAAGGGTGTCTATCCACTTTAGAATAATTGTTCAAATGAACTGACTTTCTTATAAAAGGACAATTAGATTTTGCTTGTATTAAGGGTAACTATCCTCTTCCACTAAATAATTGTCTTTTATTTTTGTTTTATTGCCCCACCTTTATAAATCCAAGAAGAATTAAATGATCTACTTTATAATTTTTTTTACCCACAATGATGAGATTCCATATTTTCCGCTGTCTTTACCTGACATATTACCTCGCCAAACCTCATATTACCTATAAAATCTTAAGAGAGGGTAAGACTGAGTTAAATTTACAACATGTGTCTAAATAAGTACAGTGTTAGTAATGTTATATAGATTCCTTAGATTTTTTAAAAATTTCTTATGATGATAACGGTTAATTTTTTGTTAAACATTTACATAAAAATATGAAAAATTCTTAATCTTTGTAGCAAAAGCGAAATAAAGCTATCTAATTCAGCTAATGATCTTTATTATTTTAAGAATTATAACAAAAATATATTAGAAAAATATTGGATAGCAAAATTATCTAAGAATAAAAAGGTTATAATTTTAGGCGTTAAGTTATTCTTAGATGAATTTTGCAAATAATGATGCAATAATAACAATAATAATAAATATAATTCTGGTTTTTTCGACCAGTTTTTCTTGTAATATTTATACATATTTTTGAATAAATGAAAAATGTATGAAATTTTATGAAAAAAATAAATATTTAGAAATATCTTTAAATTGAAAAATAAATTGTTTGGTAGTAAAATGTAAGAAACACAATGTTAAATTCCAAATGTAATAATCTTGATTTTATACGCCATATATATCGCACTAATTTCATTCAGGAAACGTGGCCATTAAACAAAGAAAATTTCCAACCACGAATAATTTTATTACATGGGAAACTACAATAATACCATTAAATGAAAAATAAAATTAAGCATTTCCAACACCCAAACCCATCTGGCAACAATACGTGGTGACGTGCCCGCCGTGACGTCACTCGCTGCGCAGTGGGCCAAGGACAGGGTTTGTGGCAGTTTCCGGTTAAGTAAGAACAGGTAAAAAGAATGAGACTGAAATGAAGAAGGGTCAACAAAAAATGATGCGAGGAACGTTTAGTCAAATTATGACCTAAAAAAAATCTCACATCTTGGAGGCGTACAAGAAAGGATCAAATATCAATTTTGAAGATATCAAATCATTCTTTAATTAGCATTATTTATCATTCTTTGATTTAAAAATGTAGTGGATTAATTTAAAGGTATTCAAAATATGTCAGTAAATAAATTATTTTCTCTCATTTCAGTTCTCTCAAGTAACTTCAGTTTAATGTACACACACATACATATGTATGTATGTATGTATGTATGTATGTATGTATGTATGTATGTATGTATGTATGTATGTATGTATGTATGTATGTATGTATGTATGTATGTATGTATGTATGTATGTATGGGGCCTGAGTGGTCGAGTGGCTAGCGCTCTGGCGCTCGGTACCACAGGTTTCGGGTTCAAGTCCCGGCGGTGCCATGGATGTTTGTAGTGGTTCGGAGTCCACTTTAAACCGTAGGTCCCAATCTAACATGAGCGTTGGGCGTAGGGCTGACAACACTACCCTTAAAAAAAAAAGAAAACATCTCATGTTTCGAAATCTGCCAGCAGGCAGATGGCCTTGGCCCACTATAGGGCTATTGCGCCAATCATGACGATATATATATATGTATATATATATATATTTATATACACTTAGGGGTATCGGAAGATTTTTCAAGGTTCCAAATTATTAAACAGCATTAGATAATAGATTAATTGTGACTATTTCTATTGATTGGGGTTGTATAAAGTTTCTTCCATAATTAGAGTTCAATTTGATATGACAAATAATTCACTATTACCAGAATGTTAGTAACAAAATAAAAAAAAAAATCATTTTAGCTTTATGCTCGGACATCATATTCATTGGTTAATATTTTCAACAGAAAATTTGTGCATTGTAAAATATTTTTCCATGCTATACTCAAATAAGATTCATTGAGTATATGTATTATTTTGTAAATGAGTAAATTTTTTTGTAAATGTGCATTCTAAATGAGATGAAAATTATGCATTGTAAACGAGTTGAAAATTTGTTTATTGTAAACGAATCGAAAATTTGTGCATTGTAAACAACGAGTTGAATGAAAATTGAACCAAAGCCATTACATTTGCACGAATATGGTATTAAACATTTAAATGGTATTTACTTGAATAGATCCATTGTTATAGATATTGAATTCCGCATTAAATAAAAAACGAGTCAAGTTCAAGTTGCAGTTACGATGGCCAGTTCGATAGGAATTCGAAATGTTTACAGCAACTGCGACATCTGTCCAACGCCATCAGTATTCTGGTTACGCAAATCAAGGTCATTGTGCGTCTGCTGTTGACCTAATTAATTTTATTCATACGGATTCAGCTTATGGTCGAGAATATCTCTGTATCATTCGAGATTACTTATTGTAAGGAAGTGATAGTTGATAAGGTTAAGGCTCACATTAGTATTTAACACACAGCACATCCTGCAAGTTAAAACGAGTCTTTTTTTAATAGATTTATTCATTTAAAAGGTTTCTTCTATAAGTTATGGGAAACAAATTTTTAAATTATAATGAAAGTGCGTACTATATATTTTTAACTCCTTGCTTAAAAAAAGATCGAAACATGTGATATATAACTAAATGACTGGAATTTGACACTAAATTATAAAAAATAGTTATAGTAATGGTAATTATTAAAGGGCTCGAATGGCCGAGTGGCTAGCGCTCTGGCGCTCGGTACCCCAGGTTTCGGGTTCGAGTCTCGACAGCGACGTGGATGTTTTTAGTGGTTCGGAATCCACTTTAAACCGTAGGTCCCGGTCTAATAGGATCGTAGAGCGTTGCGGGGGCATTGTTACTCGTCCGTGGTTTATCTTCAAGTGACACGCGGCCCCTGGGTAATGCAAAGTGAGTAACGTCGGTGCAGCGCTTGCCTTAAGGCATCCAAGACAGCTGTCTAAATGTTTGCCAGCTGCATTAGAAAAAAAAAATGGTAATTATTAACAAGAGGAGGATTTGTTTAAGGTTATCAAAATATTAAATTTTGTGAAGAACTTATTCGAAGTTATATTTATTTATTTAGAATGGTTTGATTTGTCGCTCTACGGTTATTTTGTGCTAAATAGACCGGGACCTACAGTTTAACGTGGATTCCGAACCACTCACACACGCCCATGCCACGATTCGAACTTGAAGCCTGTGGTAACCAGAGCGCTAGCCAATTGGCCACCAGGCAGCTATTTATTACGGAGAAACAGAAAATTAAGATAGATAATTGGGTTTAGAAATTAAATCATTTTAATAAAAAAATATAATTAATATTCCTAAAATTTGAATATAATTTTTTTTTTACTTAAATACAAAAATATTATCGAGATGGTATACTAGAGAACATCCGCGTATCAATATTTATAAGAATTTTAAAACTGTTTCTAATGTATATCAGGTCTAACATCTAATTTAAATTTATATATATAAAGAATAATTATGTTATAATTATATTAATACATATAATTTAAATTAATAAATAATTAATAATATACATAATTTAAAGTAATTAATAATAGTTTAGGATTTAATCAAAAATTCTATTAGCTTTCTACATTTATTTCAAGTTTAATATAGCGGTTTTAGCGCATTGAAGGCACAAATTTGTAAATTGTTATGAATTGTTATCAATTATTTAAAAATGTGTTATGTTCTAGTTTCCTCAAGAACTTCCCTTTCTCTCTGTGCATATAATGAAAAATAATAACATTTTATAATAAAATTGAAGAATAATTATAAGAAATTACCATTTTAAAATAAATTTTAAAAGGAGACATAAAAAGGTGTTTTAATCAGCAAAAAATATTTATAAATAAATATGTCTCATAAGAAATCTCACTTTAAAAATCCTTAACATTTAGATATTTTGAATAGTACTAAGCAATTAAACAAAGATCACTAGCCTACTTTTTCTAGACAGGGTGAAATCATTAACAAATCCAGAAAAAGTTGTCAAGCAGTCCAATCACTTGAAGGTCTTGCATTCGTCTAAAGGTTTATCCATATATAAGTCAGAGATAAATTTGTCCTTCAAAAGCCAAATTTATTAAAGACGGTCAAGAAACACTCATCAATGCTGAGGGAAACACCTGGGAGTGTCTGGTTGATCGGAATTCTAACTTTTCCTTGTGGTTCAGTTGCTGTTTTGAGTTAATTTCTATCAGAATTTCTTCAGGAAATTCCATTTTATTTCTTGATTCATGAAGCACGATAAATACTATAATTCAAAAGTGACAAAAGCTATATTTTGCGAAACATTTGGGAAGGTTTGTGAAATAAAAATCCTTTTTAAAAGCATATTTAATTTCTTTCTTACCAGATGATTTTACACTGATTCATAACTAGATATTAAGGCATCAAAAAGTAATATTTGCTTATATGATGCTTATTTCTAATATAGGTTGGATTAATAATTCATAAATAATATTTTAACTCGAAAATTTTAATGGATTGAATTGACATTGCTTGCAAGACTTTCCTAGGATCAAAGTACATGAAAAATAATAATAAGCATTTTCCTTGCGAAAGTTTTAAATAATCGAAAGAACGATGGTTTTACGAGAGAATATGTACAAATAGATTTTAAGTATGTGGATAAAAAAGTATGGAAAAATTATTTTATCGATAAAAAAAATTTTGGTGATGAATAGTCACCATTTTAAAGTGCAAATTATCTCCATATGTGAAAATTCTAAAAACAGAAAACTACTCATCTAACGATCGATTTCAAAAATTCGAATAACAATCCGTTTTTAATCTATTCCATATGATCACGTGATGCTACAAAGATGATCGGCAAATGAATTTTTCTAGGCGATATTCAAGGATTTTCTTCCCAATTCTACTTTGAATTGACTTAGATTAGCTATTCAACCGTTCAAAATTGAAAGCGAACAGAGAAAAATCTTAATTTAATATACACAATCCAGTCACATTAATGTGACCACCTACCAAAAGCCAGAATATACACTCTTATATATTCTGGCTTTAAGTGGAGTGTGGAATGTGGTATTAAGTGGAATTCGTTATATACACTCCACTGCAATGTGCTGCCACCTGCCTTTTGTGATTGGTTATTTCACGTTCACGTCGAAAGTAGGTGGTGGTCACATTAATGGGACTGGACTGTGTAATAAATATTAATAAACAAATAATAATACGTAGAAGCTATACAATATCGCATTTTATCGAAAGATAACATTCGTATACGATGGAAAATAAATCATGTTCATAAATGATTTATGCCATATAGCGCCATTTTTTTTAGAAATCATATAATGTAATTTAATTTCAATATTGGAACAAAATAAAAAACTGTATATAAATCTTAACATTCAAAGAAATAATTGAAGATTCTTCGTTATTAAAAGGAAAAGAAAATGTTTTAACAATAAATTATGTAAGGAAATTTTTTTAGGCAATTTTAAACTTAATGGTCTATGGATTAATCTTGACCGTACTTGATGTTAGGTTCAGTTTGAAAATCTTAAATACAGTTCCCAGATCATTCAAGACTTACTTAATTGATCATTAAACTCTAAATTCTGCAGATATAACAAAAAAAAAAAAAACCTTTAATAAAGTTTAAAAAAGAACTTTAATAGAGCATATTTATCAGAGATTGTAAAATTCTGAAAAATTTTTAATTTATGTATTACATTGAAATTCCTATCTCGCTTATTGAAGCTGATACAGAAAACACGACACAAAAACTGCAATTATATAAATAAATTAAGGAAAAAACATTAATTCATTAATTAAACTTTCATAATATCTCAATTTCCGGTTTTTACAGTAGCTTAAAATTATATCATATCAGAATAATTATTTTTTTAATTAAACATTTTATGTTAATCAATGAGGTAGATCAAGGTTACTGAGGAAAGGAAATATTTCTTGAATTCAAAATAATAGAGCTTTTAATTATTCTGAAGTAGAAATAAAAAAAAAAAAAAGAAATTTAATTACCACAATGGAATGCTTAAATTTTATTTAATGTAAACATTATGGAAGACAAAGATATGTATTTACTATGCATTTGGGGCCTAATGGCCGTGTGATTAGTGTTCGGACCAGCAGGTTTTGGTTTCGTGTCCCGGCGGTGCCATGGATGTTTGTAGTGGTTCGGAATCCACTTTCAAAACGTAGGTCCCGGTCTAAATATGATTGGACTGACAATCTGTAACTACTGCACTTTATTAATTATATTAACTGTACTAACTTCTACCCTGTAAAAAAGCAAACATTTCGGAATTTGCCAGTAGGCGGACGGCCTTGCTGAGGCTGTTGCTCCACTGCTGCTGCTGGTGATGATGATGTAAATATTAAAGAAATTTTAAACACGCTTTCTATTTTAATTTTTTATAATTGCATATAAATATTCATATGTTTATATACATTTTGTTGTTGTTCTAATGCAACCAGCAATGCATAGACAGTTAATCTATATGCTATAAGCAAGGGCTGTTACTCATTTAGCACTACAAACGAGTACGTAGAGCTTAAAGATATGCTACGAACGCGAGTAACACTACCTCCACAATGCACCATGATCATATTAGACCGAGACCTACGATTTAAAGTAGATTCCGAACCACTACAAAAATGCATGGCACCGGCGGGACTTGACCCCGAAATCTGTGGTACCGAGCACCAGAACGGTAGCCACTCGGCCATCTAACATTCAATAATAGATAAACAATTTACATAGAATAAAATTGCATGATCTGAGTATGCTTTTATATCATATTCCAGTCTGAAGAAGTATTTCACAGTGTCTAAAATTTTCTAAGCAATGAATACATTAGACATTTCTAATATCTGCACATTAATGTTAGCATTTCATTTTAACCTGTACCCCACTAAAGTAGTAATGGGGATTAACAAATGATATATGACAATAGGACAATAATTTTTAGTAATGTAACATCTTTCTCATGTGCCAACATTGCCTCCTATATGTCCTAGGAATTTGTGCCAGGTTAACTGGCCTATATTCTTAAACTTATCAAATGCAAGGACAAATCCAAATGAAGATTAAGTATATTGCAAATGATCCCACCTGATTGTCTCTTTAAATAAGATAGTGAAACTAAAGATGACAACAGCAATAATAGTTTAAAATTTGCATATTTAATTTCGTACAATTAAAGTTTGTCAAAAGGAATTTAAAATATGACACCATAGAAATTATTTTAAAAAGGCTCCGTAGTAAATTTTTAATTTCTACTTGATGAGAATCAAAAAGTTTACGTATCATGAAAATTCTTTACAATTGATCTTCTTTTCCTTTTAAATAATGAAGTGTAGTGACAGATCCAAATGAAGATTCAATGCAAATGATCCCCTAAGATTGTCACTTTAAATAATATAGTGAAACTAAAGATAAACAACAACAACAACAACAATAATAGTTTGAAATTTACGTATTTAATTTCGTAGAATTAAACTTTATAAAAAAACATTTAAAATATGGCACCATATAAATTATTTTAAACAAGGTTTTGCGGTCAATTTTTAATTACTACCTGATACAGTTTAGTTATCAACAGTTACTCAAATAGTTTAAGAATCATGAAAATTCTTTAGTATTGATCCTCTTTTTCATTTAAATGATGAAACTGTTGATCAGTTTTATCATGGAATGTCACTTCAAAAATTTAATTTTCTTTCACTGTTGTTTACAACTTTTCTGCTCTACAAGATATTAGTCAAAGTCTTAAATGTATCAGCATAAAAATAGTTATCCGATAAGATTTCTAGATTAAAACAGTTAGTAAAATTTAGAATATTAAACATTTTAAAAAAGATTCAATTTAATTCTTTTAATTTGGAATAAACTTTAATATTTAAATTATTTTAATTGACATCCCTAATTAAGAAAAAATTTAGCAAATGGAATATTTAATGCTTAAAAAATGATAACCGTAATAACGATAAGAAATAGTTGCGTTTAAGCCTGAAACGATCTATTTTATAGATAGTACCTTTTTATTTTTTTACACTTTTGTTAGATGTCACATAAGTCGACACAAGGTTATTTATATATATTATTATGTACTATATAGCTTGACTCGTGGCTATAGCTCGATTATTATTATATAGCTCGACTCGTGGATCAGTGGAAACGTGGGCCGCTAATAAGCATTAGGGCTGAGGTTCCAATCCACTGGCGACTTTGTTGTAGACACCGTTTCAAAAAACCAGGAAACTCGATAGTGTTTGGGATGTTCAGCATTTTGACTTGTCAGTCAGACTGCCTGGTGGGAGGTTTCAAGATTTTCTCTCATATGATATGCAAATTCGGGTAGTTGCCCCTAAAAATCCTCCCGGAAGGCACTGCCCTCCTTGTTCAGCGACTCGGAGTCAATTCAGATTTCTACCTACGGGTGTTCCAACACAACGGAAGCTCCCTTTCCCTCCTTCCATGAGACCACACAGTTTCCTGGACTTCGTCTAGATGTTGCTGTGTACCAAGTGGGATAAGAAATTTGAAAAAACCCCAATTAATTAAGATGCTAAACATTTGAATAATAAACGTGCCATTTTTAATGTTTAATATAAGGTTTTAAATTCTATGTAATAATTTTACGCTATTCAGAATGTGACAGGCAATTTGATACAATGAACGTATCTTATCTGACACACCAAAGAAAGAAATTCTGTTATTACATCATCATTTCCGTTCCTTACTTTTTCCACTACTTTTTTTCAAGCTTAGAAAAGTGTACATGTCGTTTTATATCTTAAAATATCGATTGCAAAATGATTAAAAGAATGATTGGCTAACTTCTTATCGAGATATTGCTGTGACCTTTTCAGTCGAATCTCAGGGCTTGCTAGAAGCGTTGCTATCCTTCACAAAAGTGCTTGGTATTGTGAATTTCTGTGAACGGGCGTGTCTCTTTCAGTTAGAAAAATTAATTTACGTAATCAGTGTAGTGAAAGGACTGAAATGACGTCATTGATGACTATGTGGTAGCAAAGAATGGATGGGAAAAGTTTTAGATCTTGAACGAATAGTGACTAGCACTATTATTTTTCCAACATAATTGAAATTAATCGCAACTGCATGATTATCACCATTTTAATGGTATTGTATTTTGTATTTGATAAGATCTTAAATATTTTTATTTTCGTTATTACAGAGTGAATATCATATTTTATTTCTGGATGAATATTGTTGGATCAAAATAAAACAGTTGTCTTGCAATGGATCTTGGCCTGCTCCAGAATAAAGGGAAACTGATTCCGCTAATTTCCTAGCAAAAGGGGGGGGTCTGTTTTACAGATAAATAACCAGGAGTTGGCCTATCATTCTGTTAAGGCGATAATTAAAAAGACCCTTATGTGATCCTTCTTTGAGGATGTTGTCTCTAGAAGCAATCACAAACCCTGGTACGATAATATTCATGACATCCCTGAATAGTCTAGTGTAAAATCGATGGCTTTGCTACGGCTTTTCTGTGGTCACGATTGTCTCCACAAGCACCTTCCCAGAATTAAACCGACTCCTGACCCTCTCTGTCTCCAGTGTGATAACCAGGAAGAAATGGATATGCCTCACCTTGCTTCCTGTTCTGAAATGTCTCCTGTTTCTTTACGGAAGCGTTATTGGATTGCCAGAATTAACTTGAAAGAAATGACATCATAATAATCCATATAACTTGTTCTTTATATTTTTCTTTTTTATGATATCTGTTGTCCCCTGAACTTGCCATGTAAAATTAAAAATACTTCTAAAATGCTTCTAAATTTGCTGAGATCTTAAATAGTCACTTTCCTTTACTATACCATGAACAAAATTACAAAACAAAGTAATGAATTTAAAGATATTTTTCGCAATGATTATATATCGTGCTCCCCAGTGAACTTGATAAGTTATTGATATCTTTGTAATGATGGAATCCCTTTTTAAGTGCCAGTGTCTTCCTATAGAATGGTAAGGTGGAAGTAATGCCTCCCTGAAAACTGTATCACATTTTCATGCCATATTGAAGAAAATCCGGGGAAAATAACCAGGAAATCTAATAATCAATGGGAGGCTCTGTCACAATTCGCACTGAATTTACTGGCTTTACAAAGTGATACTTATAACGCACGATAACAGCAGAATCGAACCAAAGTTCTCTTTTGCCAGATTATGTAATGTATAATCACTCCAGGTCTACGAACGAAGAAATGTGAACACATAAAGTTACGAATCTTAAATTGGCATTCTAACAACATTGTAGGATATCAATATCATTTATTCCAATATCAATATCCTTTACTCCAATACTCAATATATCATTTACTATATAATAGTAAATGATAAACTCCTTATCAGAATACATTTACATAGTTACATCAACGGAAAAGTATTTAATCATTTAAAATAAGGATCAAAATTGAGAATGTATTAACCATGTTTTTTATTTTAATTATATAAGTGATTAAATTGGGAAAAAACTATTTATAAAGACACTTAAATAAAAAAATTTCTATGCCAATGAAGTTTATTATTAAACATATTTTCTTAAAAACTGGTTAATAATATACGTTTTTCTTAAAAGTCTTGAATAACACGACTGATGTCCCTAGAAACAGTCGTAGAAGAAGCAGAAGCTTGTTTTCGACCAAGTGGGATAAGAAACAACAACATACTTCGCTATGCAGATATAATAAGATGAATACTTCTATTAAATGAAAAATTTTTCTTATAAATATATTTATAGAAAATGGAAATTAAAAAAATGTTCGACGAATAAAAAAATACGTTTTTAGGTTTTATAAAAGTAAATATAAGAAAAACAATAACAATATTTTTTATAGGCAAGTGCAATATTGAATATTAATTACTATTTTATATAGTATTTCTGAAAATAAGAATCTAAATAAATATAAGGAAAAAGTATAAATAGCAGAATTGAAAAACAAAATATGCATGTTTTTATATAACCTAAAACTTTTTAATAATAATAATAATAATAGTAGTAGTAAATATTAGTTTCTTCATTGGCGCAACAGCCCAATGATGGGCCAAGGCCGTCTGCTTACTGGCAGATTTCGATACAGGAGATGTTATTTTTTACGGGATAGGATTGTTAGCTCTAAGCCCAACCTTACAGCCATGTTTAAAGTGGATTATGAACAATTACAAACACCCATGGACCCGACGGGATTCGAACCCGAAACCTATTGCACTCAGCGCTAGAATTAATATTAACAAAAATATTATTAATAATTTTTTTTAATTACGTAGAGGACTGGGTCGTATTCACCATTTACCTGTGAGCTGCCCACGTGGGATGCATCGACGAACGATGCTACTCATTTAACACTATCCGGGGGCACGTGTAGCTTGAAGATATGCTACGGACGTGAATAACACTACCCATACATCTCTCATATTAGACCGAGACCTACGGTTTAAAGTGGATTCCGATCCACTGCAAACATCCATGGCACCGTCGAGACTCGAACCCAAAACCCGAGTCACTCAGCCATCAGGCCCCATTATATTATTATTATTAATAAATAATATATTTTCAAGAGGTCAAGAAGCTTTTTTATATTTTTCAGTCTATATTGCATATAGAATGTATACTCTGTTAATTTCGGAATCATTTAGTGTTTAATTTCGACTAAAATTTCTAGATATGATTAATGGCGGGTTTCAAGATTTTCTCTTTTAATTACTAATACATTAAGTTAGAAGTTTGAATAGTCATGTTAAAAATTTGATTAGATTATACAGAATATGAATAATAAATAATATTAGTTAATATAAATAGATTAATAATATGTAAATAAAAGTCTGAATAGTCATGTTAAAAATTTGTTTCGATTATACAGAACAGGACTAATAAATAATATTAGTAAATATGAGTAGATTAATAATACGTAAATAATATGCGTGAATATGAATAGATTAATAATATGTAAATAATATGCGTAAGTATGAATTAGATTAATAAATCACATTCCTATAGCATTATCCTGTTATAAGACTTCATTCTCTTCAAGTTGTATTTTGTACTTCGTTGCGAAAAACCGTTAAAACCAAAACGATGTACTGAAATTCAGAAGTGCTACAAAGTGAATTGCGTTTATTAATTTTTTTTTCTCGCCAAGGAAATGTTTTCCTTCCTTGCAACCTTTCGACCTAAAAAAAAAAATTACAGCAAAATCGAAATTAGCATAAGCGGCTCGTTATTTGGAGAGCTAATTTATTTATCATGTGTGCGGAATATTGGTTTAAAGTAATAAAAATCTCAGTAATCGGTCACGAACTTAATTTTTTCAAGGAAAAATGGCTCAATTTAAAAATCTGAAATATTCATAATAAAATTGTTATTAAACTCCTTTATACATTAAGGCATGTTATGGTAAGCAATTTTGATTATATGGCTACATGTAAAACGTGATTTCTTTTCTAGTTTGATTTTTATTTCCTCTTTTATCTATATTCATTTTATCTGTATTCCTATATTTCTCATTTCATTGTAATGCAATTTTTTTTTGTTCCAATGCAGCTGGCAAACACTTAGACAGCTTGGTCTTGGATGCCTTAAGGCAAGCGCTGCACAGACGTTACTCACTTTGCATTACCCAGGGGGCGCGTGTAACTTGAAGATACGGACGCAGAGTAACAATGCCCCGGCAACGCTCTACGATCCTGTTAGGACCGGGACCTACGGTTTAAAGTGGATTCCGAACCACTACAAACATTCATGGCACCGCCGGGACTCGAACCCGAAACCTGTGGTACCGAGCGCCAGATCGCTAGCCACTCGGCCATTCAGGCCCTCATTATGTTGTTGTATAAATATATATTTTTTCATCAACGTTTACAACAGTTAAAATTAAGAAGAATTTGTTATCAGTATCTAAGAAATATCACATAAGTAGAGTATAATAAAATCAATAACACTTTCAAAATATGAAACCTATAGCAAGAGATAGATAGGTAGATTTAATGAAATGTAAATTCTATTCCATGTATATATAAAAAAACTCATACAAAAATTCCAAATTCATTCAAAAGTTCATTGTGATAATAGAACTTTTAAGAAATAGATTAATTTTAATTCATGTATTTAATTTAGACAGTTAAGAAAACTATTAACACTTACTAGCTTAAACTAAAAAACAATTATTATACTTTAAAAAGATTACTATACAACGCAAATATGGAGATTTTTAATGTCTCTCGATTTTTGATATCCATCTATCATATGTTTATACCTTAATTAGTCTTTCCTTCCAATTTTACCCAAAGGAGAAACTAAAGGAATTAGGGATCAAAGCAATAAATTCTCTATCATCACTGATGGATCATCCGACTCAACGTTTTGTAATTAAGGCATGTTATGGTGAGCAATAACTCAACTATTTTGCTGCTCCATGACGGGCAAATTGCTGTGCTGCTGGAAATATTGCATCACACTTCACAGGAGAACTGATGGCCATTCAAAAGGCACTTGAGGCCTATCTGGGTCTACCTCCATCACAACTAATGAATGGAATTACTATCCTCACTGCCCAAAGGTCTGCCTTAAAGGGTTTTAATAAAAGTTTCTCAAGCATGATCTTGAACATTACATCAATTTGAGAACAAATCCACTGCTTGCGCAGAATGTGTATCCTGAAATGGACCCCTGCTCAGAATGCAGATTCTTTGGCGAAGAATGCCAGAAGTCTGAACCAGACTGCCATTCCTACTTACCTTGCAGATGCAAATGCCTTGGCAACATCTAAACTTATGATTCCTTCTAAGATCCAAACTAAATACCAAATTGCAGAACTAGATGTCGACAGAAAAACAGCTACTACTCTCACAAGATTAAAGATGAAGCATCACAGATATATGAAAATTTATGCTGCTGGCTTAAAAAATACCAAAAATGTGGCTACTGGACTGATGATCGAGCTTACTCATCATCGTGTCTTTGATGGCCCAGCTGTAGCAGCCGCCATGCATTGTCTGGAACCTCCCTCGGAGAAGGATTTGTACTCCGAGCTGGAAATCAACATGGGCAATATTATTCGGGAGCACCACGATATTTGATTTTCTTCTACTCTTCAGTGGATATGACAACAATAACAACTCAATGTATTTCATTCTAATTATATTAAAACAATTAACAAAAATTATGATGCAGTAATAATATAAGATTTTTCCTAGACACATAAAATAAAGCGCATTATTAAGTATTCAGAATGATTCAAAATTTATTATTAAAGGCATGAACTTGTTATGATACAAAAAGTTAGTTAAAAATACAAGAAATACTATTATAATTTATTGCATAAATAAGAAATGCTAGATTTTATTGCAGTAAGCAGTGGAAATAAATATAATGATTTTTATCTTATGAAAATTCACTAAACCCATAAACAAAGCCTAAGAGATATCTAAGGTATTCGTGAATTTCTGGTTAATAAGATATGTCTATTCTCCTTAATAAATAATGTATTTATTCAACGTGAATTAGGAAACAATAACAAAGATTATTAAGAAACAATAACAAAGATAATTAAAAACTAATAACAATGATTATTCAAAAACGATAACAAAGATTATTCAAAACAATAACAAAGGTGTTTATTTAAGTTATCAAAATTCAAACTCATAGTAGAAAACATTGCAAAAATTCTCTATCGACTGATTTCATGACAATTCTCCAAGAAGTCAAATTGTTAGCCAAAGGGACCAGATATTATATACATAATGATGCGAGATTTTTTGTCATAAACTTAAACATATAAATCTCAAACAAATTGTTATCCAGGGGCAATGCAGTGGAAAGAGGACATGCTAATTATTTTCTATACAAAGACTATTTGTAATTACAATCAATACGGTTTTTATCCCAAGAAAATATTTTTACACTTAATGTCGATCTAGTATTTCAGTACGATATAATTGTATTTGAATGGTACTTCGGAAAGTATTTAAAGTAATAAATGATGAATGCCCTGCACTACAGAGTTTGTTACCTTTTCAAACCTGTGATCGGTAACCATTGGAATTATATCGTGCCGTTTCATGGGCTAATTAGACATTCTACAACGATATAACGAAATGGATCTGCGACGATGTTAATTATTTGAACATTTTTATAACAGTTATTTGATCGACATTTTTACGAAAGAAATTAAAAGGATAGAAATGTTATGAAACCAGTAATAATTTTGAGTATATCATGAGAAAATTCATACACACTTCGCAGTTACAAATATCACTTCTGCTAATTTTTACCTTACTTAGATTTTGTTTGGTTTGTCGTTCTACGGTCATATTGTGCACACTTTAGGTTAATTAGAAAGGGACCTACAGTTTAACGAGGATTATGGTATAATAATAATAATTTATTTAATAATACCATAATTTATGGTATGCGTATTTTTATATAAAAATAATTATGTAAAAATATATTCAGTTAGTGCGTCACAATTTGGTTGTGAAGATTTTAAACAATTGATCTTTAAATTTATTTAAGTTAAGGAAAATTTTCTATTTTTTATTACCTAATTAATAAAAATTTCGATAATTTTGAAGCATTATGTCTGAATCCTTCAAGAAATACTTTTAATACAGTTTAGCATACTTCAGGTTTAGTCAGGCACAAAGCATACCATATTTATTAAACGGTCGAAAAATGCAGATTGGGCTTGGTTTGACGCTCTACGGTCATTTTGTATACATTTTAGGTTAATTAGACCGGAACCTACAGTTTAACGTGGATTCCGAACCACTCACAAACATCCATGCCCCTGCCAGGATTCAAACCTGAAGCTTGTGGTATCAAAGGCCATAACGCTAGCCAATTGGCCCATAGACCTCTACCTCATTTAGAGGCAAGTCATCTGAGAAATGTCTTTTACTATGTTTTTTTTTGTCGTTATTTATGTTGCAATATTTTGTTCGTTGTTTGCAAAAGAATGAAACTCTTTGTAAATGAAGATTTATTTGAACTTGGAATTCTTACCTCAGGAAAATCTTTTCTGTCAAAAGAGACTAATTTTCATATAACAATACAGTTGTTAGTAGAATATTCTAATGAAATTCATACAAGACTTATCCTTAGAATTATTTCAAAACATGAACAATTTCTAGGTTTATGGAGTATCTTGGCCTACAAACAACGCTCCAATCTTAGCATATTAAAAAGAATTCTAAAATGAAAGAAATTAAAAAGCTATAAGGGAGCAAACGAAAGTAGAAAAGAAGGAACTAAATGTGAAGAAAAAAAAAATTCAATACTGACATGCAGAAAAGCCTTTTGAAAAGGTGGGGTTTCAAAATTCGAAATCTGATATCAATTATATCAGTAGTGACAGTAAAATTTTAAGGGATTATTATAATTATGTTGAACAAAATTCGCATATTGATTGCTTTTTAAAAAAAAAATTCTTTTTGCACGATTTGCAATGTCAAATTCTAACAAAGAAGTAATTACTTTTACAGGTGGCTATTTCCAATCTTTCAAGACCGAAAGTGTTCATGCCAAGTTCATGAATTTCGGGTCCTTCAGATATCAATCAAATCTTGTGACATCAACTTCGCTTACCCAAGATCTCCCGTAGAACAAGATAATGGGCAGTTAGTCTGACAGCTTGATAGATAATTAGAGGATGTGCCAGCAGAATCTTATTTGATGCAGAAAGCAACCGCTAAAAGCACTTCCGAAACTTTATTGATTTTTAAATGGTTGTCTCTATTTGCAAATTTAAAGAGGTACTTTCTTCACATGGTACTCTTTAGAAACTGTTCTTGTATTGCAAAAAGGGGGAAAGTATGACAGATGGCCGAAATGCTAATTATTAACGATTACTTAGCTGTCAGTTATGTTATTTATAAGTTAATAAAGATGGTGATGTTCTGAAAAATCAATTGAAACTATTTGAATATTTTATGTGAGACTCTTATTTATTAAAAATGTATTTAACTGAAACACAAATGAATAATTGTGAATTCATCCTAAGATATGTTTTATTTAAGACAACTTGAAGGAAAAATATTTTATTCAATTATTGGAAAAATTAGAATGTATTTCCTATTTGCTGCAATTATACTTAATTTCTTAATTATTTATTTATTATTAGAATTTTTTTAATTATTTTTTTCAATTATTTTAGAATTCTTAATTTATTTAGAATTTATTTATTGTTTTTTCAATTATCTTAGAGTTATTAATTTATTTAGAATACACCATGTGTAGTCTACTCAAGGATAGAGGAAAAGCCTTTGTTGTGATAGAGCACTCATAGGTAGAAGTTTGACTCGGCTCCAACTGGCTGAAGAAGGAGGACACTGCCTTTCCGGATGATTTTAGAGAGAACTACTCCGCATTTGGGTATCGTACGGGGGAAATCCCGGAAAACTCCCACCAGGTAGTCTGACTAAGGAGACAAGAGGCTGAATATCATCAACTCCAACGGATCTCTTCGTGTTTTGAAGCAGTGTCTACAACAATGAAGCCCGCGGATTGAAACTCATCCGTAATGGCCATCAGCGGCGCAACGTTTTACATTATATGCAATAGGATTGTTTAATCAACAATTTTTTATTAGGAGCGGGGGAGTGGCTAGCGTTCTGGCCCTCGGTACTACAGTTTCGAGTTCGAGTCCCGGCGGGGCCATGGATGTTTGTAATGGTTCGGAATCCACTTTAAACCGTAGGATTGCGGGGGTATTGTTATTCCGTGTCCGTAGCCAATCTTCAAGCTACACGCACCTCCTGGGTAGTGCTAAGTGAGTAACGTCGGTGCAGCTCTTGCCATAATGCATCAAAGACAACTGTCTAAGTGTTTACCAGCTCCATTAAAAATTATTTGCTAATATGTTGTCGATTGAGTATCAATGATTCACAAGTCGACAACAAATGGCCTGACACAATTCGTTAGAAATTTAATTATTTCAAGCTTAATAATAATTTTAATTACATGTTAATAGGTTGTAGTAACTAACTATTGAGGAAAAAATTATTTTAAAATCCTACATTAACCAATAACTTACGAGAGAATTCTAAACATGACAACTTAAGATTTCAACATTGAATTAAAAATTCAAATTCCGCCAGCTCTCCTGTAGAGTAACAATGTTTCTTTAATTGAAGTATGTCAATTATATTGAAGAAGTTCGTTTCTTTTGAAAAACAAGACACAGTCAACGCGAGAATCCCGCTGAGTTTTACTCGCTGCTTATATGAAAAGCGAAACGTGGTGAAATTTGTACTAGAAAAGCAAGTAGATTGCAGAAATGTTTCTTTTTATTTGCACATCACATGACTCATGATATCAATTTATTTTTATTGATAAATACAGATTGTTCTGGAAAAATTTGCAAGAAATATGAAAATTAAAAAAAATCCTCTTAAAATTAATTTTTTTAGTGTGGCTATTTATCAGCATTTGATATATATCCCCTCTAAAGAAGGAACAGAATACAGTGCAGAAACTGTATTGTAGGAGTCCATACAGGAGTAGGGCTATTCTATTGCCAGCTATTCGACTACTAGGAATAGGGTTATTTTTGCTTATTTTGTGCTCATCACTGTACTGTAGGAACTTTATTCTAGGAATCCACTGTAATGCAGAGACTTTACTGTAGGAATCCACTGTACTGAAGTAATTTTATTGTAGGAGTCCATATCCAGCAGTAGGGCTATTTTATTGACAGCCATTCCATTACCATGAGTTGGACTATTTTGCTTATTTTGTACTCATCATTGTACTGCAAAAACTTTATTCAGGGACCCATTGTAATGCAGGGACATTATTGTAGGAGCCCACTGGGCTGCTGAAACTTTACTGTAGGAGTTCATATTCAGGAATAGGGCTATCTTATTACCAGGTTTTTATTACCAACCCTTCCATTACCATGAGTGGGACTATTTTGCTTATTTTGTGACCATCACTGTACTGCAGAAAACTTTATTCTAGAGACCCATTGTACTGCAGACACATTACTGTAGGATGACACATCAATTTATCAATATTTCTCCCTATATAATGAAAAATGTCTTATGAATAGACTTTCAAGATTAACTCACTGCATGTATATACCGTATGGGAGAAAACTTCGAAATTTCCCACCTAGCAATCTGACTGTCATTGTAAGACACTTCGTGTTAATCGTCATCACATCTATCGTCATTTCCTGACTACAATTCGTGGGTTATACTTGATTTATTCATGGACTCCTTATTGTGAATTATGGACTTTGAACATTATTATCATCACCCCTCCAAATTTTCGATGAAAATTTCAAGAAAATCTCTGACAAAATAAAAAAATTTCCACCCCCCTTCGAAAATAAAAACGGATTTTAGATAGTCAATAAAATAAATATATATAATTTAAAGATAAAATAAAAAAATATGAGAACTGCAGATAATGAAAAGGTTAAAAGAGGCGAAGTGTAAAGGGGACAAGATTCGCCAATGTGTGAGAATGGGTAGAAATCTTCCATTATTATTTTTTCTTTAAAATTTATTGATCACATTAAATTTCTTCAGTGAAATTTCTTCTGAAGTTAACTTTCTACTTATTGAGGTTAAATTTCTTATATGAGAGCATTCGAAAAAAGTTTCGGTTACGGAACGAGGCGGGGATTTTTTGTTTATTTTGTGCTCACATCTGTATGAACGTCTCATTACATTGTTAGAACTAGAATCGATAAATTTCATCAGAATAAGGATCTCTTCAACCGCAGATGGTGATTGTATATTGTTTATGATGGCTTAATTTTTTCACAAAGAATTTAATTTAAAATAATGGTCCTATTTCTAAGTTCTAAATAAATCTGTGAAATACATACGGAATTTGGAAAGCGACAAACGCATATCATGACCAGAAAACTACATACAGAATTAATAAATTTAATCGTTCGAGTTATTTCAAAATCGTGATAGACACATTCCAGAATGTTATTCATTGAATGGAAGATTATTCTACCATGCAATGAGTTGTTTTTGAATTATTCAGCGTTCTGGAAACACTGTTTTCCAGCGAAAAGTAAGATTAATCAATTCTCGACTGAATGAACAGCAATCTTTCTGTTTGTCTCCCTTATTGAAGATTTAATGCTCAACCACAACTAATCTAATCACTCATATTAAAAACAGTAGAGACAGAGTTAATTTGTGACACGATCCATTTCTTCAGTAGGAAATGAATGCAATTCAACCGGACTCCGACATCTGAATATTAAAGAGATTCTTTTATCTTAAATGGAACTTCCACTGAACATTATGGTCGCGTTAAATGATAAGATAGCCTCCGGTAAAGTATTGCAGAACTGGTTTTATGTTAACTAGATATTCGGATTTTTAATACAATGTGAAAAATACGATGATTAAATTGGAAACATTGTAATTGTGTTGAATGTTTTCCATACACGGGGGCGGCCCGATGGCCAATTGGCTAGCGTTTTGCTGGTTGGTAAAATAGGCTTCAGATTCGAATCCAGGTGGTAGCATGGATGTTTATTGGTGGTTCGAATCCAGGTTAAACTGTAGGTCTAATTAGCATAAAGTGCGTGCAAAATGACCGTCGAGTGACAAACCAAAACCATATATGGGGCATGATGGCCGAATGACTAGCGCTCTGGAGCGCGGTACCACAGGTATTGAGTTCGAAACTCTAATCATATTATAATGATATACATAAAATAAAATTGGTTAATATTTGTTAAACTAAATAATCGTCTGATCATTGCTATTTTACATTATGGTATTTTATAATCGAGGGCCTGATGGCCGAGTGACTGGTGCACTGTTCCACAAGTTTTGGAATCGACTCCTGGTGGTGGCATGGATGATTGTAGTGGTTCGAAAGCCACCTAACCTTTTTAACCATTGGTCCTAGTTTAATATGACTGTAGAGCGCACAGCTAACAGCACTGCCCCGTTAAAAAAAAGAAAAGAACATCTCGTGTTTCGGAATCTGCCAGTAGGCAGAAGGCCTTGACCCACCATGGGGCTATCGTCCATTGAAGAAGTTTTTCGTATATAAAAGTAAGCATAATTTTTTTAAAATTCAGGATATGGTGAATCAAGAATTATAACGCCAAGTTCATTTATGTTTATCAATTGCGTTTTGGTTACTCAAATACTTTGGCTTTAGATTAATTTAATAAATCTTCTGGAATTTTTTTATGATTTTAAAAAGCATTCTATAAATCAATCAATTTTCATTTTTCATTGGATCAACAGCCCTATGGTTGGCCAAAGCCGTCCGCTTATTGGCAGATTTCGAGACAGGAGATGTTTTTCTTTTTATATGGGGTAGGGTTGTCAGCGCTACGCTCAACAATCATATTAGACCAGCACCTACGGTTTAAAATGGATTCCGAATCACTACAAACATCCATGGTATCGCCGGGACTTGAACTCTGTGGCACAGAGCGTTAGTCACTCGGCCATCAGGCCCCAAAATAAATAAATCAAATATATAAATTTAATGAGATTTACTCAGCAACTTTCTGTGTAAATCAGTAACTGACTATAAAAAAAACCCGTATATATTGATTAACGAAGCTGTAAACACTATTTTTATGATTAGAAAGAAAAATAGTTTATTATATTTAAGCATGTAATATTGAAAAAAAAATTTGAAAAATTGTGCATACTTTTAAATTATGTTTATATTTGGTGTGCGAATTTGGCACATTTGAATTACATTTTCAAAGCTTTCTGTTGGCATGGAAACGGAAAATAAACTAATGGTATCGATAATCTTATTTTGAAATCTGCAGATGAATTTTCTAATGCTATATTATATGAAAAGATAAAATACAGCAAAATACTAAAGTGCATTTTAAAAGTAATACAAGTGTGTTTAAATAAATAGTCTTTCATATTTAAGGTGACAATCAATAAATTATTCGAGCGTTTTATGAATTAAATATTTTTACTCTTATAAAGATCTATCATCTAACGCTCTGTCGCAGGTTTTGGGTTCGAGTCCAGGCAGTGCTATGGATGTTTGTAGGGGTTCGGAATCCACGTTAAACCGTAAGTCCCAGTCTAATATGACTATAGAGTGTTGGGTGTAGGTCTGTCAAGCCTACCCCGTAAGAAAAGAAATATCTCCTGTCTCGGAATCTGCTAGTAGGCAGACGGCCTTGGGTCCATCATGGGGTTCCAACATTGGAGTAACAGCCCCATCACGGGGTTGTTGTCCCAATAATGAAGAAGAAAATATGTATTATAGTAGTATATGAATTAAAAGGTATCAGAAAAAATCGTTTCAAAAATTAGTTATTTTTTGAATATTATGTCACTATTGAAATCAAGCAAGAAGTTTAAAGCTGTGTTTTTACTTTTTAACCTAAAGCAGACCACATTTTTTAACTATCAGTCTCTAAGGGACAGTAAATTGCATGCTTATTTCAGTAAAGGTTTGAAATAAATATACAATTAATGCTTTCTACTGATAGTGAATGCGCAGTAAAATTTTAGGTAGACAAAATTGGGGTAGTCTCAAGGCATACTAGCGAAGCTGCAGAGTGGACAAACTATAAAGTAGATTCATTAGTCATTAGCTGTCAGATACAAAATGAAATTTGTGTCTGATGGCATGTTTAACGAAGCTGCATAATGGGCAAACTATAGAGTGGATTCATTATCCATGGGTAGCCCAGACACAAAATGAAATTTGTGTCTGATGGCATGTTTAGCGAAGCTGCATAGTGGGCAAACTATAAAGTGGATTCACTATCCATGGACAGTCAGACACAAAATGAACTTTTTTTGGTTACTGAAGAATTGAAGTGGTTTCAAGTCATGTCTAGCCAGTTTGTCCTTTGTAGTGCATGGCTATCTGGCGTATTGATTGAGAGGGTTTCTCTAATTAGGACCAGTCTTTATATGAAAACTGGCTGTATTCATTGGCAAAACATGAGAAATTTTACGAATCACTGAAAATAAAGAGATTTTAATTAAAAGCATTAAGTCTGAAAGAGAAGAATTACTGTTAAGAATACTACGTGACTTTTCATTTTATTTTCTAGTAACTTTATTTAAAAATATATAAAAGGCAATTGTGTTTTACGATGGCCAAGTTTGTTTAGTAATGCATACTAACTTTGCATTGTTAATAAACTGTACAATCACGCTCTTCTGCGTTGACTTTAAATTACAAAGTAATGCATTAAATGAAAGCTAAAGGTCTCTTTTAGTCCATAAAATTAGAGGTTAAATCCTATTAACATGCGCGGTATTAGCAAAGGGTCATTCTTTACGCTTTCTTAGCACCTTGGTGTAAGAGCACAGGAAGTCATTGGATCGTGCAACCTACATTAAAGTTCTTTACGAGACAAATTCCAGTGTTTATGAGTCTGTTTATGAATGCAGCTTTATAACTTGTTTCAAAATTCATATGAATATGCCTTGAGAATTAAGCCGTGAAGCAATTTCCGCTTCTCAGAATTAAAACCACTGACATTTTCGATTGTTTCTTAATCAAAATGGAAGACTGAAAGATTTGTTTTGTTAGGTTTATATCTAATGATTCTTTACTTCTAGTAGCTTAACATTTCTGGAAAAGAAAGATACATATATAAGTAAGAAATTAAATAAACATTTCTTAATTAGAAGCAAGCTGAGTTTCTCATCTTTTTTAAAGTAAGAAATAACTTATTAATTTGTCAACATTCGAAAAAACACGTAATAATAACTAACACAATTAATTCAAGATGATAAAGTTTTTTTTGTTCTAATGCAGCTGGCAAACACTTAGACAATTGTCTTTGATGACTTAAGGTAAACGCTGCACCGTCGTTACTCACTTAGCACTACCCAAGGAGTGCGTGTAACTTGAAGATAAGCTACGGACGCAGAGTAACACTACTCCAGCAACTCTCTACGATCCTATTAGACCGGGACCTACGGTTTAAAGGGGATTCCGAACCACTACAGACATCCATGGCACCGCCGGAACTCGAACCCAAAATATGTGATGCCAAGCGCCAGAGCACTAGCCACTCAGCAATCAGGCCTCAAGATGATAAAGTAATAAATATTTATTGCAAAATCCAAGTGTGAGTTTGGCCTAATTAGCTCAAAGTGCGCAAAAATGACCGTAGAGTAACAAACGAAACCAAACTAATTGTGAGTTTCGCTTATGCGTCTCAGGTTTTCCATCACGAGCTAAATGACACGTTACGACTTGGAATTTTAAAATTGTTAAAAAATTGTTTTAAATTAGGAATTGTTAAAAATTGTTTTAAATTATGAATTGTTAAAAAATTGTTTTAAATTAGGAATTGTTAAAAATTGTTTTAAATTATGAATTGTTAAAAAATTATTTTAAAATATGAATTATTAAAAATTGTTTTAAAATTGTTATAAACTAATCGTTTTACGTGCAAGTTTCACTGTCCACCATAATACAGCTTTGCTTTCGTTTTTTTAAAAACACAAAAAATATGCAGTAAATATTTAGTCAAAAATAAAACTACCAGAAAACTTAATTAACATCTAGGTTTCCTTGGAATTCAAAAGATTTATATAATGAAGAGATTTTAAAACTGAAAAATCATCTGCAGATAAAATTTATTACATCCCATAGTATAAAACAACCAAGAAGATTTAATATAAGTGACCAAAACAAATTTTGTTGGTGAAAATGTGTAAGATGGTTAAAGATTTAACAAAATAAAGAACCAGAGGATTCATTATAATCACTAACATAATAGAGATGGACAAAAATTTTCACCACTGTAAATTTTACGATGAATTTTTTTGTTACCATGATTGCAATAATTATGATCGTGATTGATACTAATATTTAATGTGATATATTATGATTGTGATTGTTACTAATATTTAATGTGATATATTATGATTGTGATTGTTACTAATATTTAATGTGATATATTATGATTGTGATTGTTACTAATATTTAATGTGATATATTATGATTGTGATTGTTACTAATATTTAATGTGATATATTATGATTGTGATTGTTACTAATATTTAATGTGATATATTATGATTGTGATTGTTACTAATATTTAATGTGATATATTATGATTGTGATTGTTACTAATATTTAATGTGATATATTATGATTGTGATTGTTACTAATATTTAATGTGATATATTATGATTGTGATTGTTACTAATATTTAATGTGATATATTATGATTGTGATTGTTACTAATATTTAATGTGATATATTATGATTGTGATTGTTACTAATATTTAATGTGATATATTATGATTGTGATTGTTACTAATATTTAATGTGATATATTATGATTGTGATTGTTACTATGATTATGATATATTGTGATTGTTACCATGATTGTGATATACGAGTATTGCTACTAATTGTTACTACGACAGTAACGGAAAATATATGTGGGCGGAATTGCAACAATTTTTGTCACATTTTCAGCAAAATAGCTAGAAATCAAATTAAAATAAATAAATAAATAATGAAATTAGCACTGTGACAAATGTGCAAAAGAAAGCCATGTCTTAAAACAATACATCTATTAGAATAATAGTACAAATGTGATTTAACCATTCTTTTTTCTGAACGGAAATCAAAACGACTTATACATTACTATTTATATTGCCATTGAATTAAAAAAAATTACAGGAAATCTAATATTTACATGCCCATTTGTTGAATTAAAAGGCAGAGCGGAAAATATAGTATAATGTTGGTCATTGCGATGACAAAGTAGCAAACATGAAATGAGATAAAAAAGATGCACACATTTCAATTGAAAAAGTAGTTCAATAGTATAACATGGTGTAAAGCATTCTTTATAAAAATTACTATGATATAATACTGATGTCAATAGATAAGGATTTTGAACACTTTGAAAAAAATTTCATTTGATAGGATTGAAATATTCAGTTTGAAAGAAAATGTTGTTATAAAAAAAAGTTTACATAAATGTTGTTGAGAATTACAATAAACATTTTAGTTGTAATAACATTTTCATATTTGAATAGATATTTGTCAATGTTAGGAATATAGCTGACTTAACTTAGAGTAGATAATTATTGAATATTCTATCTTAAATTTAAACTAGGCACATGCATCTTTTATGTTAAAGCTTGTATATGCTTATGATATTTATATAAGGAATTCGTGAAATTCTATAACTTTTCATTAAAAGATATAATTCTATAATGACAATGTAATTTAGATGCAATAATAAAGTGTAAAATAGCAAATAAATGTACCACTACTAGTACCATTTTAGAATTAAATGCTTTTAAAATTTCTATAAGTTAAAAAAGGATTTTCTATGGCTATTAAAATATATAACCATAAAATGAGAAAAATTGGTAATCATTATATTAACCACCGAAAATCTAGATATCAACTGAAGTAATATGATATGCACAGCAGTATTTGGTAAATAGTAATGCCATATGTTTATCGAACAAAAGCAGGAGACATAAACAAATCCAAAGTTTTTATAGCCATGAGATATATGACCCAAATATTTCATAAGTTAAAAACATGTGTACATAAAACGTTTTTAATGTGCAGTCAATATTAAATTCATTAATAATAAAAGCAATGCCATATGGAGTAAACACGGTGAAAATATAATTATTCAGCATTCAAGAACGTGATGCCAGTATGGTTATTATAACAACCATAATCATTTATATATATGACAACTACATGTGATAACCAAAACGCATGTGTCCGGCAACGTGCTGACATTAAATTAAAAAAAAAAAAAAAAAACCTCAAGGAGCAAAAACACAGCTTTTATAAATAAAACTATGTTCTCTATGGCAGATAATTACTGTGATCTATTCATAAACCAATAAACAATCTGCATTCCATAACACATAAATTCTACTCACCTGCGTCGTAATGTGTGAGACGACAGCACCAATAGGACTGATGCGTCACCCCATCACACACACCAATCAGCTTCTGCGCATGTGTAACACCCGCAAAAGCCACGTTCGTTTCCACGTGCGCTCTCAGAACAACAGCAAGGTCGCAAAATACCGTTTAATATTTTTTTTACAGTTATTTATGATATTCGTATCCACAAATATGCGAGCTCTCCCACTCCATAAAAAAAAAAAAAAAAAATTTCCCAACTTAATTGCTGCGTAACGGATACATGGACACGTGGTAACGCCGTTATTATATCACCTGTCTGCATAATCTGTCACTTGTGTCTGGTGTTTAACATGTGTTTAAGGTCAAGAACGGTGATCTGCATGCCCGAACAATAGATTATTATTTACCATATACAAAACACACGTGGAAATTCACGTGTGTACCTTACACTCACAAAAATTCCTATGAAACCCAGGTGGATATCCACGTGAGCATTGATAAGCACGTGGATTCGAACGTGGTTTAAGGCGGGCAATTATTAACCACACAGCCTGATACAAATTGCCCAGTCATTTGTTTCACATATTTCCAAGACACTATTTTTCATTTTTTTTTTTTTTTACTCCATGGCATTTTTCTTTTTCAGGCGGAATTTTAAGTGGCGAAACGGCAATCATTGTTCAACAACGCCCGTCATCAAGGCCGCCATGTGGCGCTAAGGTAGTTGGAGTTTGCAGTTATATCTACTCGCCGGCGAGAATTCCTCGGATGGTTTGTATTGTTTTGAAAAACCTGCGGATTTCATTCACCGTTCCTTAATGATGAGAAAAAGAATAATTTCTTTTGTAATTTAGTTCAAACTGGTTTTTCGAGGGTAGAAGATTGTGGATATAATTGAAAAAGATTTGTAAAAGGCTATTTTTTTTTGTGGTATTAGACCTTGTAGAAAGGACTGCTTTTATATGGAAGATCCGAATCTTAAATATTTGTGAAGGAAAACAACAAGCTTGATTTGATATGTAAAATTAAAAACATCTTAAGATAGTCATTAAAACTTATTTATATACGCATGTAGTAGATCAGTTTATATATTGAAGACATCAATTTATAAACTTATGTGGGGATAGATCAGTTTCTTTACTACTTAAAATGTTTCTCTTTAAAGAAAAACGATGTCCTTGGCTCTTTTCATCCTTTCTTTGGATCATCGCCAACTATTGCTCATTTCTATGTCATTGTCTATTTCACTGAAGCTTAACCTTATGGAAGACCTTAAGGCGGATTTCACATAGAAACTCAAAACGCAAAAACAGTTATTGGTTACAAATTATTTGTTTATCTCAATCACAAAAAATAGCTAATAATTCTGGAAGTAAATATAGGCAACTGTAAAGTAACTTTTAAAACATTGAATACCATGGTATGAGAAAATGTTTTGGAAGATCTGAGCAATTGACATAATTTTGGGAGAAATGAGACACCGATTTGTTTAGTAAGATGTCTTTTATCTTATAATTAGGTAGTCAATGCACCACAATCAATTCAATTTTTTTAGTAGTGTAAAACATTTTTCAGTTGATTTCAACACAAATGAAAATCTTAAACACGTAACGGGTTAAATATCATAGTATGTAAAAAAAGAACATGCCACTTTTAGGCTCAAGAGCTATTATTTTCAGATATAAAATTTTAACCTATGATGACTTTGTTATAAGCAGAAAGTATATTACAAATCCTTTAATTAAATATATTTTAATTAAAAATTAACATCGTTAGTGTGAATTATTTATGTCTTTAATATAATACTTTAGAAATAGTAACATACGAATGTGCTTTGGTATCAGTTAAATATCCTCAAATAATTCAAAAATAATTATTCATTAAGTCATTAACATTCAATACTTTTATATTCAGAGATTAGAAATCGTTTTATAAGGAAAACAAAACGCCATCATTTTAAATAAATGTTGTAAATTACTGTTTTATATACATAAAAGTATGAAATTAATAAAAATGATTAGAAACCTAATTTCACTTCCAAATTTTTCAAATTCACTTTTTTAATTAAATTTTATGAAGATTCGTGAAATTTGAAAACAGAATTAAATGGGAAAACAAAACGCAATAGAATAAAAAAATAATATAAATAAATAAAAAAAAACACCATAATAATTATAAAACCTTTCACTAATAATAAATAACATTTAAAGAACTTAGTAGACATAAAAGCGCCCGATTCGTGGCTCAGTGGCAACGACAGCCCCTGGTGAGCATTAGAGCTGAGACTTAATCCGCTGGCACCGTTGCTGTAGACACTGTTTCAAAATCAAGGAAACTCGATGGCTTTTGTGATCTTCAGCATCTTGCCTCGTTAATCAGACTACCTGGTGGGACGTACTCGTTAATAAGATTACCTACCTCATTAATCTGACTACATGGAGTTTACATTCATATTCAGGGACCAAAGTGGACCCCTAAACAGTAGTAAGTAATACCCCCTAAAAAGTCCTCCCAGAAGGCAATGGCCTCCTTCAGCGACTCGGAGCTAAGTCAGACTTCTATCTATGGGTGCTCTATTACAACAAAAGCTGCCCCCTTTCCCTCCACCCACGAGTAGGCTACTTATGGGGTGTCCGTTACTGAGGATTATCAACTTACCAACAATAACAGATATAAAAGCATGGATTTACTTTTTTAGTAGTAGAAAATTACGTGATTACGTATTTATAACGTAGAATCATATTTTTTGCAACTATGTGAAATGAATAGATTAAATAATTATCTCTGCATTGGTATTAATAAGAAGAAATTATATGTTTTAAAGGCACACAACATGAATTCTTTTCCCCATTGTATAAAAGAACACACAATCCTTTCCATTCAGAAAACATTGCGAAGTCTTTCCCGAAAGCATTAAGTTTATGATAAGAAAAAATATATAAATAAATAATTTTAAGAATGATAAATTGGCCATTAGAATGGTACGAACAAAGGTAAAATCTTTACAACTAGAATGCAAATGTTAACCAATACATTCATTCTTTACATCAGAGGAGAGTAGCTGGAATCGGGAGTAAGCAAAGAGCAATCGACCATTTTTGATGGAGTCGGAAGTGAGCAAAAAGCAATCGACCAGTTTTGAAGGTTTGGTTTGTCGCTCTACAGTCATCTTGTGCATACTTTAGGCTAAACAGACCGGGACCTACAAAGTGGATTACGAACCACTCACAAACATCCATGCCACCGCCAGGATTCGAACCTGAAGCCTGTGGTACCAAAGGCCAGAGAGCTAGTTAATTGGCCATCATTTTTGAAGGAGTCGGAAGTGAGCAAAGAGCAATCGACCAGTCGGAAGTGAGCAAAGAGCAATCACCATTTTTGAAGGAGTCGGAAATGAGCAAAGAGCAATCGACCAGTTTTGAAGGAATCAATCACCATTTTTGAAGGAGTCGGAAATGAGCAAAGATCAATCGACCAATCGACCATATTTGAAGGAGTGAGCAAAGAGCAATCGACCAGTTTTGAAGTGAGCAAAGAGCAATCGACCATTTTTGAAGGAGTCGGGACTCGGTCTAAAAACCAGACTCTCTGCTCTTTTATAAAAATATATTTTACTGTCCAATATTCTAGGAATTAAAATTAAATGATCAAGTGGCAATTCAATTGTATCCTTCAATAATTCAAATTGTGCAAAGATATTAGAGAGTTTTTGTATACCGTATTTTGGACGTCCGTTAGCTTTTTTCTCCCTACCACTCATGCTCATAAGAAATTGCGCATGCGTATCTGTAATAATGTTTCCTATGAGCATGCGCGCTAGGGAGAAAAAGCTAACGGACGTCTATTCTCTAACTCTCTATTATTGTATATTACTGTATTATAATCATCAGCAGCAGCATTGGCGCTACAGCTCCATGGTGGGCCAATGCCGTCTGCTTTCTGGCAGGTTTCGAGACAAGAGATGTTTTACGGAGTGGGGTTGTTAGCTCTACGTCTAATGCTCTACCAATTCTATTAGACCGTGACCGACGGCTTAAAGTAGATTCCTAACCACTACAAACATCCATTAAAAGTATTATTTTTGAATAAGAAAGCAAAAGTTATGAAATATTTTATTGCATAAAAATATATTCCGTAGAGAATGAACCCAATAAAATAAAATAACTTTCAAAATTTTATAAATATGAAAATAATAATGAATGTAATTATGAAGACGTTTATGGTTTTTAGAAACCACAAAAGGACAGGTACATCTGTTTCCATTTAACTAGATGAAATTTTAAGCAATACAACAGATAAAAATTATTTTCAAACTTAATTAATTTATTATTTAAATTATTTTAATTTATACGTAACACCAGAGGTAATTTTCTGTCTAATTAAACTTTTTGGGATTTTTAATAACACGTAAACAATTTACTGTTCATATTTCCCATGTAGGTTGTATGAAATATATATATTGTTAGTGAATATTTCCTCACCATTGTCAAATTGACGAAATCCATCTTGCGAAAGCAGATTTTATTACATGCTATGCAATTAATTAATTCTTGCATAGCACATTCAACATAAAGCACTATTCTTGAATAAGTTATAAAATTCAAATTCAAAAAATAAAATAGAATTCAAAAAATAAAATTAATTTTTAATTTAATGGAAATCGGTGTATTTAAATAAAATTCTGATACCATATGTCTATCTAAATTGTTTGTGCTTTTTTTAATAACGCGTTAGCAATTTAACATTCATATTTCCATGTAGGTTTTATGAAATATATATTGTTAGTGAATATTTCCTCACAATTGACAAGTTGACGAAATCATTCTTGTGAAAGTAAATTTTATTACATGCTATGCAATTAATCAATTCTTGCATAGCACATTCAACGTAAAGCGCTATTTTTGAATAAGTTATGAAATTTTTGATTGTATAAAAATACGCTCAAAGCGAATGAAGTCATAAACTAAAATAAATTTTAGATGTAAACGAACTAGATATATTTAAATAAAATTCTGATATGAAGGTTGCGATTTCGATAACGATTTCATAACATTCAGTTCGAATATTATTTATAGCAATTGTTTCTCTCTGACTTCTCAATCATTGTCAAAAAACACACACACGTATGATTGATTTTCACGGAACATTGCTTCCAAGTCACTTGGTTTAATATACTGCAAAATTTATTTTTTATATAAAAAACATCGATTATTCTTTCACTTTTCTTTATTCGCCATGCATGGCTAACGATAATATTTATTGATGACGAAATTATCCAAAAAATAACGGTGCAAAAATCTAATGGTTTATGTAGCTCGATGTTTTTTTTCTTTAAATAAGGTTAACAACCACACTACATTTATATCTCCATCTTACTCTGACAAGCCATGTTGGGAAAGTCAATGTTGAAAGGTTAATTCTATTGTATTTGAAAAATGCATTGAGTTTTAGCTCGCAGTTTTCAGATTTCGCAATCCGTTTATGCTTCGCAAAGTGGCATGTTTTTTTTTCGCAAACTACATCCTCTACATTTGAGGTAACAATGAACCATTTCGCTAAGTAGGGAAGAAGAGTAACTTCAACTCGGCCGGAAACAAGGTTACAGTTACTGCTGTGAAATAGTGGGAGCAAATGCAAATACGTTATCTGCCATTATGTGGAACAATATCGCTGTTGCGTAAAATATAGCGGAAAAATAATGGATTAAATATTCTTAAGCCAATATTACTCAAGAAAAACATTTGAGAATGGTCCAATTTAAAAAAAAATATTTTAATAAATACAAATCTTTAAATTTAAATATTAAGTATAATAATTTTTATTTAATTATTAAATTAATTTATTATTCAATTATTTATAAATTATTAAATTTATTTCCTCAGTAAATTTCTATACATAAGTTATAGGATAAGGATAAGTAATAAATTTGAATTTATATTATTTATTTTATTTAATTTAATTTATTTCATTAATTTATTTTATTTAATATTAATATATATATTAAATATATTAAATGTTTATATATATATATTAATATTAATATATATTATTATATAATGATGTAAATCTTAAATAAAACATATTAATATAACCATATTTAAATATCATAAGTATTTAAAACTAATTAGTAAATATAATTTTTATTTCATTATTAAATTAATTTACTATATAATAATTATTAATAAAATATTAAATTTATTTTCTCAATAAACTTCTATACACAGTTGGTTGAATAAGTTATATTAAATATAACAATTTTTAATTTATTAAATAATTTATAAATTATTAAATTTATTTTCTCAAATTTCTATACACAGCTGGTAGAATAAGTTAAAAATTTAAATATTAACTATAACAAATATCTAAATTTAAAGATAAAATATAATTTTTATTTAATTAATAAATTAATTTATTATTTAATATATCTTCTAAATAAATTTCTATACACAGTTGGTAGAATAAGTTATAAATTTAGTTATTAAATATAATAAATATTTAAATTTAAATATTAAATATAATAATTTTTAATTAATTATTAAATTAATTCATCACTTAATAATTATTTATTAATTAGTAAATTAATTTATCACTTTATAATTATTTATTAATTAGTAAATTTATTTTCTCAATAAATTGCTATTCATTGTTGGTAGAGTAAGTTTTGTTCGATCCAGTACGCAAAATATAAAAATTTGCATTGATAAAATAACTTCACATGTTTCAATAAACGTTTAATTATTAACAATACTTTATTAATGTTATTCTAATAAAAAAGTTTATTTCAGCTAGCGAAAGTTGAATAATAATAAACTGTACATAGCTGTTAAAAAATAATTATAGACGCTTGCAAGGTTATTCTTTATGGAGAACGTGACAATTTATTTTTATTGTAAGAAGTCGTAAAAAATAAATAAGTAAATAAAAAAAAATGACATATTAAAAAAATCATGAAATGTTAAAGATAAATTCTTAAGAAAATCTGCAGTCTTGTTACAAGTCTTTGATGATAATACTTCACGATAAATAATGTTAATAAAATAAATTTAAATCTTGCGTGACATTTTTTTGAGAATAATTAAAAACGTATATTTGAATTTTGTTATGTTAACCTCAAATACACTTAATAATAATCAAGAATATTTTTTTTAACTCTCAGAATACACTAACGTTTTATATTCAATAAAAATACTATATTCAAAAAACATATTTTTTTACAAATCCTTATTTGAAAAGTATCAAAGTTTCATTTGTCTAGTCAATTTTAATGTATAAATTAATATTTTTCTTCGAACCTCGGCTATTTTTTGGCCAAAACAAATTTCACACAAGGTCGTTTGTTAAAATTCAGTGATTGCAATGCTTTACACAGAAATAACGTATAAGTAACTCCTAGCACTATAGCCCATGGCGGGCCAAGGCCGTCTTCCTATTGGCAGATTTGGAGACAGGAGATATTTTTTTTACAGAGTAGGGTTGTCAGCTCTGCGACCAACGCTCTACAATAATATTAGATCTGGGAACTAAGGTCCAAAGTGGATTCCGAACCACTATAAACATCCATGTCACCACCTGGACCTATGGCACTGAGCTCTAGTCACTTGGCCGTTAGGCCACAGAAATAACATGTAAGTCTATAAAATAATTTGACTGCTCAACATGCTGGAATGACACAAATAAATAAGAATTGAAATAAATAAACAACAATTAATTCCAGATAAACAACATATTCACTACTGTTCTTTGATAAATCAATTTTATAATGGATAATTTTCAACATCTTATTATTTGAAAAAAGACAAATCGCACTATACAAGAACAAAACAAATGCAGTGAACTTATAAACTTCAATTTTAAATGTATATAAATAATGACACAAATTTAATGGAAAGAGAACGTAAAAATGAAATTGTTAGGTGCCTAATCCTACAAATGTTTGAGATTTAACTTCAATTAATTTCATCGTCGAATTCGAAATTCGTTCTTCTAATTACATACATGTATAAATAAAACGCTGTTTTGTTTCCATGCTTGCAGAAACGATAAAATAGGCTTTTGATATAGAAATTTTATTTTTAAAAATTCGTTGCATTTAGGAAAGAATAAAAATTCTTTCTTCCTTATATTTTTGTAAAAGTTTTAAAGTGAAAAAAATAAAACGTTTCAAAAGTTTTCATTGTCTTTCCCAGCAATATGTGAGTCAAGAATCGAGCCTTACCCTTTTCACTTCAGTTCGACACCTGGAGTTCGCCATTCAACATTTGATGTCACGATGCTCGGAAATGTTTGTCGATTTTTGACAGCATTTTTGTGCAGGTGGGCAACATCTTTAATGACAGTTAAGTGTTTCTTCGAGAACTCCAATTAACTCCAAATGATGTTACACGTCGTTCGGGAGATGAAATTGCTCCGATTTCAAAAGAGCGAACGAGGTCAATAAATATTGAGAAATGATGAATTCGGCGAACATCCTTTTCCTTTCAAAACGAATTCTTCATTTGTATTAACGCTTTTTGAGTGCGTTTTTATTGCTACTAGTGATGTATTCTTTCTTATCTCTTTGTTACTGATGAATGTATCTTTCACATTTCTTTCGTTACTAGTGATGTATTCTTTCTCATCTCTTAAGTTACTAGTGATGTAATTTTCTTCAGTTACTAGTGATGTATTTTTCTTTTGCTACTGGTGAATGTATCGTTTTGTTACTGGTGAATGTATCTTTTTATTACTGGTGAATGTATCTTTTTAATACTGGTGAATGCATCTTTCTCATCTCTTTGTTACTAGTGATCTATCTTTTTCATTTCTTTCGTTATTGGCGAATGTACTTTTCTCATTTCATTTCGTTATTGGTGAATTCACCTTTCTCATTTCATTCGTTATTGGTGAATGTACCTTTCTCATCTCTTTCACTACTGATAAATGTAACTTTTTCATCTCTTCTGTTACTAGTGAACGTATCTTTCTCATCTCTTTCGTTATTAGTGATGTACTTTTCTCATCTCTTTCACTACTGGTGAATGTACCTTTCTCATCTCTTTCGCTACTGGTGAATGTATCTTTCAGCTCTCTTTCGCTACTGGTGAATGTATCTTTCAGCTCTCTTTTGTTACTGGTGAATGTATCTTTTTATTACTGGTGAATATATCTTTTTGTTACTGGTGAATGTATCTTTTTGTTACTGATGAATGTATCTTTTTGTTACTGATGAATGTATCTTTTTGTTACTGGTGAATGTATCTTTTTCATCTCTATCGCTATTGGTGAATGCACCTTTTTGTTACTGGGGAATGTATCTTTCTCGTCTCTATCGCTATTGGTGAATGTACCTTTCTCATTTCTTTCGTTATTGGTGAATGTATCTTTTTCATCACATTTGTTACTGGTGATGTGTCTTTCTCATCTCTTTAGTTACGCGATGTATCTTTCTCATTCTTTCACTACTGGTGATGCATTTTTCTCATCTCTTTAGTTACTAGTGATGTATCTTCCTCATCTCTTTAGTTACTGGCGAATGTATTTTTTAATTCTCTTGTTTCCTTAAAAAACATGATTTTTTTTTCTTGCATTATTTAAAATCGTCATAAGATTTTTCAAAAATAATATATTCGTTTTTTTTAAGTTACGTAAATGTAACAATAGATTATTGAACAAAAGGAAAAAAATTATGATAAAAATAGGAAAATTGATACAAATGTGGAAAATTGATAAAATTTTTCAATAAAAATGTCTGAAAAAGATAAACAAATAAATAAAATTTCATGTATATTTTCTAATAAAACCTTTTATTTTTATCACATACGTAATCTTATTTTTATGTCAGAGCTTTGACTGTTCTGTGGCAGGTATTTGATCAATAAATAAAAATTTCAAAATTGCCACACTTTTCGTTGAAAGTAATTTATAATCCATTTCTATATTTTAATCTACAAAATAATAATCAGTTGTAACAAAATGTATCTTACGAAATGCACGGAAAAAAAACATATCATGATGTTATGACAAGATAATTACTTTGGAAATATTGATTTTTAGTTAAAAGTATGTTTTAAACATTTCAATAGTTATTACTGTTTCAATTAATGAAATGGTTTTTCAATCACTAATGATTTGATTTAATGTTATTGAAAAATGTCTTAATGTTCATGAAACATATAACACAAATTTAAAAATATTAAGTAAAAGTTGAAAGAAATGTATTGTCACTTTTTTCATTGAAGTTTAAAGACAATTTATAATAGTACTATAAAAAGTAAAGTAGAAAAAATGAACAACGTATACAAAAGCAATCAATTATATCATTATAATTATATAATCAATTAATTACATAATTAATATCAATTAAATAAATTATATAAATTTTAATATCGATTTCATAAGTAAGTTTTGGAATATTATATTTTTTTTTGCGCAAAATGAGTATCCAATACAATATTTTAAAAATTAAATTTTAACATGTTAAAATTAAAATAGTTATATTTCAAAAATTTTACCATAGATACTTTTCTTTTGCAATTATAAATAATGTTATTACAGAAACAAAACCCAGCCCCAAATAATTAAATATCAACAATGTCCCAAAAACTAGCTTATCCAATCTAAACAAGTTTGTTTTTCCATTAACATTCAAAACAAAAATAAATAATACATTTATAAAAGTAACTATTAAACTGAACGCCATCAAAATTCTGAATCTTAATCCAGGCCCAATAATTAAATGTCAACAACAATGTCCCAAACACTAGCTTATCCATTCTAAACAAGTTTGTTTATCCATTAACATTCAAAACAAAAGTAAATAATTCATTTATAAAAGTAACTATTAAACTAAACTACATCAAAATTAACGTTACTGAATCATTATTTTAAAGATATCAATACCAAACAGAGAAATGTCTATTCAATAACCGCCAATTTATTTGATCGCGATCAGTAAAAATATAACTAGATAAAATGGATCAAGGTCGTAAAAGGACGCGTTATAATTTTTTTTTATGTACCACCCATGCCTTTGTAGAGACATTTCCTGCTTTGCTAGCATACAGAAAAAACAACTAATAATACATTGCATCAAAAGCAGATAATTACTCTTAAAGGGTGAAACGTCCTTTCGTTGTCATGACAACGATCTGCGGTCGGATTAATAATGAGTTTTTTATCACTCATGATGATAATGTAATTAATAGCGGCGATGCATCATTTTTATGAGGACTTTTATTGGACATCTTTTGATGATGGTACACAAGGAGTTTAAAAAATCTTTATTTCTCTAAAAAGTATGCAATTCCTGATGATTTGCAGATGGTAATGGTGTAGATTTTATAAAAATTTAAAAAAAGTTCAATTTTATACAAAATAATAATAAAAATGCTAAATATAGACTGACAATTTTTTCTTTTTAATGCAGCTGGCAAATACTAGTATTTGCCCTATACTTAGACAGTACTTGTTTTTTAGTACAGTACTTTTATACTTAGACAGTACTTTTTGCCAAATACTTAAACAGTAGTTTTATGCCATGCAAGGGCTGCACCGACATTACTCACTTAGCACTACACAGTGGGTGCATGTAGCTTGAAGATAAGCTACGGACGCAGAGTAACAATACCCCGCAACGCTCTACGGCCATATTAGACCAGGACCTACGGTTTAAAGTGGATTCCGAACCATTACAAATATCCATGGTACCGCCGGGACTCGAACCCGAAACCTGTGGTACCGAGCGCTAGAGCGTTAGCCACTCGGCCATTCAGGCCCCAAATATTTCAGTTTTGTACAGGGTTTTTTTTCCCGCTTCTGACGGAATAATTATCATTGTTGGAAAATACTGTGGGAAATTTGGTAATTAGAGTAATTTTACCGATGAAAACCAAACCAGTTCACCAAAAAGTAAGAAAGCCATACCTATAATTATATGGGTAATAATCTCAAATTTAATAAAGCGATTTATTTATATATTAATTGATAACAGTTTCGTTTTGGCGATTAAATATGAAGCAGAAGCATCTATAGGAATCTTATTAGAGAAATTGTGACATAATTATATATTTCCAATTACTACATACTGTTTTTCTCAATTTTTTTTGTTATGTAATCATAAAAAATTCGAAACTAGTTAAGAAAAAAAAACATTTTTAAATTAAATTTAAAAAAAATATTATTGTGGGAGGAAAGTGAGATAATGATTGTTTTAGTTAATGTTGTTGTTATTTCTTCAGATTTATAACAAAAAGTCAATGTATTATATGTTAAGAAATTGTATATATTTTATTTTAATACAAATCAGAACCTTAAAATCTTAAATATTTAATGACGTCAAATAAGTTATAAAAAATATAATAGGAAATATAGATTTCGAAATATCAAACATGCAGTAGGCTTGCAAGTATTTATTTTTTAAGCTTGTTTATTAAAAAGATTAGACACTATTTCAAAATATTCTACAATTTTTTAAATATATATTGTATTAAATGCATAATGCATTATGCTATTTATTAACTATGCATTATGCTATTTAATAATTTTGTATTTATTTCTAAAAGAAATCATAAATAATTTCGATTTTTACTTTCCTTGTACTGCAATTTTAATTAAATATCAGAATGCTTTTATTTAAAAGATACAATCTATATATTTTGCATGTATAAATAAGGCTTAAGATCTTGTATCACTTTTTCTTCATTATTACCTAATAAATTACCTAAGCAAAACTTATTTATAGGTTGAAAAAAGGCAATTAAATATCATGCGTGGCTCATAAGCCTCCATTTTTTGTCACTTGTCTGGCTCGTGACGTCTTCAAGGTTTATCTCACCAACTAGCGTGACAAGCGGCGGTTCCAATTTATTAGGCTACTGATGGACCATAAAAAGAAGCTCTCTTGGGATTAGTCTGACAACCTAATTTGTGGGAAGAATTCGATATCCAAAGGCGTTATAAATGGTCTCTTTACCATCTCGTGCTTAATTGCATTTTAATTGATCCAGGAAGTTATACTCTAAAGCGTTGGAAAATTACTTTGTTTTTACAGTGGAGTAAAAACATATTAAAACTATATATTCGGTTAAAAATAAATTACAAGTTTATTTTAGTTTACTTGTAGAACATTTTTCTTTAAATGTTTACTTTGTTTATTTATTTGCAGATAAAACCAAGCGTTGCCTGATTAAAAAAAATTTTTTTTTTTAGTTTGTCTATTTTGGTAACTGGCAACTAGCGTACCGATAACGGAGTACCAATGAGGATAGACCCCTTAACCTCTTCATCTTAATTTATAAATAAAGTTACACTTAATTATAGTCTGCTTAAAATGTTAATAAGTTATGAAAAATAAAGTTTTTAAAAATTAAAAAAAAAGTACTCCAAAAAGTTAAAGTAAGAAAAATAAAATAAAAAGAAATTGAGTTAAAAATTGGGTATAATTAGGGACCAGTTGTAGACATAAAATATTTGTTTATGGTATGAAATTCTGATTGTTGAAAGTGTGGGCCGTAACGATAAATCTGCAAAGTAAATGATTACTATCCCCTACGTAACCCCCCGCCCCCAAAAAAAGGCCCGTCACAAAACCAATATTCTGGTATATTATTTATTTATTATTTTATTTTATTATATTTTATTTATTATAATTATTATTATTTGATATTTTAGGATCTATTCCTTTTAATTTCTACAGAAACAAGTAATATAAAAAAATTCTCATATTTTCTTATATTGAAACAGATTTGTGCTAACAATACTTAAGAATTTAGAGAAAAAAATAACTTCAATATGTTATATTAAATTAAAAAACAACAACCAATAACAGTTTTAAGAGTATAAAAATGCCACAATAAAAAATTGCCGTAATTTTCTTTTCTTTTTTTCTTTTTCTTTTTATTAAAAAAAGAAAATAACTTTAATTTTATTTTGAAAGGACAAAAAAATATAATTTTGAAGGCGAAAAATTATTGAAATTGGATTATGAAAAAAAAAAAAAAAAAAAAAAATTATAAAACCGAGATTCAATTTATCACATTTGCTATTTTTTTTTACTAAAATTAATAAATAAAATAAACATTGATAAGAATAATTTAAATATATAATGCATTACAAACAATTACAAAAAAAAAATACATTTAATTTTTATTTTTTCTATAAATTTATCAGATTTTTATTTAAAATTTATATTTCAAACCCAGATTTCGTGAAATTTTTTAATTAATATACTACTGTACGATACGTTGAATGAATTTAATTTAATATTTAAAAAAAATTCATTCTCTTTCTTGCATGGGCAGATAAAACGTGATGACATCAAAATTAGAAAACGTGAAATCAGTTTTTTGACACACGAGTCTGATTCGTACGTGTTGCGTATGGATATCTTTTATGATAATGACAACATGTTTGACAACCGTTGCTTCATCATCACTATTAATGAAATCACTGTGCGGAATGGTAAATTAAAGATGATGGTGCGTTGCGATTCGTCTTTGGATGTCACGTGAGGAGGCGGAGCGAAGCTGTCATAAATGGAACTTGTGTTCAAAGTGCGATATCAAAATGTTTTATTTTTTTTACTAATAAAGAAAATGAAATACGTACTATAAAAAAATTCTGAAGTTTTCTTTTACAAAGTCGAAAAGGATGTATTAGCAATAAGAAATTTATTTTAATTATTTCGTTAAATTGTTTTAATGCAATTATTATTACTCCGCCTCCTTAATTGGTCACATGATATTTGCTGGCGAATCACGAAACTTTCGATAAGTTTTGACTACTGGTTTATCATCTCACAATAAAAATTTATTTAATTTCACACAATGTGTATAAATTATTAATTTATTAACGAATCAAATATTAATTATCTAGTAATAATAAAAAATAGTATATATTATTGAATAAAAAATTCCTATGAAGATATTTTCGAAATTGAATTGGATAACAGATTTCTTTTGTATGATGATAAATACATTCTTTTTTTTATATTTATTTCATATTTTACTACACTGCAAGCAAAAAAAGTTAAGATAAATCTATTTATTCCCATTAACATTTTAAAGTTAAATTCCCAAATTAAAAAAAAAGTTTATTCTAATTTTATTTATTATTGGAAATCGCATTTAGTTATATTTTAAAAATATGTTTTTTAATTTTTTCCACCATGATTTTTTATTAAATCCTCATTAAAACTGCTTCTATTATTACAAAAATTTCAATATGCAAACTTTTTGAAGGTACAATATTAAAATATGTTATTGTTGTTTCTTATTCCACTTGGTCGACAGCAATATCTAGACCAAGATCTTGAACCCGTGTGTTCTATGGAAGGAGGGAAGGTTTTTTGTTTTGATAGAGCACTCGTAGGTTTCGCTTGGCTCCGTGACGCTGACTTTTTACGGGGTAGGATTGTTGTTCTACACCCGCCAATAATAAACCGAGATTTACGGCTTAAATGAATTAACCACTACAATTTCCATGGGATTTGGGTTTAAACCTGTGGCAGGAACACCTGAGCGCTAGTCAGAAAAACTTTCATAAGTTTATTATAACATCTTTGCAATTTATTAAAAAAAATTTTTTTCATAAAAACTTTTAAAATGAAAATTAAATTAAATTAAAAATTGTGTGCATGTTAATCACAAAAATGCTTCGTAATTATTACTTAAACTGCTAAGAAATTTGGTTTAAGGAGTGATTTTTATTGGTTGTTTTTAAATAATTTCGAACCAGCAAAATAAACACGAATTTAAAAGCGATAATGATTTGACAAGGTGGGAGGTGCCTTCCGAAAGGACTTTTAGAGGAAACTACCCTGCATTTGAGCATCGTATGGAAGAAAAACCGGAAAAACTCCCACCAGGTAGTTCAACTTAGGAGACAAGAGGCTGAACATCCCAAACGCCATCGAGCCATTCTCATTTTTTGAAACAGTGTCTAAAACAAAGCCGCCAGAGGATTGAACCTCCGGCCTAATGCTCACCAGTGGCGCACTTTATCACGAGTCGGGAAAATTAAAATATAAATTACAAAAATATAATATTGTAATGTATAAACAATTAAATTAGATACTTATGTACTGAATGAAGATAACCAATATAACATTTCTGTCTGAAACACAGAAACAAATTTTTAATTTTCATTTTTCGGAACATGTTTTTATGGGATAATACGAGCAAACTTGTGCATACTATAAAAGACAGGACAAGTAAATACAAGTGGAAAATAAAAGTGGCAGTTTTTTAACGTTAGTCGGATTTGCTGATTGTATTCCAGATTTATACATAAAAACATGGACGTTGTGACCATTAACCTCTGAAAGTCCTCTCGAAAATTATTGTTCTATCTAACGCACAGACACACAAATAGGAGTAACTCGTACTCGTAAATTATTGAACAAATTAAAGGAATTCATGGGCCTATATCATTAGTTCCTTGGTGGGTAATGGCCGACAGCCCAATGGCAGATTTCAAGACATGAGATGTTTTCTTTTTACGCAGTAAGGTTGTCAGCCCTATGCCCAACGCTCTACAGCCATGTTAGATAGGGACCTATGATTAACCACTTTAAACATCCATGGAACCGCTGGGACTGGAACTCGAAACCTGTGGCAACGAACGCCAGAGCGCTAGTCATTCGATCATCAATGGGCCTATATATATGACGAAAATGAAGTAGAACAAAAGCAGAAGAAAAAAATACATAACAAACAATATATATAATTGGCTGGGCCAATATACAGGTTTACGCATAAAATTTAGAATTTAATGCCAGGAGAAAGCGCATAATAACAATCTTAAAACATGAATAAAAAATATACTTTAGAATTCCAAACGATCTTCTTTTCTTGAAAAATTTCGTTTTGACTTTGAAATAAAATTGTCTTTTGCTTTCACCAAACTATCTAGAAGAACAATTTTAACACTATTTAATTATTAGCTGATGAAAAAAATTAAAATAAATATTGGGCATTGAAAAACCCGTGAAAGAAACTTAAATATGCATATAAGAACAGCTCGTGAAAGAGATTTAAAAAAATAAGCCAGTAAGAAATGTTGAAAGTGGTCAAGGAAACTAAAAACTCTGCTCTCGAAAATAATACTCACATATTTTATGGGTAAAAACAAAAATCCTTTTGCGAGTTGCAGCTTATGATTAGACATGGTGTTTTCAATAGAATGCAATGACTAATGATTGACCTTGGTTATATAACCTTCCCTATGGGCACAAAATCGTTCAATCCATTGAAAATATTACAATAGAGGTTGAACTTATTAATGTTTATAAGTCCATTATTTAAGCTTAAGCCCATAATTGTTTATAAGCCATTTTTTCTTGTGACTGTTTATGAGACCACATTCTTTCTTTTCTTTTTCTTGAAGCAAATGTTGCAATAATGTAAAATATTACAAGAACATTAATCAGATTCAATAACAGCAGGAATGTGAAAACATTCAATAACCATAATAAACCGCAGTCAATTCATGAAGCAGAAATTAGTCTCGATATCACTAGGAACACCAATTAGGTTCAATAGATGCTTGAATATCAGAATCACCAAAAAAAAAAAAAAAAAAAAAAGCTGTTAAACAGTAAATAATGATGTTTATAAATTTATTTAATCTTCTGCATGAAAAATAATATTTTAAATTTATTTTTAAGCGAATTGCAATTAAATTCAATTATTCATTTGAAGTTCTAACTTTATTTATTTATTTTTATTATTATTACTTTTTTTGTTACAGTTTCGTTTTCAAATTTGAGCTTATCATTAAAAATATTGCCAAATCTTCTTCCTACAAAAAAAAAAAAAAAAAAACTAGATGGGAGAAATTTTTGAAGATAAAAATTTAAAAAAAAATTTACAATCAATAATTGCAGTTGTTGTTGTTTCTTATTCCACTTGGTTGACAGCAACATCTAGACTGAGTTCATGAACGCGTGGGTTCTCATAGTAGAAGGGAAGGGGTCAGCTTTTGTTCTGATGGCGCACCCGTATATAGAAGTCTGACTTGGCTCCGTATCGCTGACTTTTTACGGAATAGAGTTGTCAGCCCTACACTTTACATTCATATTAAACTGGGACCTACGGCTTAAAGTGGATTTCGAACCAAGGCAAACATCATTACCACCCGAACTTGAACCAGAAACCACCGGTCAGTAGTCACTCGGCCATCAGGCCCCTTTGTAAATTTGTAATATTGAATTTTGCACTTCACATGCACTTTCATTGCACTTCTTTTAATCTGATTAGAATAATACGATTTGTCTGAGATTAATCGCCTGAGCTTTTGAAAAGCAATGACTGAAATGGTCACTGAAATAGCAGATATGCAGATATCTTATCCCACTTGGTCGACAGTAACATCTAGACCAGGTCCAAGAACCCGTGTTAATGGAAGGAGGGTAGGGAAGGGGGGCAGCTTCTGTTGTGATGGAGCATCCGTAGGTGTAAGTTTGATTTGGCTCCGTGACGCTGATGAAGGGCAGTGCTTTCCGGAAGGACTTTTTTGATAAACTACCCGCCTTTTCGTATCGTATGGGAGAAAACCTGGAAAACTTCACCAGGTAGTCTGATGAGGCAAGATGCTGAACATAACAAACGCCATCGAGTCTCCTCGTTTTTTGAAACAGTGGCTTACACCAAAGCCGCCAGTGGATTGAACCGCAGACCTCATCAGCGGCATACGTTACCACCGAGCCACGAGTCGGAGACAATGGCAGCTAAATTTGTGTTTGATAGAAATAATAATATATGCCATTGTGCAATAATATAATGATAACATATAATATATGTACATAATATATGAACATTGCGCAATACTCTAGGCTCTGATGATATTGTAAGTTCAGCTCTGTATAAGTTTCAAAAATAAGTATATAATTATGTAATATTTTTCATTGTTGTTTTATTATAAAAAATCACATAAAATTTCTCTACTTTTTTGTTTTTGCTAGGCGTCGCCAAATACTGTTTTGTACTAAGGCGCAGAACATCTTCCTTCCGAGCTTGCTAATATGGATATACAACAGCATATTTAGGCAGAATATTATCCCAGTGACATTTTTTTCTTCTTTCTTTTCTTGAAATAAAAATGAAACCGATTCTTTTTAAATAAAATTACCAAGAAAACGAAATCAGAACCAGATAAAGTGCCATTGACATACAAGTATTGAACTACTTCAATTAATAGCCTCAATAGGGTTTGAGCACAAAAGTTAAAATTACTGGGTGTGGCCATTACATCGAGCCGCTCGAAACATAACCATCTCTTTTATTGCTCGATTTTCAAACTTTCCAGACTTTTCTTTTTTTGATCACATCGAAGTTGTGGTCATGTAACCTTGTTGCCGAACGAATTCAGAAGAAAAATCGAACCGAATGTTATATATATATATGTACTGAAAAAAATACAAAAAGGAAATAAAACGACCAGGTAAGCGTTATCCCTTAAGGCATCGAAAAGTGAAACGTGTTCTGGTTTGCAATAAGAGCAGTTTTGTCTCTCTGCTTGTCGATGAAAAACCTCCACTTTTGTTTGTGTTGTTACATCTTGATCTGGTTTGTTTCATTTTCGAATAATTAGCCGCGCCCGTTACCATTGTTACCGGTCTCTTCCACCAATGGCGAGCAAGGATTCGTCCAGTCTCTAGAGGTTCATGCTTTTCTTTTTTGGTGGGAACTCATTAACCCTTTTGTTCAAACAAGGCATTGGTTGATTTTAGAAGTTAGCGAAGCATCAGCTTTACGCAATCGTTGGTGAATATTTATTCAAGACTGATTTAAATACTACGAAAAACGAATATTGATTATCTCTAACCTGATGTCAATTTATAGTTTTCAACTATTTTAACTAATTGGGTTACTATTACCAAAAGTTTAATGAATGACTGGATTAAAAGTTATTTTTGTCTTCCTACTTGCTACTTTGTATACTTTTGAACTTAGAAATGGAGTTAATGGGACCAATGTCGCAACCATAGACGATTTATTATCATTCAAACCTGTTAATTTAGTTATCTTTATAGCTTTTATTACTAGTTATCTTTCGCAATATCATCATTAAGCCACCTTAACACTTTATCAGGTAAAATCATTATCATTTGGTTAGTGCTTAAATTAATTTATGAATATGACACAGGTTAAAATGTCACTACAAAAAAAGGATTTTGACATATGGAACACTTGTTACATTTTCATCAAAAAGTTTAAATAAATTGAAACAGTTTAATTAATGATGGTTAAATTAGATAACCTAATTATATCAGAACACGAGTGGTAAATTAACACTCAAACAATTTGAAAAAAAAAATGTAATAATTTAAAAAAAAATTTTCATTAATGCAATCAGACCTTGTTCTTTACATTACATTTTTTTTTACTAAATTTCAGAATAATGTATCATGCAAAAATAGTATGGCAATTGTAAATGTAGTGTCATAAATATTTCTACTGTAAGTGAATTTCTTCTCTTTGTGATCTTCAAATCGCGAATACTTCTAAAATTTTCTATTATTTATGCTACAAATATTGATACTGAACTTCCTTATTTGAGGATAGATAAAAAGACCCCCAGCACAAATTCCTGAAAAATGTACAAGCTTTTTCTTTTAATACAAGAAATTTATATAATACATTCTATCCAATTTTGAGTACTTATATTTATACAAAACTTTATGTTATTTACAATAAGTCATACATAAAACTCAAATCATTATCATCATACCAAAAATATTAAATGATGCTATTAATGACAAAGCTTCATGATGTTTATAAAAAGTCCTAATAAATACCAAATCATTATCATCTTATCAAAAAATATTAAATGATGCTATTAAAGGATAATAAAAAACAATTATTAAAATCAATTAAAAATAATAGAATTTTAATAAATATTGTGTGTACAGTAAAATAAATTTATTTAAACTAATAAAAATTTATTCAGAATACTTATGCTAATCATGTCTTGACACGTAATACACGTGGTTATACAAGTGAAAAAATATTCATAGTACAAGAAACAAAATAAGGAGATAACTTAGATAACGATAAATTAAAAAAGTTATTTATCAATAATTCTTTATTATAATGTATCTAATTATTTTGAAATATAGTGAATAAATTAAAAAGAGCATTTTAATGAAATATTATTTAAAAGCTGTTGAAACAACTAATATATAAAATTTTATTTATATACATATTATTAGAATCACATGGGATGATAGAATTGCTAATAAGGATGTAACAGTTTGCATAATGTTTAAAAATTACGTTATTGTTACATCCAATTAGTGTACAAGTTACATTAATTTAAACATTGTGCACCGAATCGTTACATCGAATTAGTGCACAAGTTGCACTAATTATATGCAACAGTTTTAACAGTCAAAATGTGTTTAATATTTATTAAGTAATTAAAAAGATTTTACCATCCATTAATAAACCTTTTTTTAAAATAACTTTTGTTAACTGATAATTTCAACTTGCATTATTTTCAATCCTATAAACTATAAAAGTTTCCTTAATTAAAAAAATATATAAATAAATGAATTTTTTACTGAACGCAATAAACGAATTCAGTAATTTGAGAAATAACATAATAAACACTATTTCTTTCTGTGGGATTCTTTATTAAAATCACGATTACATAAGGTTTTTCTAGAATAAATATTGAAAAAGATAGCATTTAACATGCTGTTTAGTTAAAAACAAGATTTCCCATATAGTTAAAAACATTTTAATGAAGAAAGTTTAGGATTAAATAGAAATATCTAAACAATCAATATTTTTCAATCCGTAAACAATTTACATCACCCATTTTAGATATTCTTGGCAAATATACTTAATGAAACCATGATTAAACAACACCTGTTGTAACAATTTGTGTTTCTTCACTTTCATGGGGGGGGGGATACTAAACCTTGAAATTCATAAAATAACGATAAATTGTATACATTGCTAGTCAACCTTGCTAAATTCCCACGCCAGGATCCCACAAGGTGATAATTCACTTAAAATTCATTACAACAGTAGTAGAAAATAGCAAAAGTAGTTAAGAAAGCTGTTAATAAAAAAAATTAATGTAACTGATTAACAGGGCGAATCTGTCTTTGGAACCAGACACGCCAGCTTAAGATTGGTTACAGATGTTTGGGCTGGGTTTTACTGAAGTCCTTGAAATTTAATTTTGTATGACCCATTAAAGCTAGGTTACGGGATTAAGTGACGTGCATTGTTTTAAGCAACGCAGAGAAGCTTAGGAAATCTGATTGAACTTGTAAGGAATTGCGTTTTCATTGCTATCAGCGATATTGAATCCGAGACCTGCATTGTGCAAATTGCAGAGTGTTGCGGCATTTGGATGTTCAAAGAATTTCATTGATATTGGACACCGACGAGTGTTGTGTAAATTTGGATAACTGCATTGTTATGCCTCTCAAAATGTTTTCATGTCTGTCATATCTTCCATTGTTTAAAATTTGTTAGTATTACCCTTCAATTGTAATGTAGTATTTTCTACAGGTTACAAGGTCTACCGTGTTCCCTTCAAACATATTTTTTGACAGAATTATTGATTTTATTCTATCAGCAAGGTGAAAGCAAGAATAATACATTATAATTATTTATAAACAATTTAAAATTCCGTTCAATACCGATAAAATGTTTATTGAAATTTAATATTTAAAACAAACAAAGATACATGTATTTAAATTTATAACGATTGATGTCTTAAATATTACATATATATTGTAATCAATCAATATATATTTTGTGACATTGTAAAATAATATTGTAATCAATATGTATATTGTATTGTTGTATATAACTGTAATTCTAATCAATTGTAAATATATATTGTAATTCTAATAACGTAATTAATCAATCTAATCAATGGGGTATTGATATCATATATTGTATTAAATACTGAATATTGATAATAATACTAAAATTATATTTTATGTTAACAATACTTGATTACTACATAGTAAAATTATTATTTATAGTGTTAGTATATAGGCCTGATAGCCGAGTGACTAGTGCTAGTGGAGTGACTATCCACTTTAAACCGTGGGTCTAGATGGTCCTAATATGACTAAAGAGTGTTGGGCGTGCAACTGACAACCCTACCCTGCAAAAATGAAGCATCTCCAGCCTCGAAATCTGTCAATAGGCAGACGACTTGACCTACCATGGAGCTCTTGTGCCATTGAAGAAGAAGAAGCATTAGTAAATACTCGATTATCATTCATATTGCATCATTATATGAACAAGAAAAAATAAAGTGTTTTAGTTATTCTTAGGTTCAAAAAATAAAAATTAAATATTACAAATATTACCATTATGGTAATTTAGAAGTAAATTGTAAAGATTTGGTGAACAGCGAAGTAAAAGCGTACAAATCCTTTAATATGCACGATGATTATCTCCTAAATTTTGATGACGCAGAAATACGATTATTTCAAAAATTTACAGAATTAAAGTGCGCAAAATTGAATAATAGTTCTAATTAGTGTTAAACCAGAATTAATAACAACCATTCTATCGAATCCACATTCAACTATTGCGCTATTATAAATATCAAACTAGTAAATATATTTGAGAAAAAAATGAAAGCAATGAAGTAACAAAACATAATAAAGCAAAAAGTTATAAATAATTGATTTAAAATTATGTGAAACTAACAATAAAAAAGTATCCCTTTCTAAGTGGAAAAAAATATTGTTTATACTTGTTATTATATATCAATTAGCAATAACTATTATACATCAATCAAATAGGGCCTGAATGGCCGAGTGGCTAGCGCTCTGGCGCTCGGTACCACAGGGTTCGAGTCCTGCCGGTGCCATGGATGTTTGTAGTGGTTCGGAATCCACGTTAAACCGTAGGTCCCGGTCTAATATGATCGTTGAGCGTCGCGGGGACGTTAATACTCCGCGTCCGTGGTTTATCTTCAAGTTACATGCTCCCCCTAGGTAATGTAAAGTGAGTAATGTCTGTGCAGCGCTTGCCTTAAGGCATCCAAGATAACTGTCTAAGTATATGCCAGTGGCATTAGAGAAAAAAAAACATCAATCAAATAAAAAAATTTTAATATTTTGAAAGCTAACTTTAAAACTTTTAACGAATTGAAATATTCTCGACATTCATATATATTCAACATCCCGAAATGGTAAACGATTCTCTGTCAGCCCCCTGTGGAGAACATTTATCAAACAGCAGCAGGGGATGGAGACATCCGGTGAGAAATGCTTCCTCTAAGGGCACTCATATTTCTAAGATGCGTCACAGAGGATATCAAATCCACCCTTAACTATGCCATTCATCTTTGCTCAACCATCCCTTACAGGATTTCTCCAAACAAAAAAAAAAAATTATTTTTAGAGAAAATCCTCCCATCTATTAAAAGTCCCTGTTGTGCTTGGTTAAGGTATTTGGGTCAGTTAACGTCAAAAAAAGTTAGGGTGATCTATATTTCAATCGGTAACATTTCAACATTTTCTTAATTATAGTCTTCCTAAAGTGCTAAATATTTTAGCCAAGGTATTCAGTTCCCTGAAGTGCATGTAATAGTGTCCCCTTTTTAAGTCTAAAGATCCCATTGCATTGCTCAATGTATAACGCTTTACACAAATTTCGCCATACAGGTAAAAATCCATCTTTCCCTAAACACAATTTCTTGAAATAGGGTTACTTCGATGAAGTAACTTACGTCGCATTGCATAACAGAAAGGCCATTTTCCTAGATTATAATGAATTCACATGAGTCGGTTATGATATAATATTAAATAATGTGTGCTATTACTTAATATTTAAATGAAGAAGACTGGAGCATATTATGTAATGTTACCATCATGAATTCACGACCTTGCCCGTATTTATCCTTTGAATTTATTATTCAAAAACAAACAGGCGAACAGTCTTATTTTAAAAGAACATCTCACCTTTTTGGGTGGACTTAAACGAAATTATGTAATTTTTGACAAATGGAAAAACGGAATTAGGTGAAAGTTCAGGTGGTGAACTATATTCCAATTGGTGTATTTCTACACATTTCAACATTTCTTTAATTAAAACCCTTTTTTGAATAAATTCTAAAATACTTTCTCGACTAGATGCAAAAATTCCTGAAATATAATTAATAACGTTCAACTTCTGCCAGTAAGTATTCCCCCTGTGTTACTTAATAGGCTGAGATAATATCACGCCAGTTTCGTAACACAGGTAAAAAATGTATATTTACTAAAAAAGCAATTTCTTGAAGTTTTAATAGAAAGGTAACAGCGGCCACATTACCTAACTTCACGTCTGTTTCATAAACAGTTTATCTGGAATCACATAACACCAAGGTAGTTATGACATAAGGTTAAATAATTTTTACTATTACTTAACATTTAAATGAAAGATATATTGAAGAAGGCGTATTGTGCAATGCTCGGTCACACATTCAAGAACTTGTCTCTACTAACCCCTGAACTCGCATGCAAAAAGCAAAACGGTTTTTATTTTAAGAGAACGTTTCACTATGGTGCGGACTTGTGAAATTATGTAATTGTGGACAGGTGTAGATTTGACCGCCAGAACAAATGGAGAAACAAAATTAGGTGAGAGTCCACAGTGGTCATTTCACTGCCGTGGTCAAGCTAGCTGAAGAAGAAGAAAGAAAAAAATGGCTGTGATGCAATTTTGAGGGTTTTTTAATAATGAGAATATCTGCAAAGAGCAACCTTATTCCAGTTTTAAATTTCGACTTTTCGCGTCACCTACTTTTGAGTGGACCATGAAGAGGGTAGTCACGTGATTAAACAAGGATCGGTCATCGTGGAAACTGTGTCAATAAGAACAGTTTTAGAATCTTTGTCTAAAATCAGTTGAAATGCTAATCAGAGTTTAAAAGATCATTTTTTTTTAAGAAAAAAGTGGTTGTGTCATTATTGTTTTAGACTTTCTATTGAATTCGAAGCTCATTCATTCATCAATAAAGTCTTTTTTATTCTTTATAAAATAAAGTAATTGTTAATGTGTGTTTTTGAAAGCTTACTCATATTTATTTATTTTACCAATAGCAATGATCAATCACATTAATAGAATTCCAAAAATAGAATAGAGTGTTTAAAAAAAGAAAACAAATTTGCACTAGGTGGTGACTGTCTTTTAGATTGAAATAAAACTCTGGTTTCTTTTTTTAAAACTTTAAGCATAATTTTTTATTTTCTCCTGTTGTATTTCTTTTGACGTTAAGTATGTTTTTAAATCTTTTTAAATAATTCGTCTAAGGTAAGTTTGAATTTATAAAACATAAATGCTATACAAAACAATTCTCTTCGATTTGCAAAAATTTGTTTCAAATTAAGAATGCATTCTTCCATCCCTTGTCGTAATTCTCACATGATATTTTTTTGTCACTTGACATACGAATTTACGAATAAATACTTCAAATAATGAGAGATCTTTTTTACGTTTAAATATCATATATTCAATATTTTAACCGAATAAGATAATCTTAGTAACAAAAAAAAATTATGAAACCAAAATATTAAAAAAAATAAGAGGCAGTAACTGCTAAGTTGACGTTAATTATCTGTTTGATCGGAAGCTGTAAGGAAAAGAAAAATAATTTGTTGTTGTTTAATTCCACGCTATTTAGCCACGGCCTAGATAAAGTCCACAAACCTAAACATCTACAAAAAAATCATAAACAAGATGATGAGTAATGATTACATCATCCCTGTCAAGACCAGCACATTTCCACAGGTGTTCTGGAGGGTTTTTCCCACTCAACTCCTGCAGATCGCCTCATCTTGGCGAGGGGGTAGCACTGGGTGGAATGTATACTCCTGGTATGGCCACCCTAGGCGTGAAGGTCATTCTATTATTCTCAGCTACGATCTGCCGGTATGGAAGCCAATTCAAACTTCTGCCTTCAGGTGCTCCGGATCTTTGATCTTTTTCCACTTTTTCTTTTGCCATGAGAAAAACATTTACACTGCTACAGGGTAGCAACAATAATCTTGAAATTATTTAAAGAGTCGAATACATTTAAGATTGGGCATCCCAAATATGGGCTTGAAATTACATTTAGCAGAGGAAAAACTGTCATCACAAAAGTCCGAACTTCCACTTCGAATTCTAACCGATACAATTTGTTATAATCTAGGGCTTTTGATATGTCCGCATAGGTTTGGTTTGGTTTGGTTTGTCGCTCTTCTGTCATTTTTTTTGCACACTTTGGGATTATTAGACAGGAACCTACAGCTTAACGTGTATTCGGAATCACTCACAAATATTTGTAGTACCAATGGCCAGAGCACCAGCCAATTGTCCATCAGGCCGCATGTCATATAGAATATTGAGTTGCCTACTATGAATGTATCATGTGGCAATTCATGCTTGGGTTTTAGTAAGGTGACAAAATTTTACTCAGTGGTTCTAAAATTGGTGTCCGCTGTCACTTGGGGGTTCTGGGATTGGGATTGTTGTCATTTTTTCGTTGGTTAGATTTCTTTTCTAAATGATGCTGATTGTACTTTAGATGTTCTATTATTTTCATTAATAGGACTATTTAGCCTTTTAAATTAATTTAGTTTAATTTTACTAATGTCATCAGTAAGCTGATGTTAAAATGATTATTTATTATTACAAAATATTTTTAACTGATGTTTTATGGTTTATGTAAATTGTAGATATAGATTAACTGTTCTTTATATTAACTGAAGTTAAATTTGCTAAAAATCTGGAAACCATTAAAAAATTTTAACGACAAAAAAAAATGCTGAAGGTTTTGAAAAAGAATGATTAGCAAAAGAAAGTTTCTAATAACCATCACAAAATTTTAAATCTCATGAGTCCACTTCGAAGCCTAACCACAGCAAGTTGCAGTAATCTATCTTTTGAAATTTCATGTAGGACATTTAGCAAAGTACTATGAGTGCACTCGTGACAACTTCTGAAATGGGATTTCTAAGGTGAGAAAGTTTTGCTGATGGTTGATAAGGTGAATTTCGTGCCTGAATTGCACGAAAATGCTATAAGCAATAATTCTCTTTTTTAAGAAAAAATGTTTTACATAATTATTTTTACGAAAGTCAAGGAAATTATAGCTTGAAATGCTTTAGAAAGTATAAAAATTGGAACCGCTATCCTGTGTGTTGGCAGTGATTTTACTGGTAGTGTAAAAAGTCCAGGTGTCAGAAGAGTATAGTTTACTTAATAACAATATAAAGAATACCACCTATTAAAAATATGCAAAAAGCGGAAAAAAATCTTTGTGTTAAAAATTTGTTAATTGGAAATGTAATAATCTATTGAAATTAATGGTCAAATAAATTTAGAATGGTGCATGTTTGCAATATTAGAAATTGTATGATTGGAGTTGAAATGAACGGTTTCTTATCGTCTAAAACATCAACTTGTGACATCTAATAGCTACTGTTAAAGCTTTAGAAAAAGGAAAACATTTCGAGTGACTATGGATTGAATAATCTAAAGTGGAGGCTTTCGATTGGATAAAAAAGTATGGTGCGTGATCGGTTAGTGCATAATCACATGATTGATTGCATGATGGGTTTATGATCGGTTGCGCAGCCAACCAAAAGGATTTTTATAAAAGTAACCCAAACACTATGCAAGCGCTGTAGAATTTAACGAGAAGAATTTTACAGAAAAATGATGCACACACGTGTCACATTTGCTCAATACGCTATATCAAAAAGGTTTATAAAGTTTTTATTTAGCTATATCATAAACCCATGTTAAACATGATTATGGGAAAAAAAATAAAAACCCGACACCAGTCCATATGCTTTTTTTCCTTCATCAGATTTAATTGTAAACCAATTTAAATGAAGCAGAATATTAAAATTAAAAGCAGGAAACATCGTAAAAACTTTGTAAAAAGGACTTCAGAATTAAAACAAAATTGGATAGAATCCACAATTTACATCTTTGAGAATCTTTTTTATTCTAAATACATTTTAAAACAAAAAAGGATATCAGCCAATTTAAAAAAATATGAAATATTACAATATTATATTTTAATTTTAGATGAATTTACAAATAGAATATATTGCGTTGTGCCTAAATTTATAAAATACATTTGTTGACACCTCCTTTTAGTTTACAACAGTAAATAAAATTTTAAATAATTATATTTAACATAGAATTTATTTTATGTTTTAAAAATAGTGAATCAAGCATATGTTGCATTTAAAAATGTAACTGCAAAATATAAAAGAAATACAAAATAAAGAAAGAATAACATCAAATAGGAACGAATTTTTCTAGCATAAGAACTTGGCTGGGTTATACATTGCTTAAAAAGGGTTTAGTAGTTCACAGGCCGATCGTGATCCTGAATTGGGCAAGTTCATTGGCAATTATTTCTCTGTCTTTAGTATGTATCGCTGTGCAAAAAAGGTGACCTATTTACTTTTTACTTTGCAAACGTAATGCGTATCAATTCAGTTGTTTGAACCATTTTGGTGTTAAAATAACAATAAAACCCACTTAATTTTGAAATAAGAAACATTTTTGAAAACTATTTAAACATTGGCTTAATTTTGATAATATATACAATGAGGCACAAGTTTAACACACGTGATTTAAGTTTTAATTTTTTTGTGTAATGAATTCCACATATTTGTTATAAATCGATTCCTTGCTAGTAGAATAAATGTAATAAACCACAATAAATGATTAAATTAATAACAAAAATTTGGTAAAATAATGAATCTTTACTATGATTTTTTTTTCAAAATAAATGAAATATTCAACACAAATTTAATTATATTGTCATAAAATGTCTAAATATTTTGCAGTTGTTGTTGGCGTATCCCCTGAAGAGTACAAGGGAATCAAATATCGTGCTGCTTCCGAATAATATTGGCTATGTTGATTGCCAGCTCGGAGTATGAATCCTCTTTCGAGGGATGGTCCAGACAATGCATGGAGCTGTAACAGCTGGGCAATCAAAGACAGGATGAGGAGTCAGCTCGACATCAGGGCAGTTGCCATATTTTTGGTACTTTTTAACGCCATCAACAGACATTTTCTTTTTTTGTGGTGCTTCATCCTTAATCTTGTGAGAGTAGTATCTGTTTTTCTGTCTCTATTTATTTCTGTAATTTGGTATTTAGTTTGATCTTAGAAGAAGGAATCATAAGTTTAGATTTTGCCGAGGCATTTCCATCTTCAAGGGAAGTAGGAAAGGGCAGTCTGATCCAGACTTCTGGCATTCTTCGCCAGAGAATCTGCAATTTCATTAATTGCATAGAAGAAATTCCATAGAAGAAATCGAATAAGTCAATCAATTATGTCAGTTAATTGGAGAAATAGCCTACCATCGAAAATTTTCATCTAATAATTATGATGAAAAATAGCATTAAAAATGTCTCATGTAATTTTGTTATATATGAACAACTCAGTATAATTCAATAAATGAATTAATAAAAATTTGATGGAGAATTCAGAAAATTTCTTGAAAATTTCCATCTAATAATTAGGATAAAATTGGCATTAAAAATGTCTCGAACAGACAACAACGGAAACAATAAAAATGTATTTCTAAAAAAAATCCCACATCCTGTTCACAAAATAATGCAAGGACATTCTTCTTGAATTTCAAGTAGTCTTTGGACAGAATTGGGTTTCCATTAGCATGGAAGTTTGCGCGGTCAGCCACCTTTACAGGCCATAAATCTCACAAAAGCTGCTCAGGCATGTATTTTGCTTTCTTTTTTTTAATAGAATCATCTCGGTCTCAACACAATCTAACACTACTTTCTCCACCAGTAAACAGATGCAAATTCTTCCTTTCCCATACTTAAAGAATTCCGACCGGTGAATCAAACGGAATTCCACGGGAATTTCTGTCAGCATATTCCCATAAAAAGTCGAGAAGTTACATTATGAAGAATTTTGTTTCACCTCCTACAAATCGCATCGTAGTTCTTTTTTTCTTTTTTTCCGGATGGATTCTTTTTGAGCTTTTGTGGTACTTATTGTTCTCCCTCATTGTTTTGAGAGAGGTTGTCCTTGTTATAAAAAAATAACATTTTTTTTGTCCTTAGGATGTTTCCCTTGCTTGGATGGCAGAGCATTTGGGACATGGAAAATTGGTTTTTCAGAAACAACAATGTTTCATTCCGTCTATGTTTTTCGAACATTTAAAGATGGATTGTTTTCGTTCAAAAGAGGGAGATAATAATAATAATAATGATAATAAAGAAACGAAGGACTTACTAGAAGACCCTTCTCTTTACGTTATTTAATAGAGGAAGGACATTATATGCTTCAGAATTTTTTTCGACTCACTTAAAACCTTGAACTCTTTAATCTAGATTTCAAAGATTAATTAAACAGACAATGACTCATGTGAATCGAATAAAACAGGCTTATTTATGGTTGAACTGTTCCATCTTTAGTTCATTGAAATGCAGCAATTTAGCTAATGTTAAGATAATCAACAAAACGCAGAAAATGTTTTTAATCACTACTGTTTGAGCATCATCTGATTAGAGCTTAGGTGTAAGCTTACATTATTAAAAAATAATATTATTATTAATATTATAAACACTATATTTAAGTACTATACAAATTTTTGTTGAAATGATTTCTATTCCCAAAACTCATCTCACAAAACAGATTCTCAGTTTCTCTGATTAATTTGCCAACTCTATGGATAAATGTCGTAGCGTGTCGAGATATGACTGTAAGATAAAAAAAAAACTTTTCAAGTAGATTATTTTAAAGGTTCAGAATAAGACCACATGCGACTTGTTGTTGAGGCAGAATAAAGACGTAGCAGGTGAAAAAGCAAGATACCAGCAAAGTTCTGTATGGATCAGCCAATAGTAAAAATTGTAAATAACAAAAATGAATGGAAGATAAAAAAAACATGTCGAAGTAGATTATTTCAAAGGTTCAGAATAACTTCACATGTGATACGGTGTTGAGACAGAACAAAGACGTGGCAGGTGAAAAAGCAAAATGCCAGAAAGTTCTGTATGGATCAACCAATAGTAAAAATTATAAATAACAAAAATGGCTGAAAGATAAAAAAAACATGGCAAAGTAGATTATTGCAAGATTCAGAATAAGTTCACATGTGATACGGTGTTGAGACAGAACAAAGATGTAGCAGGTGAAAAAGCAAGATGTCAGCAAGTGCAATATGGATCAGCCAATAGTAAAAATTGCAAAATAAGATAAATAAATGTATTATAATTAAAGATTGACAGTTAGTTAATACAAATAAAGGATTAAAATGTGGGGATAAACCCTAGAGAGGAGGGGTGGCTGCTTCAGGAGCAAAGATCCTTCAGAAAGCCAACAAAGAAAAAAATGCAGGATCGGGACACGATTTCTATGCATTAATTGAACATAAATTGTTTTAGTTTAAATTGTAATGCCACTTAAAAAAAAGAACTGCAAATATTTTAAATAGAGGTATTGCAAAGGAATTAACACATTATAATTAAAAATATTCATTCTAAAACATTGAAAATTGCCTGAAAACATATTACTAAAAAAAATTCATAAAATATTTACAATTTTTGATTATATTGACAAAAAAAAGCGGGTGGGGTTCAAAATGAATTCTGATACTTACTCTTTTTAATAGAGTTTCATTTTCAACAGTCTTGTCACGTTTTTCGAAGCTAATAGCGTCGGAAATGAAACAAAATGTTTTGTTGTATGTATACGATAACAAAACTGTTTGTTTTTTACCCGTAAGTCACAGTAATTTGAGCGATATTAAGAACAAAATCCGGTATTTATGTTTAGTAGGAGGAAAAACGAGTTAAACCGAATTTATTCGACCTTGGATGTGCCTATAGCTGTTGGTTTCTTTTTCAGCAGTTTAGTGGGGAGACGAATTTATCTTTCTCATTCAAATTTCCAAAGTCCTTTTTTGAGAAATCTTATTATTTAATAACCTTATTGTAAACCTTATTATTTAATAAACTTATTTTAAACCTTATTATTTAATAGATTATTATAATAAGGTTTACAATAAGTTTTATTTTAAACCTTATTATTTAATAAACTTATTTTAAACCTTATTATAATAATCTTATTTTAAACCTTATTATAATTATCCTATTCTAAACCTTATTATAATAATCTTATTTTAAACCTTATTATTTAATAATCTTATTTTAAATCATATTACTTTAACCTTAATATTCTTATACATATTGAACACTGTATTTCATATTTTTACGAGACAAATTGAGATATTAAGATGTAGGTTTGTGAATAAAAATAAATGCAACTCATCAAGTATTAAATATTGCTTTACAGTGAACAAAAAATTTCTTTAAATCAATTGGTTGAATTTTTAAATGTTATGCAGTATATTTTTATTAAATTCCAATATACTGATTTTCTGAAATAACTTGATGCTTGCATAATATGAATGGTAGAAGTTTAATAACCATTTTTTATCAATGAAACTAACCCTCTTTTCGTAAAAAAATCACAATACTCAATAACTCAATTATAACCGACTCACAAGAAGAAGTATTCATCATTGTCACTCAAATTTCAAAAACCCCTTTTTTAAAACCTAATTATTATATAAAAAAAATGAACTTTTTATTTAATTATTTTATTTAATTATTATGAAGAATATTTTTATATATAAAACACCGTATGTCATATTTCTGCAAGACCAATTGAGATATTAAGGTTTGTGAATTAAATGCAACTCATTAAATATTAAATATTGCATTACAAGGATTAATAAATTTCTTTAAATTGATTTGTTCAACCTTTAAATGCTATGCAGTATAAATTTTTTTTTTATCAAATTCCAATACATTGATTTTTTAAGTACTGTGCAGTATATTTTTTTATCACATCCAATATAATGATTTTTTAAAGGCTATGCAGTTTATTTTTTTTTAATCAAATTCCAATACATTACTTTTTTAAATGCTATGCAGTATATAAATTTTTGTTATCACATTCCAATATATTGATTTTTTAAATGCTATGTAATATATATATTTTCATTATCAAATTCCAATACATTGATTTTCTGAAATAAATTAATGCTTGCATAACATGAGTGATAGGAGCTTAATAACTATTTTTTATCAATAAAACTAACCCTCTTTTCATAAAAAAAATCATAATACACAATAAATTATTTATAACTGACTCATATATAACTGTCTGACTGTATATTAATCAAACCATCCGTTGTATAAAATTCAATAAATATACAGAAACAATTTGTATTATTTTTTTTATCATTAACGAAGCATGACCAGATTCAGATGATAGATTCAATAACAAATATTTATCTTTTCTTTTCCAGGTTACATTAAGAAAACATGATTAGAAAAAAAAACAATTTGCAAAATTAAATTTACTTTTTCTTGGTAGAGCTCGAATCTCAAAGCAAATGACCCAATTATAAAGAAGTTGTATGAAAAACTTCACCTAAGATTGTTTAGATTTCACATTTCATTAAACCGTATTTACAGTTTAAATTATGTGGCGTACAGCTTAATGTAAAAATGTTTTAAGTAATTCTACAACAATTTTAATAAAATATCTTTTTTTCTTTTATTAATATAAAGCTGCAATATGTATTTGAAATCATCAGCATTTTATTAAAAGGGGGTTTTAAAATCTGTCAAAACATTATCAATTTGTTTTTCAGTTTGACTGGTTGAAAAAAAAAAAACAAGTTCTCTCTTGAAAATTTAATTCGGTTTTTTCTTTTACTGGAAATTATTAAAAGCATTAAATATATTTTATATTCAATTAAGATTTTAGTTAAAAATTGAAAAATATCTATGTTATTTTGAGAAAATTATTTGGTGTAATATCTAAAATTTGGTCCTGATGGTCTAGTAACTTATGCTATGGCATCACAGGTTTAGCGATGGAGTCTCGGAGGTGCCATGCATGCTTGTAGTGGCTCGGAATCCACTTTAAACCGTAGGTCACTGTCTAATATGACTGTAGTGCGTTGGGCTGACAATACTACCTGGTAAAAAAGAAAAACAAAATCTCTTGCTTCGGAATCTACCGGTAGGCAGAAGACCTTGGGCCACCATGGGGCTGTCGTGCCATTGAAAAAGTAGAATATCTAAAATTATTATTTTTAATTATTTAAATTAAATTTCTGAATAAGTTTATGTTTATGTAATATATATTAGAGCTGAGTATTACATGAAATATTTTTAAAAAAATAGTTAAAATTTAATTCTGTCCCGTCTCTTAATCTCATTAATTTATTTAGTTTTAAAAACTAGAGAGTATTTAAATATTAAGCCATGTATCGATATTTGTGAAGGGATGAGAAACTTATTTGTATAAATAATACTGGAAATATGGGAAAAAAAACCCCACATTTACTTAGAAGATGGTGCAAAGAACATACGATAAAAGGAGTATTATATAATATAACTAAGCACTTCTAAGTGTAATAAATTTTGAAAGATCGCATGAAAATTCAAATAAACAATTGAATTTATTAAATCTTTTTTCATATAAAATAGAAATAAAATTACTTTTTTCCTATTTGATATACAGCACATTCTAGACCAAGTCCATGAACTCGTGTGGTGACATTGAAGGAGGGAAAGGAGGTTTGCAAATTCTGTTGTGAGAGAGCACCAGTAGGTAGAAGTTGGGGGGCAATGCCTTCTGGGAGGACTTTAAGGGTAAACTACCCCGCAATTGCGTATCGTATAGGAGAAAACCCGGAAAACCTCTCACCAGGTAGTCCGAATCACGAGGCGAAATGCTGAATATCCCAAACGCCATTGGGGTTCCTCGTTTTTTGAAACAATATCTACGACAAAGCCGCCACAGGATTGAACCTCAACCCTAATGCTCACTAGTGGCACGTATTACCAATGAGCCACGAGTGCGACACAATAAAATCTTAAAATATATAATGAACAAGTAATATAAAAAAAAATTGTGAAGTCAATTCCTACTTCTTTCTCACTATATTGCAGAAAGTCCTTTACAAATAATTTTCATTCATTTTTTAAAGTTTATCTGGCGTCATCTATTGGTAGATATATGCAACTTAAATCTAAAAAAAACTAAAATGAATTAATTAAATTTAATGAATGAATTAATATTTGAAAAAAAACTGTCTTAACATCCAGTGTCACCCACTACAAGTTCAAAAAAATGTATTTGAACTTGAGTGGAAGAATAAAAAGTGTTTTTATGAACGATTGAAAAGTTGAACAAGATATATATAGGGAGAGTGTGAGCTAATAGAAGGAATTGAAAAATGAAATTGCAATATTCATCTCAACTTTGTTCTCAAGAATTTTTCTATTTTACAAACATAAGCAAAATTAGTAATTGTACATAAAGAACAATAATTTCTCGTTTGGAAAAAAATTTAATCACTATATTAAGCACTTTATGAATAATTCATTATTCAATTCACAATTGATTAGTCTGAAACTCACATACATCTTATAATAACCAACTATGAATTCCTTTTCCTCATAACTTTAACATACTCCTGTATTATCAATTGAAGCGTACAGTAATTATATATACATAAAGAAAAGTTTTCATATCATTCGAAGAAATACAAAAAACCTCCTAATACTTAAAAATACGTTTTCCTGAAACTGTTTTGAAAGGAGAAAAACATTTTCAAAACAAATTTATGTTTAATAATGTATTATTTGAAAGTAATGAGCAGTTAATTTTATGTTATTGCTCATTTATTGACAGCATAATAAGCATAATTAATTAACAAAAAAGATTTAAACTAAATTTAAAGCCAATCGATTTCTTTATCAAAAGGAAAGGCACTATATTTTTTATACACTTATTTCTTAAATAATGAATGGCAATTACAAGTATAGAACCGAAATTAAAGATTTTTAATCTAGATCATATCTTTCGTTATGGAAAAAAATAAAATTTATGATCCAATAACTGTTATCACGCCTTTTAAATTTCCTCATAATCATTTTTTCATTGGCAATAAATCTTTTCTGTCATTTGTAAGAAAACACAACGGAAGGTCATACTATATATCCCATTCAAGAAATGAGCTAGTTCAGTTGGCAATTGCTGTCCAATAAACAATCTGGTGCAATCTTCGAGATAAAATATGGCATTTATTTAACACGATTTTCTGAGAAAAACCAGCTTTAGTTTCCTACTTAATTGTATTCCAACAACATACTGATTTCACACGCCCGAAATCCATCAAAACATTGATGGTGGTGGGCTATCATGGCCAAACATTAAAGGTTTATTGACCTACCTCAGATAGGAAAAAAATAATTAATTCCGCCGAAGATTTGTTTGGCTCTTTTTCTCGCGTGGTTTAAAAAAGGAAGGTAAACTTTTTTTTTTCTCACCTCGAAAGTGGGTCAGCCTTAAAGGGCCCACTGACGATGAGCGACCCTGACATTGCAATCCTGTTTTTCAAAAAGCTGGTTCCGATTTTTTAGCCTAACAGATGTTATCCGTTTCTCTGCAGTTTCCGATGAACAAGTGATAATAGGCTTACTACTATTTCGAAAATGGTGAAACAATACGTAAACTTGCAAGAAAAATCCAGAATTCAATACTCTCAATAATTTGATCATTCAGAAGGGCCGAAGACTTCTTCAAGAAAAAAAAAATAAGAAAGAAGTTTGATATAAAAATTGTTGAAAGTACTTATTGTAAAAGGTTTATTGAAGTTGATGACTGGAACTAAATAAAAATATTCATCTAGGAAATAGGATTGAAAACATTTTCATTAGTTTAATATTGCATTAGACAGCAGCAGAATTCTGATGTACATTTATAGATCTTATTCATCATCGATCATCTTTTCTCAACTTGTGCTTATGGATATGATTTTTTAAGCCCAAATAAATAGTCTCGTGTTAACGTAATAATAACGTAGCTTAAGAAAATAATGGAACAAAAATCTAAAGAATCAGAAAACTCTTCGACTTAAGTTCAAAATTAAATTTAAATTCAATATTATCAATAAATAATGAGAAGAAAATATTTCATTCAATTGATTAATTTTGAAAACAAAAGAGGTGGAAGAAAAATAATTATAGTAAAGCAGTAACTTATGTTAAATCAATATCTCTGGAGCTCGGTGCCACAAGTTTCAAGTCCCGGCAGTGCCATAGATGTTTGTAGTGGTTCGGAATCCACTTCAAACCGTAGGTCCCGGTCTAATATGGCTGTAGAGCTTTGAGCGTAGGGCTAACAACCCTATCCCGTAAAATGAAAACATCTCCTGTCTAGAAATCTGCCAGCAGGCAGACGGCCTTGGCTCACCATGGGGCTGTTACACCACTATGATGATGATGATACTGTATATGCCCTTAAACAGTTTCCATATTTTAATTAGTAAAGGTTTAATGTTACAATGCAATGTCGTCATAATATATGGAGAGTTGTCAAATTACAATGGACATTTACATCTTCTCAAATTCATTATGTACTAAACTATATATGCCCTTATAAACAATTTCTAAATTTTAATTAATAAGGGTTTTAAGCAAATAAAAACCTACATTTTGAAATTATTGGGTAAAAAAAAAGGAATAAAATCTTCATGTCTACAACGTACAGATCTCGGATTAACCTATATTAAAATATTTATCGCCAAGCTGTGTGAAAGGGATTGTAGTGGGAAGGCAGTTGTAGGGAAGGCAGGTTCTTCTCACACACACACACAATGCGCCGATGAAGGTTACTTCTCAAAGATTGGGTGGAATGCTTTCTTCCCGGCCTCGATGCGTAATTTTCGAGCATTGTTTTGCGGTTGGTGTGAGTGAGTCACGTTCGGAGCATTCGTGAAGTATTCCGAATTTCGCTTCCATGCTGAGTCAATTGAGTGCAAGTCGAAAGGTTCTAGTGCGTTATACTGGGGATATGCCCGCAATACGGATCTACTAAACTAAAAGGGGTAGGGAGAAAGAAAAGGGTTAAGACAAATGTATCTGGAGATGAGATAAACATTGAAACATTGCATATATATGAACGCTTGGGTGTTTTATTTTATCCATTTTAACATTACGCGACCTAGAAATATAGTATACAACTTGTGAACCAAATAGAAAAGCATCAATGAACTTTATAGAAGGAAATAAACAAATAATCGTGCCATAAACCATTACCCCTGAAATATTAATTGAACTCTGAGCCCATTCATTCATTTCAAACAAAAGTATTTTGTTATCTTATATTCCGTAGATTGAAAGGTGTTATAATATTTTGTATACCATGGTATATTATATTCTTCATATCCTGCTTATAGTCATTGTTTATACTTTCTGTATTGTATAATTTTCGTTTCACTCATGTTTATGTTAATAACATAGTACTACAACATATCTTTCTTTTCTATCCCACAATTCTGTAATTGAAAGTTATTTTTTAATTAATTTTTTTTATTTGTCCCCCTTCATCTTACCAAGTATAGAGCTACTTTAGTATCCCCTTTAACTGGTATGTATTTTCTAACTTCACCTTTAACTGTATGTTGCCTCGAAACCCAAGTCCCCGTGCATAGGGGAAGTCAACGCACTATTCCCGTAAATATCCTGTCTGTGGGGGTGTCTGGTAGGGGTGAGATGACGGGAGAGAGAGAAAGAATGTAAGAAAGGGGAGTTGAACAACTGTAACCAAAGAGAAAGCTTGTGTGGCCAGTCTATCCTCGAGTGTGGTGGCTGCCTAAATAAAAGAGTTCAATAAGTGTAACCCCAGAGAGTGGTTGTGTGGTCAGTTCATCCTCGAGTAGCTGCCTAAATAAAGGAGAAAAAATTACAGTCCACGTTTATTAGTTGAGTCTTTATTTGTGTGTATGAGTGAGCTATCGAACACTGTATTCACCTTTTAACTGGTATGGAGCTAGATATGACACTAAAGGGAGTAAAGTAGAGATTATTTATCCTTGATAAAATAAAAAAATAGGGATGGACTACAAATCACACCTCTAAAACATTCGCTCCCCTCTAAAAATGTATTTTTTAAAGGGCCCTTTCATCCAACGTGTAGAGCAATATGGTATGTTTGAGGGTACGTGAAAAATCAGTAATGACACTAAGTATCAAAGAAGGAGTAAATATAGTTGGATATAAAGCTCTATATTTTGAATATAAAGCTCTATACCTTTGATAAGTATTAGGGGCTCTATATTTTGGATAAAAAATAAAAACCTCAGACGGATTAAAAGTCACACTTCTAAGATTTTTGTCCCCTTCTAAAAATATTTTTTAGTGATTTTTTGTCCGAAATATAGAGCAGTGGGTTCTGGTTGTGGGCACGTAAAAATATCATAAATGACAATAAATAGAAAAGGAAGTAAGGTATACAACTAGTAATTTATGAATCATTGGTTGTCACTAGACCCGATCATCACCAATCATATCGCTCGAATGCAAGTATGGTTTCTCCTCTCTTTTTATTGCTAGTAATTTTTGAAATGTCTCGAATCGTCTGAAACCTCCCAGCACCAACATTTTATTTAAAACAAGGTAGCAACCAAGCGTTATATTAGTGTTCAATTCAGATCCAACTGAATAATGTATATTAATAAGTCTAGTTTGTTACTTTTTTCATGGGTGCTTATTTAGAGTACTTGGAATGAAATGTAAAAATAAATAAATAAAAGCTTCTAAAAGTCATCAATTTCATTTAAATGATTAATTTGCTAACTAAACAAAGGACATTATTATCTAAATAAAACAATCTTTTTTTTTTGCGTAGAGGAGGGTAGTGGGAGTTAGTTTAGAAGAGACGGGCTATTTATAAATAAAAGGTTTTATCAAAGTGCATGGGAGAGATAAAAAGTTGGTATAGACGATAAGTGGTATAAAGATAAGTATAAAGATAATAACACTGAATTATAAGTATAATTGGTAACACGGGGTAAGTATAAAATGAGTTAAGTTACACTGATAACCAAGTAGCACTGATATATTAATGATTTCAGGTTATTAGAGTGATAAAAATGTGCTATTGAATTGGACTATTGAACAACTTTCGGGATTGGGATTTGTATTAAGAGTAAAATGGAAAGATTTAAAAATGCAGCAATAAATTTTTTTGTATAAAAATATCAACTGAAGTAATTTTAAAATTATAGGATTTAGTAAATACACAAGTTTCTTCTGTCAATGCTTATAAATTTGAATAATGTCTTGTTTTAAAAATCCCATTCTTTATTGCATTAAAGTGGTAGTTTTATAAGTTAGTAACTAACCAACATAGGCTTAATAGCTACAATTAATTTTATGACAAATAAATATTCATAAAAAATTAGGTTAGTCTTCAGGCAGATTTAAAAATTATATCTAGTTTCAGGATAGATGATTTCTAAAATCAAATTAAAATCACTATTAAATTGCAGAAACCGTCTATCCTAAAATAAACTTATTGTAATTAATACCTTTATCGTATTATATGACGGCAACTTACATTTGATTATATATTTGATTCAAATTTATCATGAAATTTATTATGATATCAAATGCTTTGCTAAGAAATCTGGGGTATACTTAATAAAATTAAAAATTACGCATAGATTGTAAATTTATTTATTTTAAAATTTTTTCTAATATAAAACAATTTATTATTGATAAAAAATATATAATAATAGGTCAAAGAATTTATTTTATCGCATTTAAAAAAAATAACCGATTTTTTTTGGATAAAATGTACATTCATTAGCATATAAATTAATAAAAAAATTTATACAGGACAAAACATGAAATAAGAAAACAGCAATGAATTACTTAAAAAAATATTAAATTAACTATATATCACTAATATATCTTTCAGCATTAACACCAACACGGAACTCTTCAAGAACGACACATGTGACCTCCATTTTTTTTAATAAAAAAAACAGTAAGTTTAAAGATCAATAAATCGAGTTTTTTTTTTTAAACAACAAAGATTAACGTTTTTTTCTCCACATAACTTTGTGTCACGGGCGGAACTAAATGGCAATCTAATATCCTTTCTCCCCTATATTACACGTTAAGTCAATGACACGTAAACCCATAGAGGCTCAACCGGGGTACTAAAAAAAATGCTGTTACTTTTTCTAGGGCAATAGGTGACCTTCATTCCATAAAGGGGTCGGGTACGAAAGTGTTTTGGAAAGTGAAGAACGCCCTTCCGAAGAGAATAACGACAATGATTAAGGCTCAAATAGTAAAAGTATATCCAAGGCATTTACATTGTTTTATTAAGAAGGTCAATTCACTATATTGATGACTGGGCATTCAATGTGAGGATTCCATGACTGTGCTCCTTTATACTTCATAAAAGCTTTACTTATTTTATTATTTTAATACCTTAAATTGTTTTAGAGCACTAGTTGTTTGTTGTTTAAATTGTTTTATCTTCTTAAAATAGTTATTTTCAAAGGCCAGGCATAATCATCCAAAATAATTCACCACTAGAATGGTAGATATAGAGTAGAAGATTCAGCGGGTAAACAACAAAGAAATATGTTACTCTGTACGTATATTTTGTTCTTGCTATTTAAAAAGGATACCACCGAGGTTGTTATCTTTGCAATTTGAAAAGGATACCATCAAGTGTGGTATCTTTTTTTCAAATTGTAATTAATGAGTGTAATTAATTAATGCGCAACTAATTTTGCAATTAATATGGGCAATTAATTTTCAAATTGCAATTAACTAATGTGTTGTATCTATTGCAGGATGTGTCGCGGTAAATTTCGGTTCAGTATTACTGGCGTCTCAAACCAAATCTCTTTGTAAGATTAGAGAGCTCGACAAGACAGATTTTATACACGATTACTGGTTATTTTTCCTACAAATTAAGCAGAATATTTTAAAGTCATGTTTGTGAAAATTGCAACACCATGAAGGACTTACGCGAGTGAGCTGAAATTTTCAGGGAATGTAAATTAGCGCATGATGTGCAAATGATTAGAATTTCAAATCCGTAGCGCATGCGTATGCTGAGCAGCGCCCTCTGAACGGCGGATGGATCCAAATAAATAGACGGCTGTAGCGAGGCGTGTATGGTTATCTGCTAGTGCTAAACGTTAGCTCAATCGTTACTTATGCGTCTTCGACGGAAGAGAGCGAGATTTGAACAACTTATAGAGTTTGAACGGGGGAGAATCATCGGCTTTGTGAAGCTGGATTTTCTAATCGTGCAGTAGCCGCTCGTGTGCAGCGTAATAACAGCACAGTGATGCGTCTTTGGAAGCAGTGGACGGACGAGTGTCGGACAACTCGGAAAACCTTGAGTGGACCCCAAAATGTGACGTCAGTTCGCGATGATAGACACCTGGTCCGCATGGCGCTGACGGACCGTACAGCTTCCTCTAGACAATTGGCAGCACAGTGGTCAATAGCTACAGGTGTTTCATTGTGTGCTTCATCAATTCGTAGACGTCTGCTGCAGCGTGGACTGCGCGCAAGGACTCCTTTATACAGGATCCCTCTCACGCTAAACTACTGCCTCCTGCGGCTACAATGATCCGCTCAGCATAGAGACTGGCTTGCTGATTCGCAGCATGTCGTGTTTTCTGACGAATCCCGCTTTAATTTGTGGTACCATGATGGCCGCATTCGTGTCAGACGCTATGCCGGTGAACGCCACCTTCCGGAGTGCATTATCGAACGCCACAGTGGACGAACACCCGGAGTTATGGTCTGGGGTGCCATAGCATATCATGGACGATCTCAATTGCTAAGAATTGTGAGCAATCTGAACAGCAACCGGTACATCAGTGAATTTCTACAGCCCCAAGCTGTTCCCTTCCTTCAAAGCTTGCCAGGGGCTGTATTTGAACAGGACATTACCCGCCCTCATATCGCTAGGACTGTTCAATCGTTTGTAACGCGACAGGTACAGCTTCTTCCTTGGCCTGCGTATTCCCTGGATATGTCGCCGATTGAACATGTGTGGGATTTCGTTGGTCGGCGTCTAGCTCGTGATCCTCGTCCTGTTGCTCCTGCAGACGAACTTTGGGAGCGCATACAAATAATATGGAATTCTGAGATTCTACCGTTTGTAAGTAGTAGTCTGTGGAACTGACTATCTTGATATAAAACTGTGAGGCGTTAACAGTAGATGTTTATTTGTCAGAAGTTTGTATCTATTGCGCCCACAATCATTTATAGGTTCTTAAATGAGCATCGAGATTTCAAAATATTTGAGAACCACTGCAATAGAACCTCCTTTTATCGTTCCAGGTGTGAGGTCCTACATTTGCTTCTGATTTTCTCCCGAAATTGTAGGCCGTAAAAAAATGGCGCTGTTATTATTTCTATATATGTCAAACAAGGAGTTTTATACTGTTGAGTTTAATGGGTCTGAATGAAACATCATGGTTTTAAATTAAAATTTAAAACTTTCTAACGATAATAAAAATGATTTTAAATTTAAAAATACGACGAATATATTTACACCTGGTTAATTTATCTATGAACGCATATAGAATCATAAATTTGTTTAGATTAACATTAAAGAAATTGGTTGTTAATTTTCATTCATAGTTGTAAGAATTCTTTACATTTATTCCCTTTATTTTACTAATATTTAATTGGTTTCTGATTTTTTACTGTATAAATCTTCTAATCAATGTCACGTGAGCAGTTTACTACCCAACCGGTTTTTCCTAGATAAATCCGGCTTTTCATTGCTTTCAATAAGTCAAACTGGCTTTACTTTCTGTTTTTAAAACGACTACTTACATTTCTTGTAACAAAATCGTTGATTATTCCAATAATTGCAGTTATAACTAATAAATTAGAATGCTAATAGTTTTCTAGGATATGACAGACATATTTAAATTGGATTTTAAAAATGTTTTTGTTTTAAGAATATAATTCAAATTTTGATTCGGAGGAAAAAGGCAAATCCTTGTTCTGTTTAAGTTAGTTGAAATATTTTTTTGGATGTTTATATAATAGTAGTAATAATAATAATACAAGAAACGTTGTCACATTCAAGGCCCAAAAGAATATACCAAAGTTTAAAAATTCTAGGCATAAATGAAGAAAGAAGTATTCCAAATACAATAAGAAGCCCTATACAGCTCAATAGGCATGGGAAAATGGCAAAAGTGATGAATATGAAACTTCAAAAAGAAGGAATTGAACAACCCACCATGAGTACTTATAGCCATTGGATATATAAATGTTTAAAATCCCAAGCCAAAACGTGAAAAGTGCTTCAAAACCATACTACAAAACACTTCAAGCAAAATCCAAATTCCTCAGAAAATTCATGAGGATTAACGTTATTCATGAATCATTTCAAGAGTTAAGGTGCCCAAACTACCATTTTTTCACCAAAATTTGCAAATTTGGAATGGAGTTTTATTTGCTTGCTGCACTTTTTGGATTGCGTAACCGTAACCAGGATAACATCATGCTCACACATGATAATTAATTATATTATTTTTAATAATGCTTATATTAAAGGCCGAGGAAGAACAAAATGCGATGAATGTTATTTTCTAGAAAAAAAATGACATTGACATCTTATCAGCCAGAGATATTGAGAAGAATTTATGAAAAATCCCAGGCAAAATTTATCGTTTTTATATGCCGAATCTATATGTCTTTACACAGTTTATTTTTAATTTTTTTTCAATTCCTTCTATTAGTTCACACTCTCCCTATATATATATATATCTTGTTCAAATTTTCAATCGTTCATAAAATACTTTTTATTCATCCACTCAAGTTCAAATACATTTTTTTTAACTTGTAATGGATGGCACTTGATGTTAATACAGTTTTTTCAAATATTAATTCAGTAATTAAATTTAATTAATTAATTTGAGTTTTTTAGATTTATGTTGCATATATCTACCCATAGATGGCACCAGATAAACTTAAAAAATGAATGAGAATTATATATAAAGGACTTTCTGCAATATAGTGAAACAAAAGTAGGAATTGACTTTAAAATTTTTTTTTTATATTACTTGTTTCAATAGAAGTTTCCAATTGAATGATAAGACTTACTTGTTTCACAAATTGTTTAAAAATAGACTTTTTTGTCATATACGTTAAATTTGTGAATTGGTTTGGAAATTTTACTGATTAGATTAGGAAAATAAAATGTCTTTATTTGTTGTTGTTGTTGTCTTATTTCGCATGATCTAGCTGCAGGCTAGATCAAATCCACAAGCCGAAAAATCTTCAACGAATCATAAACAAGAGGAAGACTAATGTTTACGTTCTCCCTATCAAGGTGTTCAGAAGAGGCCTACTCTGAGTTACTGTTGGAATACGTCGGAAAAGTTTTTTTTTTTTTTTTTTTTGCCCCTTATCAGAAGAGAGGCACTTCATGTGTCCACTTGCAAAACGTGCTATTGGTTGTCTGGATGGCTCTGTCAGCCTTGATGGTCAGGGCACCACCTGGAGTCAGCATATTGTACCAGAAATGAGTCGGAGGGATTTTATACAGCTGTTGGTTTGAAGTTTTTAGCTTGCAAATCTCAGGGAAAGTCAAAGAATCATTTGATATTGGTACCTCAAAGGTGTCTTCCTTGGCCAAAAGGTCAGCAATTTCATTGGCATAGATTAGTTTGGTTTATCGCTCTACAGTCATTTTTTGCACCCTTTAGGTTAATTAGACCGGCACCAACTGTTTAACGTGGTTTCTGAACCACTCACAAAACATCCATGCCACCGCCAGGATTCGAACCAAAAGCCTGTGGTGCGAAAGACCACAGCGCTAGCCAGCTGGCCATCAGGTCATCCATTGACATAGAGTCCAATGTGAGACGGAATCCATTGAAAGTAGATTTCGTGCTTTTGGAAAAGCTGTTTAAAAGTGTTTAGAATTGAAACAGCTGTTTTATCTTCAACTTTAGTGCAGTTACCCAAGTGCTGGATGCCACTACGACTATCTGGTAAGATCCCAGATATCTGCGGATGATGTTACGGATTTAATCGCGTTGAGTGCCACATCAATGGAGATTAGTCAGATCTAGAAGCAGAAAAAAAGTCCAGATACCTAATCTTAAATTTATGTCAGAAATTAGGAGCTTTAATGAAGATGCCGCTAAACAAGAGTTAGGTTCGATTTTACTGGCTTCAATATAAATGTGAGGTATCAAAGTTGGCGAGATAGCGAAGTAGAGGTGAAAAAGTCTCATAGATAAATAATTCTTTAAATAAAAATTATACATATTTTATTCAACTCTTAATTAAAAGAGAAAGAAATAGCGAAGAAAAATGACCGGATTATTAATTAAGGGAATTATTATTTCTGGATTATTAATTCAGTGAGAAAGAGATTTAGTTTAACATTTATAGAGATTCTCAGCTGTAACATTGGTGAAATATTTTGTTGTACCTGGTATTACAACTACCACATTTACAGTGTTTTATAAGAAAATTAAAAGTATTCACAGAATTTATTCTAATGGTACGTTCGGTTGAGAGTAAATTCTATTGATTTGAAAGAAAGTTTTAAAACTTTAAAGATTCATAAAAATATGAAAATAGAAATAATATGTGAAATAAAATGTGTTTAATAAGAGTAAATTATTTAAAAATAATAATCATTGGCAAATATTCAAGTTAATCATTTCATAAATACAATATTAAAATAAAAAAGTTGAATTTGTATTAAATTTATTGAAAAAATGATAGATTTGAATAGTATTAGACAAGTATTAAATTTTTTTTTTCATAAACTATACTACGAGGGAATTATTGAACATTATTGAATGAGTATTGTTTTTAATATTTAATATGCGTATAAGTGAAAAGTTTCTCAAACAAGTTTTAAAAAAATCTCATTTTTTAAAAAAGATTTTCTATTGTTGGAACTCTAAAGATATGTAAGGTAAGAAAAAGAAAAAGGGGTTCAAGGATTTCAGGCTACAAGTAGAGTTCGGAGAAAGAATTATGAGCAAAAAAGTTTAAAGCAACTGGTTTTTTACGTGAGGTATTATTTGTGCCTAGCATTACGATCGAAAGATTATTTACTTCCGTAAAATTGGATCAAACTTTGATTGTACGGAGAGTTAAGGAATTTTTATTTAAAAATACAAGCTGCTATAAATGAATAAATACCAGAAACAGATTCGTGAATTATTAGGAGAAAAATAACTAAAATACAAGTATTTTAAGAGAAAAATTAAAATAAATCTTGTTTGTTTCGCATGGAGTGAAACTTGTATGAGAAATTTTTTAAACGAGTTAATTGTGATTCTAGTTAAATTTCCTCACATATTTCATTAAAAATAATAAATAAATTGTTAAAGTTTTTAAATTAAAACTGAATGAAAATTAATCTCCATTTCTTTTTTCTACATGTATGTTTTGAAATCAAATCTGAATATAATGATATAATTCTATAAATTATGATTTGCATAGATCAAACAATTAATACCTTTTATTTAAAGATTATTTAAATAAAATATTTGTTTTGGTAGAATGAAAACTTTTGTAGGTTAAATCGGATAAAATTTTGATTCTTAATGTTGATAGTTAAGGAATTCTCATTTAAGAATATATATTGTTACTAAAAATGCAAAAAATACCGAAACGAAATTCAAGAACTGCTTAACAAAAATATAATACAAATGCAATTATTCAGAAAGCTCAATTCTAAAAAAAAAAATAATATTAATTCTTAATCACAGATGATATTTCAATTATCTGCCCACGATCAAAAACATAATACTTTTAAATTTACTTATAAATTGTAACTTATCAGGCGTAAACATGGTCATTTCACTAAAAAAAAGTAACGAAAAACCACGATTATAAGCACTTTCATAATACGAAAAATTGTTAAACTCATTGAAAAGATAATTAGATTTGGTTTTTCATTGTGTAACGGTTCTTGTGGCTGTTTCAAGTCACCAATTAAAATGTTAATCATTATATTGCAAGAACCTAAAGCACATTTAATAGTCAAAAGATTATATTTATATTCAACAATGAAAGTCATTTCATAAAGATTAGAAAAATGTCATCATATCAATCAAGTTTAATATCCACAGACTTGAATACAGTAACTGACAATAGAATCTATTACAAAAAATGATGATATAGCAAGATTTCTAGTAACTAAGCTCTGATCTATAGCGTTACTGACACAGCAGAGTCTTAAATTAGTAAATTCTCTGTTAGAAAAAGAACTGTAAAACTCAAATACTATTATTAATCTAATTCTTGCTCTTATTAATCTACTAATAAAAACGAAATTGAGTATTTCTTGTCAATTCAATTCTAAACATGATTTCTCCTGCCAAGTTGTACTTTACTTTCTTAAGAAGACTTCTCTTTTAATAGAATAATCCACTGCCTCTACCACGAAGTACGTTCCCTTTATTCCTTAAAGTTTTGCGTCCATTTCTTTATTATTGTTTTAGAAGATTCCAGAATTACTAAGTTTATGATTGGATATGGCGATTATTTATGGCGATCTTAATTACATTGTAGGTAGAGTGTATAATATTGATCACCAGGGCCGTGATTTAGATGAAAAGAGGCCCTAGGCTATTTCACTTATGGGGCCCTTTCACCTCCCATTTTAAAGTATGTAAATTAATTATTATGTTTGTTTATTATTCATATGTGTAGAAATTCTCCTTATTTTTGATTCAGTGTTTTAGTGTTTACCGTTTTTAGAATAGTGTAATTCTAATTTTGCTAACAATTTTAATGTAGGCCCCTCTTGATCTTGAGGCCCTAGGCTGAAGCCTAGTTAGCCTATAGGAAAATGCAGCCCTGTTGATCACATTCTTTTAACTGCTCCAGGTTTCAGCATCCTAGACAAATTTTAAGGACTCAACTGACACTTAAAAAAGTCAAATAAAAGTTCAATAAAAGTCTTTCAATTGCATAATATACAATTTTTAGTATTTGATTGGATATTCATGAGTGTTAAGAACAATTTTGAAACGTTTTGATACAGATTCAACTGAGTTTATAGTAAATCTCAGTCCTTTTTGTTTTATTCTTTTTGAATTACTGATTAAGTAAGTTGTTGTTTTGAAGAAATGTAATGTCTTAGAATTTTATTTTTAAATTATGGCTAGGTATATGCTATTCGAATTCAAATAAGGAAGGACTGGATTCCCATTTTACAACAGAATGGTGATTTGTGTACTCTTTACTGGAGGATCAGAGAAAACATGTCCTGATCACACATACTTTTATTAGGGTGCTTCTAGCTTTTTAGATTTTAATCCTTAGAATATTTAACTTGATTTTAAGGCCTTTTGATCGTTTTTGTTAAGAATGTCTGGTCTTTTCCCTTTGAAATTTTGATTTGTTTATATATATATTTTTTTCTACAGAAAGGGGCCAAATTTGTATTTATTGAGTTCCAATAAAGCCATAAGTAACAACAACTTTAACAAGGTATTCAAAATAAATCATAACTTTAATATGTTTTTATTGAAAATTTTTTTTATAATTAAACTTCTCTAACAAAAACGAGTCACTAATTTCTACTAATAAGCAAAAATATAAATTTACAAAAAAATCAAATCAAATAATCTAAACCAAATTAAATCTCTTTCACGTCAAACCAATTCTATTAACATTTTATTTGAAATATTCGAAAGAATGGTATCAATGAAGACACGCATTTAAATTAATTCAATGCCAAAAATTTATTTTCTGCAAAAGACCAGTAATTATGAAGCATAAATTTACATTGCATTTATATAAGATTAAAAAATAATAATCGATTCATCCGTTGCATGATACTGGATCGACTTTATACTATGTGGTTTTGGCAAAAGTCCAGAGTCAAACTTGACGAAAGGACATTCTGAAAATTGACATTGAAAGGCGAGAGAGGATAAATAATTGAAATGGGAGGGAATTTGAAAGAAACACGTGTGTCAAGGTGACACGTGTTTAGAGCCCATTGAAGATGCGAATTTTTATTATTAGTGGGATCCAAGGTGTGTCTCGATTCAAGTCTATAGGATAATTAAGACGCGATACCCAATTCAGAAGATTATTTAAGTGACTCATTTGAGTGGAATCATTTCATGATTTCGAATATTTTTGCAATACTTTATACAGTATTGTATATGAATATTTTTGCAATAAATATATTTTATAAATATAAAAGTATTTTTGTAATACCTGATACTTTATTAAGTGACAACGACAGTAAATTAATTCAAATAAATTCTTGCACTTGAATTTTTAAATCACTGCTAATTAAATGGCTGAATTTATTAAATACATGAAGGGTTCTTTACTTTGCTCCATACCTCAACCCAGTACAGAAGGTTATGTGGCCTCCTACCAATTCGAAATAGAAGATGGAACGTCGGTGAGCCTCGTTACCACAAACAGCCCACCGATGGGAGAGGGCAGTATCTTTCGGCAGGATTTTAGGGTAATTGCCTCGTATTTACGAGTTCGTATGAGAAAAACCAGTGAATGGTTCAATTGAAATTGTATTGATTGAAAATTGTAATTTATTTGTAACAAAATAGATTACATTTTCAATAAATATTTTCTATAATATAGACCCCTCCCTTACCATGGCTTGTTTTAGTAAGAATAATGCCAAATAAAGAATCATATCTAAGAAATTCGGTGATATATAAATAATCAAGTAAGTTATTTAATTTTATTGTTATGTGGGAAATTGTTTCTATTGTTTGATTGTTATTTTTTTAAAATACTTGTTGCCTGACTGAAAATAATTCATCGTAGGTATATGAAATTTATAGGAAATCCAGTATTAATCAGGTAGGCTTTCCTAGCTCACAATAAATATGATAAATTTTATAAGAGGAATCTCTACTTTTGATGGCCCTGAATGAAAGAATAACAGCACATCACAAATTAAGGGTTTGAAATTTCGAGTTTCATAGATCCGAAATTAAACATGGATTTATTATTCGTTTTTATTGAATACCTTTAAGAGCAGCACGGAAGGTTATTCTTGAGTGTGAAAACCAATAGAAATGATTCTAATTTTAATGGTATGCTTCAAATCTTTCCCATAGCTTAATATGTCTTTCTTAGAATATTTAACTTAGATACAAGTCAATATTCAACTCAGATATAAGAATATTCCAGTTAGATATGACAGATTTGTAGCACATTTAGCATTAGTAATGATTGGCTGCCACAACTCAATCATAATAAAAAAGTTCCTTCGTGGCAATTAAAAGTGGAATATAAACGGAACTGTATTTCTCTTGGAATATAAAAACTACACTCATTCTGTTTGCTATACAATGAGAAAATACATTGTCTAAGTGGGAATTTGTCGACCACTTTATATTGCACTAGTTGAACGAATACAGGAAGATAATCTTTTCTTTTTATAGGTAGTAAGTTTTTTATTTCGAAGCAATTTCTTTTTTATAGCTATGACATATTTTTATATATATATTTTTTTTAAACCTATTATATGAGCCAGCTAAGCGGCAAAGAAGGGATTCGTGTATATTTAGATGATTCTTTATTTGAGCATTGCTTTTTGCCAAAAAGACATTTATGCTATTTCATTATTTGATAGATTATCAATTTGATAGATACAAAGTTACTAAAGTATATTAATTCAAATACCGATTCTACATTTTCATATCTATTTCCTATGACTATAAAGACATAAGAGTCTGTTTATAAGTAAGAACTGTAGCTGTTTTTATGTGATTCTTTCACAAAATATATATTTAACTTAACGAGTGTTGATGATTATATTTTCCTTTTAAATATTATAGAAATCTTTTTTATCATCGGAAAAAAGTGAAATTTTTCAGGCCTTGTTGTAGAATTGTTTAACGTCGAAATTTAGTCAGTATTTGAATGTAGTTTTATATATCGGTTTTAGAAAAATAGATTATCGATATTGGAAAAATATTATTATAAGGAAATGTTATATTATTGATGGAAAATATTTCTTCATTATTAAATAATCCTGGACCTGTTGGGCTTATTCTAAATTAGTACACCTTGTTCGTTAACATTAACTTAACAAAAACTCTCTTATCTTCCACGACGGTAAAGCAATAATTGGCATTTATGCACCTAAATTTCAAAAAATAAATTTTTATTCAATACATTTGAAATAAAGCAATAATCTTGATAATCAACGTCTATATGCTCATCAATTTTAGTTCTAAATTGTAGTAAATATAGCCTTATATTCTAATTTTCTTTAAATACGATATCATATACATAAATATTTACTTAACAATGCATAGACATGCACAGATCAAGCGATTAGTACGTTATGCTTCCGAATTTTATCTTCATTTTGTTTTTAACAATTTGAAAATGCACAAGTAGAACCAGTCGTTTCTATGCCATGACTGGGAAGGGTACGATAAATCCGTAGCTGTTTCCGTTGGTATCGAGAATGGAGGTAAAAGGAGGCGTATGCCCTTTCTAAATATTCCAAATTGAAAGTGGTACTGTGCAATACTTTTGTGGTTTTTTTTTCAATTATAAAACAGGCTGTCGTTGGCAACAATATACATTTTTATCATAGATATGAGGTCAGTTGTTAACAATCTAATTTTCTTCAATGTATCCGATCCTACTACTAATTTCTGCACCCCACAAAGCATCATAATTTTTTGCACGAAATCTAATTTCAAAAAAAAAAAAAAAAAAAAAAAAAAATATTAAGAACACCATCCTCAAATCTTTGTCATTCCCATGCCACGCCCACTATTTTTCTGCCTTTGTCAACTTAGTGTTCGAAATTTCAACAGAAAGGGAAAAAAAATAATCAAAGAAGAACTAACTAGATCAATACCCGCACACGTCTCCCAACACGAAAAACGACCTAATCTTAATTCCACTTTTATTCCGCAGACATACACAAGACGGCAACAATGCCAGACGATGCCAAAACGAAGTAAAAAAGAACAATATCGAACGCTGGCTGGAAACCGGGATGGAAAATTGGTTCGCGAACATCTCATGATGACATGCTGTTCTCGCTCTCTCCTCAGCAAGTGAGGATGGGGTCAAAGCAAGGTTCCTCGCAAGTTGGTCAGTGGAACGTCGAACTGCCTTTTTTCTCAAAATCCCCTCGTGAAGACTACGGCACGGACATTAAGATATCGTTTGGAACAAAAGAATCGTAATTATTGTCAGGAGAGAAGGTTTTTCGGGGATCCGACAGGAAAAACTTCATTATTATGCGATTTATTGTTTTGGAAGATATGTTGCAGATATGAGCATTGTTTTTTAGCTCTCTCTCTCTCCTTCTCTTCTACTGTTCTCTATGTTGATTATCATTCCTTCACAAAGCAATGAGGGGACCTAGATTAAAAATACAGACATTGTGATGGTTGATAGTTTTAAGTGGAGTGAGACAATGTGTGTGCGACAGTTGTTTTTGAGGCAAATTATGTTGTTGCTGTGTTATAGGAAATGGGAAATTCAAACAAGTAAATTGCGAGACATTTCCGACTTTCACTTGTACAGTTTCAACAATGCTCTAATAATTTCCAATGATTTGTTGAAGAAAGTTGTATTGAATAATGGATTTTATCTAGGAAATTTTGTATCGCAAGTTTGTTAGATCATTTCTTGCTTTGCAATGATAGATAGTTAATATGGAATGCAATAATATGAGTACAGTTTTTTGGAATGTGAAGGGAATATATATTACTGCCATGATGTAAGACTGTGGAATTCAAGGCAAAATGGGAGAACTTTTCAGTTTAACAATATTGGAAACACCTAATATACTGAGAATACACTAAAATGCAATAGAGTTGCTGTTTTTCTTATAAATTTTGTAATACAAGTTAGTCTATAAGTTATTTAGTTCTGAAAATAGATGTCCAATCCAAAATTTCTCTTAAATTTTTGAATTTTAATTTTGTGTAAAATTTATTACAACTTATCTGCAACAGTATTTAACTCCCAATTCAATTTTAATTAAATTGATGCAAGTAATATCTGTTGGTATAATATAAAATTCCACTGCTATTTCGTTTTCAATTCAAAATCCACTGAAATATATTTAACCACTGACCGATTTATTGTCGATTGCTGTCTTGCTGTATGTTTGCTTTGTTCTGCTTGTTCCTTCTTTCTGTGTGATCCTTATTGTAATGGATTGATTTCTAATAAAGCCATATGTTACAACACACAACACATATTTAATAACATCCATGCGTGCCATTTCAGTAATTGATACCATCAATATTAAACACAATAAAAAAATTAGCATATTAATTACATCTACCAGTCAATCTATAATTAAAATTCATTATGATTGTTTTCATGCACCATGCCTTTGTGATACGCATAATAAAGTTCTCTAACTTCCTGCAAAACTGTCTGCAAATTATCCACTGAAGTGTTAAATTGCGGGACAAACTACATGAGCCAAATACATAAAATTTGTATTCTTTTTTTTACTTGAATGTTGCTGTCGTGTTATATACCTAATGAATATAACGACAATTTAATAGAGTATTTAGGCTGCTTAAAGAAAAACTGTACTACATTTTTTTTCCAAATAATGATTCGTTCATAGATATCTTGTAATTTGATTCCTTTAAAAATTAAAGAAGCTAATTAAATTGATTAATTAGTAATTAGCATTTTTACTATATAATCAGGAAATAAACTTGTTTCTTGTATTGGAATGTGAAGTCTGTGAGAAAACTAAACTGACCTTGTAGAAAATGCATACATATTATTTGCTTATTCTAAAACCCTCCATCAAGTTTGTATTGCCTGTCTTTAACGTTTTGTTAACAACTAGAGGATTGCAACAAAGTCTGGATTTTCAAATCGTTTTAAAATTTTTGAGAATAATCAATATATTTCAAATATTTAAATAATAAAAAATTTCCAGAAAATGCATTGCTTGAAAAAAATATAAAGATTTTACAATTTGTCAAAAAAAAAAAAAAAATATTGACCCTCATGTGAGTTATTTACATGCATTAAATACTATTTCTTTAACTCAATGGGTGTATAAAAATAATAAATAAATATCAATACAGTAAATAACTAATAATATATATTCGAAAAATGGGTCAACTATATTCGAAATAGATTCGAATTTAATAATTATACAATATTCGAAATAGATTCGAATTTACTACTGATATAATATTCGAAATGCATTAGAATTAAGTAATGATAAAATATTCGAAAAAGATTCGATGTTGATGAAGAGAATTGCAAAGGGAAAAGAAAACTAATTAAGTTTCAGCTTTGAAGACAAGTACCGAAAATAGCAACTTTTTTTATACCTCATAAATATATATTTTATTTTCACTATTGAAAATTCAGTTGTTTTGATTAACTATATAAAATTTTAACTTATAAAAATACAACAAAAATAATGATCATAATTTATTTGTTTGCATATTGCAAAACACTAATTTAATTGACACTTACTTATCTTTTGGCACTAGTGCAGTAGTTAACTTAATCATTTCCAAGAAAAAGAACAATTGTAGTGCTATAACAATTTAGTACAAATAAATAATAAATTAAAATATTCTTAATATCAGAAATTTAATTTAAAAAATCCAATTTCTTCAGTAAATTTTAATTATTAAGCAAATATAAAATTCATTTATAACTAGCAAAAAAAAAAAAAATCACCTAAAATAATTTGATGATATCATTTATTATAAAAATTTAAGGAGGACAGACGATTAAGAATATAAAATTTTCTGAGGAAATGAAATGAAATGAAAAATGATAAATTCAAGGAAAAATAGATTTTAAATCAATGAAATGGAAACTCAGTTTTATTTTAATTTATAAATTATTTAAAAATCAGTCATTCGTGAAATTTAAAATAACTTCATAGGCAGCAAAGAAAATAATAAAAGTATGGTTTCGCTATGAGTAATCTCTAAACCTAAATTTGTAAACGGAAATCGATTCGTTCACTTAAAAAAACAATGATAAAACAAATTAATAAAGCAACTAAAATTATTTCTTAGTAACGATTTTTTCCTGTTACGTCGAATCGTGATCAGATCCCACTGGTGCTGTCACTGATTTCATTAAAGAGGAGAATCTATGACGATTTTAATAGCATATGTAATATTGACAATCAGATTGTTCAAAGGAAGTGAATCTATGTTGATTTTAATAGTATATGCAAGCATGTAATATTGACAATTAGATTGCTCAAAGGAGGAGAATCTATGACTGTTTTAATAGCATATGTAAGCATCTCATACCGATAATCAGATAGCTCACAGAAGTTTTCCTTTCTCTTATCACATGAAAATATGAAGCTAAAATCCTTGAAAATATTGACTTTGAAAGAATTTTCCGTCAATAATTAATTTTAATTTGATAGCATTCAAAATATATAACTATTAAATAAGCCAACATTTAGAAAAAATATTAACCATTTTTATGAAAATTATATTTTATAAAATATATTATATACAAAGAATTTAAAGAAATATATTATCCAAAGGTCTAAAATGGACTTCCATTCTATATACCAGTTGGTAAAAAAAAAACCCCAATTTTATAGATGAAATTATAAGTTTTCCATATATTAGTTCATTGAGAATGATTAATATGGATTTGAAGGAGCAGACGCAATACCAATAATAATTTTCCTGCTTTTCGAATCGTGATCAGAACCCACTGGTGCAGTCACTATTTTCATAAAGGAGGAGAATCTATGACGATTTTAATAGCATATGTAAGCATCTCATATTGCTAATACAATACCAATCAGAGAATAACAATTCAGTAAAATTATATAAATTATTTTTAGTAATGGAGCACTTTTAAAATTTATAATATTCTTATTTATTCTCAATATTGAACCACTTTTATTATTCTTTTTTGCTTTTCATTTATTAGATGTGATGACAAACTTCAAATTTACGATAAGTATCAGTAAGAATAAAACTGAGTACTCAGAATTGAGTAGGGAAGTGAAATAATTGATCACTTGCATAAGTAATCAACTTAATTACCAGCTTTGATCGATTATTAGATCGAATTTAAAAGCTACAAGTAACTAGACCAGTCGATACCCAAAGGCCTTTCATTAGTTACAAGAAAACAATTAAACTAACAAATGTGTATCACCAATGCAATCAAAGGATACAAACTTGAGGTCCACCACCATCAGAGTCTGTTTTTCAAATTTAATTCTATTGACATCTTTTAAGTATTCCGGTTGATAAAAAGTACATTTAAGAAGAGAAAAAAAAAAGAATGGCAACATCGAAAAAAAAAAAAAAAAAAAAAAAGATAATTGGAGCATATACTAAACAGGATCAGACGTTTGCGCATTGTATTTGCCGAGGGTCTGGAGGCAGGTAGGAAAGTAGGCCTTTTACAAACTTAGCATAAAGTGGCCACTTCACCAGAGTGTTTGTCTATTCGAAATAGGGTGAGTGTTTACAGACTACAACTCTAGTAGAGAGCTGCCATTGTCTTTGGGTGATAGCGTTGAAAAAATCTGTCCAAAGGCCATTTTTAACATGGGAATGAATGAATTAGGCCTTTTAGGTCTGTAATTTCCCTTGAAAGTAAGGTTTCTCGTTGTGTTTGCTTACTTAAGGACTTTTGAAAGTACATGTTCACGAACTAGGTCTGGAGAACAATTTATTTATTTATTTTTTTGAATGAAGTTTACCTACGAGCTTCGGAAAGGTACACTTTTTTTATTGTAGTTATTTGTTTATTGGCCAATATAAAAAATCGTTTTTCTCTTTATCAGCATTTTTATTTTAGATTTCCAATTTAAAATATTTTGAATGTCATTTAAAAACAATGTACATACAGATTTCTTACAGTTAACCCACATCATCAGAAAATCTACCACATATAATGTATCAAAACTCGAATTAGTATTAAAAAGGAGAATTTGTCTCGTTTCTATAAACAAACTATATTAAGAGACTGATTGGGTCTTTTTTTTTCTGTAAAATATTTTCTGTTCTGCATTTATCTATTTTAAAGATGTTTATCTCTGCCGATGGGAAGCATTATCTCAATGGAAAAACTTTGTTTCTTGGTACCAATATTATTTTAAAAACTCATACTGTGGAATGTTCGTCCGAGTGGAAATTTTCCATCCACATCTTTAATCCTAATAACACAACTTGCCGAAACACAGACTAAATATCCACATACCGTGGTCAGAAAGATGATTTTATGCAAATTCTTAATAATAAGTAAACTCAAAATGTTAAATTTGAACATGAGAATTCAACAAAGCTACAATTCCTGCAGCAATATAATCAACATGATTTCCAAATGTATATCCATTATATATATATATATATAATAGATTTAAAGGATTATAGGCATTAACTGTTACGTTGAAAAGATAGTAAAAATGATGAAAAAGCAATGCTTTGTTGATGCTTTTTTTTACTGTTGTAATGTTAACTTTTCATCTTCAAATTCAACATTTCAAAAGGAATTATAATTATGAATTTAAATAAAATAATCTCTTTGATCATGTTATGTGGACATTTAGTCTGTTTAGTTTCATTAGTTATCAGAAATATAATTAGACCACTGTATTCAAAGAATAATAACTTGAGGTCCACCATAATAGTCTAACAAAAATTATATATCATCAAAGTATTAAAAAATTATCAAATAAAAATTTATTTTCTATTAAAGATCAACTATGAAATTTGAAAATTAACAAATTTGATAAGTTTTAGTTAACAATAATATTTAAAGATATTATAAAGGTATTAATTATAATATCTTTAAATATTATTATTTATAAAGATATTATATTTTATTTAATATTATTAATTATAAATATATTATATTTTTAACTACTCAATCTGTTTTACTACGATGGTATTGCATTTTTGTAGATTAAACATAATTTACTAAAAATTTTAGATATCTATTTAAATTACTAATTAACTACCAGCTAATTCTTTAAATTAAATTTTAAAAATTACTAATTTGCTTTTTAACTATACTAATTAATTTTTTTAATTTACTAAATAGACATTTTAATTTTGCTAAATTTTGAAGTAAATTACTAATTTACATTTTTTAAAAATATTTCTTTGAAATACCTTAATTGCATTAACTTTACTAGTTATAACTATCTATCAAATATGCTTAATAAAACTACATATTTTACAATTATATATTAGTTTGAAAAATAAATGGCAGTGTATTATTGTACTGGAACTTCAAAAGGTATAATCGCTGAATCATATTATTAGAAAGCTATTTTTATTTAAATATTATTATTCAAAAATATTACAAAATATTCAAATAAATTTGAAAAAGGTTAATGAACTTCTGCATTTCTACATATTTCTAAAAAACTGTATTTATTTATTTAGTATATACTCATTGAAAGCATTTTTTAATTTTTTTAAACAATACCCAATTGCAAAGTAAAGAAATATTAAAAAAAAATTCCAGGTATTATTTTTTAATGAAGTACCAAAAAAAAATCTCTATTTAGGAAAGAATTTGAGGATATAATTAGAAACAATGACATTTCCCTCCTTAAAAAAATTAATTAACTCGAAATTTTCCTCTTCCTTCTCAACTGTTTTTTCGAAGACGATGTCCATTCATCTAAATTTAAAATGTTTATAATTATTCTTCCATTTAAAAAATGCTTTAGCACATATCTATCAATCCAGTTGAATAATATAGCATTTAAAGAATAATACTTCCTAAAATAACAAAAAAAAAAAGCGATTGAATTGATTTTCTTGCAACTGAAATAGGAACATGAGGAAGTTAGCATCGTCGTAGCTCATAAATGTACTTTAACGAGAATAGCCAAGTGTTTTAAATCCTATAATACTTCTCGCTTCAGTAGATGTTTTGTAGTTGTTTGTAAAATATGTTCTATTAGAAGATTATAACATCAAATTATTTAAGAAACAAGTGGGAGAAAAAAACTTCTAAAAATGTTGAAGAATGTATTTTTAGAAATATTAGAGTGATTTATGTAAACAATGAGGAAATGGTCTTCGTTATTTTCTAAAAATTGCAGCAAATTGATAAAATATTTCTGTCACATTTTAAAGTATTTCCTTTAAAATCCAAATTAATGATGCCTAGTACATAAAACATTTCATACCATTCCAGGAATCTTTCATGTTCAATAGAAAATTTGGGTAACTTGATTGTTAAGGTTTACTGTATCTTAATTTTCCCATTATAGAACTAGTTATATGTATGGCATTGCCATTAATCTTAAATAAACAAGTTATCTAGATTTTCAGATTTATTTAAGATTATTGGTAGTATCTTACAGAAGGCTGGTCGTATTGTGGAAAAATTAAGACACAGTAAAACTTAGCAATCAAGTTATCGAGGTTTTCTGATTAAGTTTTACTGTATCTTAATTTCTCCACTATACGACCAGCCATCTGTAAGACACTACCAATAATCTTAAATAAATCAGAAAACTTTGATAAATTTTTTATTAAGTTTTACTGTAGATTAATTTTTCCATTATAGGACAAGCCAATGACTAGTAGACAGGACTAGCTTAGGTATGACACTGACAATAATCCTAAATAAATCAGAAAATCTTGATAAATTGATTGTTAAGTTTTACTGTATCTTAATTTTCCACTATACGACCAGCCATCTGTAAGACACTACCAATAATCTTAAATAAATCTGAAAACCTAGATAACTTGATTATTAAGTTTTACTGTATCTTAATTTTCCAATTATATGATTAACAATCTGTATGACATTGCCAATAATCCTGAATAAATCAAAAAATCTCGATAACTTGATTGCTAAGTTTTACTGTGTCTTAATTTTACAATTATAGGACTAGCCATCTGTATGACACTGCTAACAATCCTGAATAAATTTTACTGAAGAATCACGTTTATAAATTCCTTGCAATTTATTTTTTATCGCTATTTAACCAGATAGTTTTCGTCATAATTATATAGGTGTTCTTTTTTATGTGCAGAAATACATAAAAGGTATTTTATAATCAGGAAAATTATTGAAACAGCAAAAGAAATTATGTTCCTTATATAAGTATTGAATGAAGATTTATTTTTCATTAAGAATCATTTAGGGAAATTTGACATTATCGAGATATATTTTAGTTAACAGCAGTATTTAAAGTAACTAAGGGCTAGATGGTCGAGTGGCTAGCGCTCTGGCGGTCGGTGTCACAAATTTCGGGTTCGAATCCCAGCTGTGTCATGGATGTTTGTAATAGTTCGGCACCCACTTTAAGCCTTTTGTCCCTGTTTAATATAATAATACCGTAGAGCGTTGGACTTAAGGCGGACAACCCTACCCAACAAAACGTCAGCGTTAAGAAGCCAAGTCAGACTTATACCTACGTATGCTAAATCACAACAGAATCTACCCCCTTTCCCTCTTTCCATGAGACTACAAGGTTCTTGAACTTGGTCTATGGATCAAGTTGCTGTCGATCAAGTGGGATAAGAAACAACAAAGTAACTATAAAAATTGATAAAGATGTAGAACTGAAATATAAAGTTATTAATGCATACAAAATATGAAAACATTTTAACTTAATATGTTAAATACTTAAAACGTTAAATAGCGATAAAAAACAAAACGGAAAGAATTGAAAAACGAGGTTTTTCAATAAAAATCTTAATTCAGCTCTTTGTCAGAAAGGAAGTTACCTAAATATGATTAACAACTATTTATAAACGCATTACTTCAAAAGGAAAAGCAAGAATTTAACGCTAAAATTAAAATAAGAATTATTTAGGTTATTTAAACCTAGAATAAAACAAAAAAATTTTAAAAATTAAAATTCCGTTACAAAAAATGATATTTACAAATTTTATTGTAATGCCATTTATCTCTTAAAATATATATACATAAATTGATCCCAAACAATTTCAATCGTAACATTACAAGCATTTCCTCACTTGTAAAACTGTTTCCCTAATGTATTCTCACAACAATTCTAAGAGGTCAGCTGGAAAACTCGTCGTCGCCATTTTTATTTTTCAAGGCTGTTTTGAATCTCAGCAGGTTTAATGGAACAGGTAAAAACATTGAAGGGGTAACCATTTACCCAAGTTACTTTTCCAGTCATGATCAACAATTAGCTGATTATAATATGCTCTCATCTACTGCTGCTACTGATGATTCTATGCTGAGGTCATGTAACGGATGCGCCATTAAAATTACCTCTAATGAATTTAAGCTAAAATTATTTTGTTATTGTACTAAGTGGAACAGATATTGAATTCTGATGATCAATAATTACATGTATGTTCACAGTTAATTTTGTTTTTTGACAAAAAATAATCGTTTAGGCCGAGTTGAGTGTTTTTATAACAAAATATTCAGAAACAGGCATGAAAATAATCATAGTTTTTAATTAAACTTTTAAAAGCATTTGTTGGAAACAATGCATTCTTCGTAAAATTTTTCTAGTTATTTTATTGCTGCAGTTCTTATTAATTCTGATTTATTAATTATTATTAATAATAATTACAGCAATAAAAATATAAAATAATAATGAATAATAATTAAAATTATTAATTAATTTTAATTAATTATCAGTTAATAATCTTATAGTTATTTAATTAATCTTAACTAATCTTTTTATTAATCTTTAATTTATATTAATCTTATTACTTAATTCTTTTGATTAATCTTTCTGTATATTACAGATTTTTACTATGCAGTTTCATCTTTTTTTATTGTTATTATAACATTTGCAATTGTTTGCAATGAAATATTTTAGGATTTCATTGCGAACAATTGCAAATGTTATAACAACAATAAAAAAAAGACGCAACTGTATAGTAAAAATCTGTAATATAAAGGAAGATTATTATTATTATTATTTAATTTATATATGAATAAGTATTATTTAATTTATATATAAGTAAGTTAATGAAATAAAAATTTCACCTATTTATTCAAATAGGAGAAATTTATTTTAGAGGAAAGTAAAAAATCAACCACTTTTCAGCAAGTTAAAATCTATAGTGAGAATAAAAATTAAATTCAAACAAAATGTTCTTAATTTTAATATATTAGAATGTTTAAATTGAGTAATTAGTGCTTATTTGATGTATAATGTTTTTTAATTTTACAAAAAGATGTAATTGATTTCATCAGACTTCTGCATTTTTAAGGTAGCCTGATATGACCAATTGATTATTTCTCTGGTCTTTTATACTTCAAGCTTCAGGTTGCAATCTTGGCGGGGGCATGAATGTTTATGAGGCTCAGAATCCACGTTAAACTGTAGTTAACGTGGACGTGACTATGAAGTTAACTGTCCGGTCTAATTAGCCTAAAGTGCGCAAAAAAATGACAATAGAGGGACAAACCAAACCGAATCTGCATTTTTAAACCATTTTATAAATTTGGTATGCTTTATGCCTGATTAAGCCTGAAGTATACTAAACTGTATTAAAAATATTTGTTGAAGGATTCATATATAGTGCTTTAAAATAATCTACATTTTCATTAATTAGGTAATAAAAAAAGAAGAAAAATTTTCTTAACTAAAATATAATTTAAAAATCAACTGTTTAAAATCTACAAAACCAAATTGTGCAGTACTAACTGAATATATTTTTACATAATTATTTTTATATAAAAATATACATATCATAAATTATGAATCTTCTCTATAACATACTATAAAACTATTATTAGGAATATCATCAGATCCATATTTTAAGAGGAAATTATTATTTCAAAAAAGAAGAAAAAGTGTTTCACAAATATTTAAAATGTAATCTATGAAATATAAATAAGTAAAAAACGAAATTTGTTTACACCTACATAAATGTACGATCTCCCAAGCAATATAAACGTTTTGAATTTATTTGTAACATTTTTTTCTGTATGTATTTTATATTATTTTATCCTTATTTTATTATATGTTTAGAATTAATTCTATTACTTCTGACTGCTTTGTATGAATCCACATAGGTTAAAAGACAAAATCAAGTGCAAATATTCATATTTGAAAAATAATTTTAAACTAATTCTCCAAATATTTACTAGAAGTATTCACTAAAAGTATATTTGACTTGAAGATTTTAAGGCTAGTTATTGCTGGAGAAGACGGTACAACGCAGAAATTTATAAAAGCTATAAAGATCCAGATATTCTAAAATTTATTAAGATCAATAGATTAAACGGGGCTGCTTATGTATTTAGAACGAATGATTTAAACCCTGTAAAAAAGCTCGTTTTGGCAAAGCCACTGGGACAAAGAGGAAGAGGATGACCCAAGTTGCGATGTATAGACGCAATTGAAAAAGGTTTTGCTACACTAAAGCTTAAGAATTGAAGGACCATTGTCACCCAGAGGAATACATGGAAATCTCTTCAGAGGAAAGCCTTGGCTCACCCTGGACCTTCGTGCTATTGATGATGATGATGATTTACTAAAAGTATTAGCTTATATCTATCTAGTTGTTTTCCAATTTTTATTAGGAATGTATCAGCTTAATCAATAAGCTGTTGAAAATACTTACAAATCTTTATACATTGATCTAACTAAATCGTCATTACAGTCCATGTTGGACCATGGCCATCTGCCTACTGGCAGATTCCCAAACAGATGATTTTATTTATCTTTTTTATGGGGGTAGGGTATTCAGTTCTACGTACATAGCTCTACAATCATATTAGAATGGGACCTACGTTTAAAGTGATTCCGAACCACTACAAACATCCATGGTACCGCCGTGGCTCGAAACCTATGGCATCTAGTTTCAGAGATATTGATTTAATATAGAATTTGCAAAAGCTTATCTACTTTTGTTTATAATAAAAACTCCTAAATTGAAATTTAAAAGTTTAAATTAATCTGCGTTAGTAAATAGTTAAAATTCCATTACTGAAATGAAATTTCTCTTTGAAAATAAAACAAAAATGTTTTTACGTCTTCATAAGTTTCTGATGAACATAAAGCGATCTAGAATGGTAAGATCAATTTGCCACCATGTTAATAAACAGGCTATTCTCCGTATGGTACCTAATGTGAATATTAATAAAGAACCAAGTGTTACAATTAAGTGGTTGCATCTAACTATTCTGTCAGATTCATAATTATTCGCTGTATAAGCTCACGTGTCTCGAATAATAGTTGCTTGGTATCTGATAAAATTATCTAAATGTATAAAACGAGTTATTTTATACAAAGATAATAAAATTATTTTTTACATGTTTATGAAACTTTAATACGTCTTAAACAAATCACGAAACAAAATAAGATAAGGCACGTTTTTGTCAAAACATGTTATTTCATTCATATTTTATTTATATCTCTATTTAAGGAAGTTATGCGCTAAATTGTAAAATGTGATGTACCGTAAGTGTAACTTGAATAGTAAAAAAATATTTAAAAAAATTTACGTATTTGAAAAAGTCTAGTGCGTTGTAGAACCAATTGCGTAGAGAAAAACTAAAATATGGCGTTGCAGTCAATGATAATTTAATCAAATTTTACACCTTTAGTACGTCTTAGGAAAACTACTTCGAGAAAAGTAGAATAAATTTTCTTAAAAAAAATGCTGTGTTTCTCGTTTAATCTTTTATTACTTCGAATTAATTTCATCATATACATAAAATTTTATTTAAAATTTATCTAGTTTTTCTCATTTCAAATATCCTAATTAGAACAGTGTAAATTATTAATATTATTTAGCATACGTTTAAGTTGGGTATGTTAAAATTTCCTAGATGGGAATTGTAAGTTAACAACCAAGATAATTTTTTTCCTTTTAAAATATTTGTATAAGAAAAGAATTTTTTTTAAATTAGCCTATTCAAGAGCATATTTCTCTTAGTAAAAAATCAGAAAATTTCATACACAATTACCTTGATAATTTAAATTAATTTCCAAAAAGGTTTAATCATTATCTTTGCAAAATGATATTAGGGAATATTTAGTAAAAAGAACAGTCTAATATCAAGAAAAAAAATTTAAGTAAATTACATATTAATTTAAATGATACACTTCAAATTTTTTAATTTAATTGGCTTAGGATACTATAAAATATAAAATAAACAAAATGGACTTTCTTTTAAAATTTCTGTAACATACCAATCAATTACTTTACAGCCTTTTATGTAAATAAAATAAAAAATGACGATGTGTGTATGTATCATAAATCATTTACTTTTAAAAACTTTAATTTGTCGCTCAACGGTCAATTTTGAAAAACTTTAGGCTAATTAGTTTAACGTGGATTTCGAACCACTGAAAACATCCCAACCTCTGCCAGGAACCTAAAGCCTGTGGTACCAAACACCAGAGCGATAGCCAATTGGCCATCACTCGCGGGGATAGCTGAAAAAACTTATACAACAGTTAGTTGCAAAGAAGAACAATTTTAAATGTATGAAATCCGTACTATAAAATGCTATAAAAGAAATTTGCCATATTTTGCACATTGGGTGGGCCTTATGTTTCGTATATATTTATTTTGACCAGACAATATTGTTAATGGAATATAATATTCTTTTTGCATTATACTCGACATTATGCCTATTTTTCATGCCAAACAATTAAAAGGCACTAAATTTAAATCAACAATAATAAGGGTACAATTTAATTTTAAAAATTTTTTTCATTAATCGAATCCGATTGTTATAAATATAAGATTCTAAAATATGAAATTTTTACTGAAATCAAAGAAATTAATCTAATTGTTTCAATAGATTAATAATCCATATGAATAGAGCAAAATATCCAGACAAATCACATGGTCTGAAAATCAAGTAATGACAATTTATAAATCTTGCATAATAATTATTTTTTTATCCATGAATTTAATACAATGAAAAAATAGAAGGGGAAACAGCGACTGTGAATGCTAAAACAACTTAAAGAATAGTTGGAGATACAGCATTCATTATTAATTAACTTGAAAAAGGACATGACAAATTCTTTTTGTATCAACATAAGGCTGTACCGAATATTGAAATATGTCTTTGACAGATGGTGGTTAATAAATTAACGACAAATAACATAGGCGATAGTTTGTTCAAGGTGAACATGTAACCAATCCGTAGTCATTCAAACTCCGCAGACGATAACTAGCAGAATTTCAAAGACCAATAATTCTAGATTCAAGCAGAGATTTATTTGTCCCAGCGGAATGGCAACGGAAGTGTCGAAACACGTGGGATTGATAAAAAGAACAATAATGAATTCTATCTGGGATCTTGGGCTGAATGTGGAATTCGTCGTCATCAGATAAAAAGCAGGCGCAAGATACTCACACTTTATTTTTTTTCAGGCTAATTTCCTGCAATTGGCGAGATATTATTCACAATGACTGATAAACCTTGATGATTAGGCAGGAAGAAAAGGTTTCTGTAGAAAGTGTTGGCGATCTTAATCATTATAGACTGGGTTTGAATAGCGGAGTTCGCAAGCTGAGGAACTATCTTTTTATGTGAATCTTGAAAATCTCGGGTTTTTATATATTATGTAGCTGGAGTAGGAAGTGTGAAGTTTTATGTATGTGATCTAGGAAGTGTGTAATTTGAAGTTCTGGATTGTTTTGAAAGGGTTTATTAATTTTTAATTGGGAAACGTGTTTTAGTCAGTCAATAGGACACATTTTTACATTGCGCTTTTTTTTATGAGTGATAAATTTCAGTGAAATTAACAGAACATTTTTATTTCATTAAGTTTTCATTAGTTAAAAAGAATTATAAACATAATTTTTTAGCTAATTTAACTATTTTAACGGTGAGGTTTGGGGCCCTGATGGCCGAATGACTAGCGCTCTGTCGCTCGGTACCACATGATTCGGGTTCGAATTCCGGCGATGACATGAATATTTGTAGTGGTTTGGAAACCACTTTAAACCATAGGTATGGCATAATATAAACTGTTAGCGTAGGACTGACGACCCCACCTCATAAAAAGGAAACATCTCTTGTTTTGGAATTTAGCAAAAAGACCTTTGTCTACCATGGAACTGTCGTGTCATTAAAGAAGAATCAAGAAGCTTAATATTTTTTTGGTATATATTATTTTCGATATTTATATTTCTTATTGATAGAATTGAAACAAAATTAATTTTAAATCCGTTGATCTTAAAACAGATTGTATACGTTCTAGAAAATATTTAGTTTAATTACTTTTCAATGAGTAACTTAATTCTTAACTGACATTAATAATAACGTAGTTTATTTCACTAAATATGCCGGAAAAATTCATTTAATAAAATCTGTAAATTCCATGATAATACACGAATTCCAATATAATTAGTGTAAATAAATAACCATGAGAATTTATAAATCTTTTTTCGCCGACTTCTAGAAGTCAAATTCAGTAAAATTTGACTTCTAATAATCCTAAGAATATAATTGATTATGCATAATAATGCTATATATATATACACGGAAGCACAAATTGCATAAAACCAATTCAGTCGGATTCAATGCAATATTTATCAATCACTTCGAATACCTCAAGGCATGTTGTTACATCATTAACACATCAGCATGCATAAATCGACAAGGATGTTATTTTTATTAGTCTTAAGTTTAATACTTTTTTTGTAATGCAGAAGAAATCAAATGGAGTAAATACTTAATCGGATTATAAGTTAATAAAATCCTCTTATTTTTCTAGACACTTAACGTCCGGTACCAAATATAGCTTTAAGCTTCTTCATAACCATACACTTTAGAGCATTTAGATTTACATAAACAGGATATAAAAAAAATTTCTTCTATTGGATAAAAAAACAAATTGGATTGCATATATTCAAAATAAACTTTCTTGAAAATGTGTTTCTTTTTTATGATGTATGCTGATTAAAGGTTTTTTACATTAAACTATTTAATAGATTCCTAAATTCATTAGTATTATAGGATATAAAAATTTTTATAATTTTAATATATGTCCACGAAATGGAATTCTGTATTTTGTTGAAAAATTAAAGTTAGCCCTGACAGCAGTTTATTTAGTTACTTTAAAAAAACATCGTTTCGCAAAGATGCAATAATATCATCATTTAAATTTTTAATATTTTTTTTTACACGAGGAATTTTTATACACAATGGCGTAACAATAAGGTGGCAAGATGGGCAAATTGCCACGGACCCCGACACTAGCAGAGAGTATATAAGTAAATAACCCACATTAGGATTAAGAAAGGATTAGCGCCATTTTGTGCATAAAATAAAGTGTTTTTCCATGAGGGAACGAGCTAATTTATAAATTATAAGGAATCCTTTTATGCCTTCAAACTTTCCTGAGGTATGCAATGCATTTACGTTATCTGTTACAATTCCTGCGACTATGGCTAGGGCTGAGAGATCATTCTCGAAAATTAAAATTGATAAAAACCTATTAAATTCAATGGGCCAGACAGATTGCGCAATTTGGCTGTTCTATCCATCGAACATTTCATGGCCCGAAACTTGAATTTTGATGCTGTCAATTTTGACACTTTTATTCAGCAGTCAGCCAGAAAGGAGAAATTTTAATAAATATAGTTTTTACTAAAAAAAAAACAGTAATTTTAATTTAATACCCACTTTAAATTTAAATTCACAGTATCAAATAAAAATAATGCGTATTTCATGTAATACATTTATTAAAAAGAAACTACAATTATGATACTTTGCATTGAGGGCCCTCCATTCGAAACAATTGGTTATACAATAAATTATTGAAAGCGTTTTATAATATTTATTTTTCTTACTATAGAAATAATTTACTTTATTAAGAAAAAAAAAACATAGAAAGGAAATCTTACTTCTAAAATTTCTTAATCTTTTCAAAGAAAGACGAATTTAAAAGAATTGAATAACAGATTTTTACTTATCTTTTACATGTTAAAAGCCAAAAAAAGTAACAATTTAAGAGCCCTATCTGAAGAAATATTTAAATCTGAGTATTATAAAACCACGTTAAATCATACATGATACTTTACGAAATAAAATGAAAATGTTCCACCCTAAATCAATCTCTAATTTGAAAAAAAGCTTCATTTTTTATTTTACTATTGCAAGTGCTGACAGTTTCACGAGGCACGCTTCATAATGTTGACCTATAAGGCATCAAAATTAATAAACAAACTGGATTTTGAACGATTGTCTGGTTGATAGAGGGTGGATTAACTTAGGGCGTCAACTCTCACAAAAGAAATCTGGTAGATGAAGAAATTAAAAGTGGATAAAATGACTGGAATTATATCTGTTTTAAAAGCATATCTTAGATAAAACTAGCAATTTTTTTTACTTCATTATTGTCAACGAATGATTACCTCTTTGCTGGATTTTAGCCCTAAGGTTGAATTTTAATGCATATAACTATGATGCAGATGAGGTTTATTTACTTGGATATAATTGCCAGCAGCTAATTTGGAAACTAGATAAATTGCCCAATATATATTAGTTTTGCATTCAATATTAGTTAAATATTGTTTAAATTCAAATATTTAAAAAATAATATCTTAAGATGTACCACTTTTAAATAATAATGTTGGAAATGTCACTTCAAAGTGATTGTTTTGAATTAAATTAATTTCACAGTAAAAACAAATATATGACAGAATTTGAAATCGATATTTCATTTGTCCCCACAAAATGATCGTTTGAAAGAAATTAATCAAAAATTCACAGTGAAAGAATATGTGATAGAATTTTAAATTTATGTTTCATTTGACACAGCAAAATGATCGTTTGAAAGAAACTAATTTCAGGGTAAAAAATAATTTATGATAGAATTTGAAATGGAAGTTTCATTTGTCACAGCAAAATGATGGTTTGAAAGAAATTAATTTCACAGTGAAAGAAGAATATATGATAGAATTGGAAATCGATGTTTCACTTGTCACCTCAAAATGATCCATTGAAAGAAATTAATTTCATAGTGAAAGGAGTATATATATATATGATAGAATTTGAAATCGATGTTTCACTTGTCACCTCAAAATGATCCATTGAAAGAAATTAATTTCACAGTGAAAGGAGAATATATGATAGAATTTGAAATCGATGTTTCATTTGTCACCTCAAAATGATCCATTGAAAGAAATTAATTTCAGAGTGAAAGGAGAATATATGATAAAATTTGAAATCGATGTTTCACTTGTCAGCTCAAAATGATCCATTGAAAGAAATTAATTTCACAGTGAAAGGAGAATATATGATAGAATTTGAAATCGATGTTTCACTTGTCACCTCAAAATGATCCATTGAAAGAAATTAATTTCATAGTGAAAGGAGAATATATGATAGAATTTGAAATCGATGTTTCACTTGTCACCTCAAAATGATCCATTGAAAGAAATTAATTTCAGAGTGAAAGGAGAATATATGATAGAATTTGAAATCGATGTTTCACTTGTCAGCTCAAAATGATCCATTGAAAGAAATTAATTTCACAGTGAAAGGAGAATATATGATAGAATTTGAAATCGATGTTTCACTTGTCACCTCAAAATGATCCATTGAAAGAAATTAATTTCATAGTGAAAGGAGTATATATATGTGATAGAATTTGAAATCGATGTTTCATTTGTCAGCTCAAAATGATCGTTTGAAAGAAATTCATTTCACAATAAAAAAAGAATATATGATAGAATTTTAAATCGATGTTTCACATGTCACAGAAAGATGATTGTTTGAAAGAAATTAATGCCATGGTAAAAAGGAATATATGATAGAATTTGAAATTGATGTTTCATGTGTCACAGCAAAATGATCATTTGAAAAAAATTAATTCCCGGTAAAAAAGAATATTTGATAGAATTTGAAATCAATGTTTCCACAAAATTAAACTATGTTTAATTTGGCTTTGTGTGTAATGTATTAAGTTGTAACAAGATAGATTTGGAAATACAGCATTCATTTAAGCACAGAAGTTATCAGAAATAATTTTTGTATTAAAGATCATATATAATAAATGTAATGTATGTCAATAAATTAAGATAAGAACTCTGATGATTTTGTGGCTGATACATTTTGAAGGACTGGATTTTTAAATGGATATTGAAAATAAAATTATAAACACTTTCAATGGATATAAAGTTAAAATTGTATTCACATTTTCATAAACTTATTTATTTTTCTTCAGTTTTTTCCTCATTAAGGTTAAATGTAATCTGTGAACCTTACAAAAGTAATTCATCAGTCCTTTTATTTTCCCGAATGGAAAATTGTGCCTCATTTACGATAGTTAATTACCCATTACTTAACTTTTTATTTTATTGATAACTAATTAGTTTTAGGTTTATAATTTCCTTTTCAAACAATTTTGCTCCAAAATAAACCTGCTTTTAAAATAAACTATGAATTTATAAATTAATTAAAATTCCTCAAATTAATTATAGAAGTTTATTAGAAAATTTTTATTAAATTCTAATTAAAAATATTTGTAGTTTTTGCTGAAATCAAACTTCGCAAGAATAAGTCATAAAAATATAGCCTTTATAAATTGATTGCATCCCAAATTTCAAAAGAAAAAGAATGTTGTTTAATAAGATGAACTAAATTTTAATAAATTCACATGGGGTAAAACGGAAATATTTACAGCTTAAGGGAGCATTTAATTAGATAATTACAATTTGTTTCTCATTTATAATTTACATAACCCTTTTGTTATAAGATTTAATACAAGTATCCATTTGAATATTAATACTTAAAAAGAAATTTTATCCCTTCTTGTATGCAATTACCAATATATTTAATGTAGTTAATTTAATTTATCCATGGTTATAAATTTAGTGATTTAGTGAAAATTAACATATAGGATTTAAGTTGTTTTAAAAACAACTTAAATGTTATATAATGTTAATTTTCTCAAAATACAAATAATATTATAATATAATTGTATTTTTATCATCAGTTTTTAATATATATGTTTATTTCTTTTTATAAAACTATTTGTTGTAAAATTTGTTTTGAGATTATACAGAAAAAATCTGAAAACAATAATATAAAATACTCTAATTCATTTATGTTCATATTTACTAGAAAAACGCATAAATTCCAAAGAAAAAACTGTTTAAAGAATGCAATTTATATAAAATCTATGTAAAGAATATTAACGCAAGATGTTTAAAAACGCACGTAGTTGAAATAAGGCTCTAAGATAAAACAACCTTAAATTTCAAACTGTTTTAATTTTGAGCTAATATTGCGTTAAAAAACTGATATAACAATTCAAATAGAGTCTTTGATGACCCAAGATATTTTAAAAAATTAACATTGATATTTTGTGTTTAGGTAATTCATACATGAAGTTTTTACAGAAATGTATCTTTCTTTTTTGCAGTAAACTTTCATATCATTTTTAAGGCTTTATATCAGAGAAAATTAAAAATGTCAATTAAACATTTAAACTGAGAAAATATTAGTTTAAAAAAATTTCAAAATCTTACCTGCACATCCTAATAAAATGCAAATGACTAAAATTTGTTTCCAACTTCTTCGCTTCATCTTTGGTGAAAAAAAAGTTATTCCGTTTTTTAGAATGATGATCAAAAATTCCTTCTGGTTATTTCGGATTCTAAGAGTACACTTATAAAATGAAACATTCTATTAAAAATTGCTCAAAAAATTGTTCTTCTTCATAGGTGATTCTCTATTTTATCACTAATACTTGCCGGTTTCCAATATCAATGCTCCTTTGTATGGTTTCGTTTATGTTTAGATTTTTTTAAATATTGTTCCAAAAATTTTTCTTTGAAAAATTAAAACGTTTTAGTTTTTTGACTGGTAAAAAGATAGTCTTCCACGAAAAAAGTAACAATATCAAATATTTCGATACGATAGAAACGATATTTTAATCGTCTCAGCTGTCAAACGATATTTTTTGATTTTCCAGAATAAATCTTTTCCAAAAAAGCATCAAAATATGTGAAAACTCGAGATTTTCTACGACATTCTTTTGACTTATTTCAAAAGCAGAATGACCAAGGATTTCTTTGCAACAAAAATTACAAACAGTCAGTTATTAGAGAGAAAAATCAGTTATTATCCATCAGTATTTACTTAATTTTGGATTTAAAAAACCAACTTTGAATAAAATTACGCTTCTTCAAACTGGCATCACTTGGTAGAAAAGAAGTTCTATAGAGAAGTTTCACATCAAAACACATCCAACGAGTGGATGAAGAACTAACTCACCAAATGAAACCGAACAACTTTCTTCTGCGAACTAGTTCTGCTAAACAACTAGCAGTCAGTGCCGAGTTTCTCTGAGTTAGACTCAGAAGCGAGGCCGATTCGTCGGACTCGTCAGGCCTGTTTTGGGTTGCCCAAGGCGATATAATCGAGCTTTCAAAATTCTTTTTCATATTTTCTTTTCAAAAAAGTTAAATTAGTCTGCCTACGTAACGGGTTGTGAGCGCGTTGGCGTGACGGGTGCCTTTTGGCGATCATTTGGCGCTTCATTGGAGACAACAAATCTATCGGAACAAGAAATGCTTTCTTAAAAAGCATTAACCCTTTGAAGTCGGCTGAACATGGAAATTTTTTTCTATTCGAATCGTTCAAGTGTGAATAATAAAATAAAAATGAAATCTTTTTGATTGATAGAATATCTTCTTGAAGGATGTTTACTTATTTTTTTTATTGTTCCCGATAATTATACAGTTCAAAGAAACGTTCTACGAAAACGTAATATAACTTTAATTTTTTTTATGTTTATGTATTTATTAAGGGATATATACTTTGCACTATCAATATTTTTAATTTCACAAAAAATATGTTACCAAGCAAACTTAGATTTTTGAGAGTAAATTCATTTTAATGCAGTAAAAATCACAATAAACATATGATTTAAAAAAACGAGATTCAACTTATAATTGTTAACGAATGTTGGGCACTTTCAACTAAGTCATTTGTGACTAGAATGAAAAACACGTGGCAGATTTAGCGTTACTCAGTGTACCTTATGATAGGAGATTAGTATAGTAGGTATACTCACGTTTTGTCATCACATCAGTAGAACGAATATTATATTCCCGAAGAGTAGCGAGGTCTTATGGCCATTTGCCTTGCGCTCTGGTCATTGGTACCACAGACTTCAGGTTGTGGAATCTTGGTGGTGGTATGGATGTTTGTGAGTGGTTCGGAATTCACCTTAAACTGTATGTCCCGATCTAAGTGCTAAAGTGTGCAAAAAATGACCGTAGAGCGACAAATAAAACCCTAAGAGTGTCATCCGGTTGGATTAAATATTCTACCCCACATTGAAGCGGCCTGGTGGCCAGTTGGATAGCGCTCTGGCCTTTGGTACCATAGGCTTCACGTTCGAGTTTGTGAGTGGTTCGAATCCACAGTAGGTCCCGTTCTGTTTAGCCCTCGTGTGCACAAGATGGCCATAGAACGACAAACCAAACCAATCCCCACATTGAGGGAACAGAATGAAATTGAGTTATAAAGATTTATCATGCCCATTTCTGGGATAGACATGTAACCTTTCGGTTCGGTATCGTTTGTCGAGTTTCTAGTGGATCCTCCTTGTTTCGGAAACAGAAAATGTTATTCAGCTGGCCGCTCTGTTCCATAAAATTATTATTACAACATGAATAATTTTTGGTAGAATAATTTTTTCTCTGCGAACTATCTTCAAGATATATTTTTTAAGTGATTTTTAGATGCTTCACAAATTTCAAAGTATTTTTTAATTTTCTGACGAACAAACTAATGAAAATGCCGAAATTTAAATCCACTGTATTGTATATCTTTAACAGAAAGTTGTTATTGATATTTTAAAAAACGTTCATTGTTTGCCTTGTATAATGAAGCAAATACTGAAAAATGGAAAATGAACGAAATTAAAAATTAAAAGTTAAAAAAAGAAATGAATGACTGAAAGAATGAAATGATATTGAAAAATGAAATGAAATAAATTTAATAATCCTTGAAAAATGACTGTTCAAGTCATTCATTTTTAAGTAAGTCTAGGTGTGTGTAGGTACGTAAAATAAGTGTTGTCTAGGTACGAAAGGATAGGCTATATATATATATATAGCCGATCCTTTCGTATATCTGATATTTCGGTATCTGGTATATCTTCGTATATCTTCTTTATGCTGAGTAAACTTCCTCAGTAGTAGCCATGGATTCTCTTGTGTGGTTGAATGACACACACTTCCTTTTATTATTGTATTTCATTTTTGATGTTTGCATGTAATTTAAGATACAACAAATAATTGCTACAAAACATTGGCCCATCATAATTAACCTTGTTTTTTACACGCACGCACGCACGCACACACACACGCACGCACGCACGCACATATATACACTGTGTAAAAAAAGTAGAAGGACAGTCATTTTTTTGTACAATATGCTTTTATTTTACTGCTTTTGACCTGATTTTTATAGAGAGTTGTTTTGTTAGAGTTTTAATTTACGTTAAGTGAAAGTTAAATGAGATTTTTTTACTTAAAAGTATTTTAACTTAGCAATGCAATACTTAATAACTTTGGGTGTGTGAAAAAGTAGAAGGACACGTCCAAAAAATCTATTTAGAAGCTGTTGGAAAGTTTATAGGCAAGTGTTTTTTTCTCTTTTAATTCCTTTTTAACAAGAATAAAATATTTAGCTAGAAATTCATAGTTTTGGTTGGTTTTAGGATGCCCAGAGGAATACCCTTAAGTAAGTTTCAGAAGGGCCAAATAGTTGCCTATAAAATGAAGGCAAAGGTGTGAGAGAGATTGTACGGCAGCTACGAATCAGTCCTAATACTGTTTCGAACTTCATAAGAAACCCTGAAAGTGACAGAAGAAAAAAGAAGACAGGAAGACCAAAAAGACTCACCCAACGAGATCAACGAAAAATCATTCGTGAACTCAAAACGACTGGTGGAAGTGTCGGCAAGGCGCAATTTCAATCAGGAATTACAAATGTAACCAAAAGAACTGTCTATAACTACATAAAACGCTTAAAAAAGTTCGTCTTCAAAAAACGGATGCACCATCCGAAGTGGAATGAAGGACACATGAAGAACCGACTGTAGTGGGCTAAAGACCACATGTCCTGGAGCTTAGAATGGACCTCAGTTATATTTTCCGATGAGAAAAAATTCAATTTGGATGGTCCAGATGGTTATCAGTACTATTGGCACTGTCTTGGTATTGAAGAAGAAACTTATTCTACTCGACAGATGGGAGGAGGGGGTTTAATGGCATGGTTAGCAGTTGGCTATGGAGGCAGGACAAGTTTAGTCTTTCTAAATGGTAGACAGAACCATACAGACTACATCCAGACTCTAAACTCAAATATTCTCCTGTATGGCACTGAGTTAGGAGGAGATGATTGGATTTTTCAGCAAGATGGAGCATCAATTCACACTGCAAATGGTGTTAAAGATTGGTTTGCAGCAAACAATGTTCGACTTTTACATTGGCCAGCTAAAAGTCCTGATCTCAACATTGTAGAGAACATATGGGCAATGATTGTACGTCGTGTTTACGAGGGAGGGAAGCAGTTTGAATCTGTAGCTGAGCTGCAGAAATCATTAAACTTTGTATGGGACAATTTTTGCCAAACAAAAATTCAATCTTTATACAGTTCGATGCCAAATAGGATCTTCGAAGTAATTCGAGCCAACGGGAAAAGAATTCCATATTAATTTAAATAGTACACCTCTTTTTTAGAAGTGTCCTTCTACTTTTTTCACTGATCATGAGATCGTCAAAACCAATTTTTTTTATTAAGTATACTTTTTTTTTAATTGTGTACTTTTTTGTTTTGCCTAGATACAGGTATCTGCATGTAAAAACGTTGTGAATAAATTAATTGTTTAAAAAATGCGTCATTATTCATTTATCAAAAATAATCTAATGTCCTTCTACTTTTTTCACGCAGTGTATATATATATATATATATATGGGTGTACAAGTATTTAATACAGGAAAATCTTCATTAATATCTATATTTAACCATATAAATAATTTGAAAATCTTCATTAAAATCTATATTTAACCATATAAATAATTTGAAAATCTTCATTAAAATCTATATTTAACCATATAAATAATTTGAAAATCTTCATTAATATCTATATTTAACCATATAAATAATTTGAAAATCTTCATTAAAATCTATATTTAACCATATAAATAATTTGAAAATATGAAACTTTTCAAATGTTAGGATTTCATAACAATAAATAGCGTAATTTAATAATAATAATTCAAATTTTCTGGTGCTTGTTAGAGAACGAATCGAATTCGAATAACCAGGATGTCTCAGGAATGGTTACTAACTAGTTCCAAAAACAAATGTTAAAGAACTTCTCTTTCGTATATTATAAACTTAATAGTAAACTTGTGCAACATCTATCAAAGAATATAAATAAATTTAAAATGTATTCAAAAGAGTGTTCAAAACATATCTTTTCCTAAACTTGATTCCATAAAATATATAAATCGTTTCAATATAAAATCTCTCTAATAATACTTGAAATTGCATAATGCATAACTGAAACTACGTAAGATATTGCTAGTGTTATTTCAAAATGCTTTGTCAATATATTTATTTAATCATAAATGTGGACCAATAAATTTGTTATTGAAAGTCATGAAATTTTTATTCTGATCTTCTGTAAATTGTAACGTCAATGCTTTTGAAAGAAACAAGAAACACTGAAATGATTGTTAGAAACATTTTTTTGTTTTGAATTTTTGTATTACAATTACAATGTTGGTTTAATTACTTATGTTAAAATTAAAACATCCATTAATGAAAGTTTTGTACACATCTCCCCGATTGTGTACCATTATATAAAATTTAAGACGACGACTATCAAATTAATTTAAATATAGCTGAGTTTTAGGTATTCAACAAACATTTTACAATAAATAAATAAACTTTTTTTTTTATCTCACTTGGTTGACAGTCCCATGTCCAAGAATCGGTGTGGTCTCATGGAAGGAGATAAAGGGGATGCAGGTTCTGTTGTGATGGAACACCTGTAGGTAGAAGTCTGATTTGGCTGCGTGACGCTGAAGAAGGTGGGCAATGCCTTCCGGGATGGCTTTTAAGGGAAACTACCCCGTATTTGTGTATCACATGGGAGAAAACTTGGAAAACTCCCACAAGGTAGTCCAACTCACTATTCAAGATATTAAACACCGAAAAGCCCTCGTGTCAACAAAGCCACCAGCGGATTGAACCTCAACCCTCATGCTCACCAGCGGATTGAAACTCAACCCTTATGCTCACCAGCGGCTCGCATTGCACTGAGCCACGAGTCGGGCAAACACGTACCTTACAAGTATATATTATTCCTTTTGTAATAATATAATTTTGATTATATAATTGGAATATGTGAGAGAACTCAATAAAAATGTTCAATCACTGAATTTTTATAACATAGTCTTACACTGTGCATATGTAAATTTCTTTATCTTGAAGTAACCTGAATAGGAAGAAGGCTACAGCCATGCAAGTGAAATAATGTATGGAAAACCAAACCAGGTCTCCTAATAATAAAATTTAGAAAACAGCCTTTGAAAATTGAACATTTAAAAAAAAAGTGACATTTTTTAACAACCAACTAATACAGTTGATACGCTGTTCCGAATTAGTGCAAGATGTTTAATAGATTCTATTATTCATGTAACAAGAAAAAATTTCCAATGAAGTACTAAGTTGATACTCTTCCCATTTAGTTATGGAATTCTAATAAATCCTCACTTGCTAACCAATATATGATATAAAATAGTGTATCGTAACTGTTTAACTTTTATTTGAAACTCGACTCGCCTAGTGAATTTAATTTCTAAATCATCTAATTTTTTCTATACATGACTTTGTAATGTGTTCAATAATTCTTGTATTTAGGTTTTCAATCTAATTGTCATCTAAGCGTTATTTTGCTAAGAACATTAAACTCTAACCATTTATGTTGTTTCTTATCTCACTTGGTCGACAGCAACATCTAGAACAAGTCCAAGAACCCGTGTGGTCTCAAACAATAAAAAACATCTCCAGGATTTGAGCGCAAATGTTAAAGGGTAAAAAAATGCAGATTCTTTCTGTCTTTGACCTTGTGGCCCAAAGATATAGGGCACCCAAAGGGAGAAGTCTGACTTTACCCCACCCGGTTATACCCCTGTGCACTGTGTACCAATTTTACTTTCCTTTTATGCTGAGCTAAGGCATGGGCTACAGTGGGATTATTCTAACCCGGACTCACACGGGAGCTAACCAATTCTTAAAATAGCTAAGATAGGTATATAATTTGATTTAACTACAAAAAAAACATATTAACACATTGCATTAGAACACTTTTATGACATTTTATCAAATGCAGATTTCACGGTGGTGAATGTGTAAAACTTTTAATTTATGAAAGTTTAAATTTGATTCTTTGGTTCTTAACATATACGACAGGTTAAATTCAGGTTCCAAAACGTTTGTGTATAGAAAATAAACAAATTACATCACATTAAAAAAATTGTATTTCAGTAATTAATTTCTCCATTACTTTTGTCTGAATTATACTAAGTGTATTCACTTAAATGTTATAAAAAAAATCTTCAAAATATTTACTTTATTTACTGAGATATGTTTAACTTTCATATTTTTAAATCTCATATGTCTGAAAAAAGTTTATTCTACTTATTTTGTTCGAATTGACATGAGCTTATTAGCTCTTTTACGCTTAGATATATTTTAGCATTTTGCCACATATAGTTTTACCATAACTTTTATAGAAAAAGAGCAAAAAGTAGATTTTTATTAAAACTACTAAAATTGACTTTTACAAAACGATAATTTCATCAAAAGGATCAATTTAAAATCTGCTTCGATTTTTATAACTACAATATCATTCTTTATAATTTTCAAGTAAGAGTTTTCCGTATTATTGCAAAAATATTCTACAATTAATCACTTTCTTATTTTTAGTCTCAGCAAAAATAATACATATTTTCGAAACATTAACATTATACATAATTGTTTTCCTAACATTATTTTTATTTTAACGCATTATAAAGCATCTTAAAGCAATAAATAAGGATACAGAGATAAAACAAAGGATATCAAAATTCCAGTGATGGCGCAGTATTTTTTCCTTTTATTGTGCATCAGGCGATCTGCTGTCTGACAACTGAGTAAATATAGCTGTGGTAAACAAACTGGCATTCAAAATTGTCGAATTTTTCACTTCTTGTGATAAAAAAGACACCAAATTTAAGGTAAAACAAAAAATGTATTTATAACCAAAAACAATTCACTCTTTCAAGCAGCAGTTTAAATATTTTCTAAATATTGTCTTTTATTTCTGAAATGAGCATTGGATTTTATAATTGGAAAGCAGGATTTGAAACTCAACTCGCTATACTAACCAAAAGGCTAGAGTATCATTCCGTTCGGCTTTAGTTTAGTTTAGTTTGTCACTCTACAATCATTTTTTGCACACTTTAGACTAATTAAACAGAGGCCTACAGTTTACCGTGACTTCCAAACCACTAATAAACATCCATGCCACGCCAGGACTTGAACCTGAAGCCTGTGGTACGAAAGGCCAGAGTGCTAGTCAATTGGACATCATGCAGCTCCGTTCGGCTTTAAAAGGAATGTGAATAGAGGAAGGTAAAAAAAAACCCAGATAGCACAAATTTCAGACCCTATGGTGTGTTCCTTCAAAATTGTTGCGGCAAAATGTGATTACAATATAGAAAGATGATGCCTAATATATAACAGGGTAATATGGGATACATGTATTTTAGAGAATGCCGATTGCATATCTGCAGAGAATTATGGACACACAATTTGAAGGAGAATGCTACATATCTGCCATTTCAGTGACCAATGCCCTGAGCTCATTGCTTTCAAAAGGGGACTGATGGCCGAGTGGCTAATGCTCTGGCACTCGGCACCACAGGTTTCGGGTTCGAGTCCCGGTGGTTCCATGGATGTTTGTAGTGGGTCGGAATCCACTTTAAACTGTAGGACCCGGTCTGTTTAGCCTAACATATGCACAAGATGACCGTAGAGCGATAAACCAAACAAAACCATTGCTTTTAAAAATCTCAGGCGATTAACCTCAGACAAATCGTAAACAAAAACAATTATTCTTATCGGATTTAAAGAAGTGCTATTTCATTGATAAGTACAAAACTCAACCATACGTATTACAAATTTACAAAGGGGCCTGGTGGCTGAATGACTAGCACTCTGGCGCTCGGGGTTTCTGGTTCGAGTTCCGGCGGTGAAAAGGATGTTTGCAGTGGTTCGGAATCCACCTTAAGCAGTAGGTCCCAGTTTAATATGACTTTAGAGGGTAGGGCTAACACCCCTACCCCGTAAAAAGTCAGCGTCACGGAGCCAAATCAGACTTCTACCTACGGGTGCTCCATCACAACAGAAATTGCCTCCCCCTTTCTCTGCTTTCACGAGAACTCACGGATTCTTGGACTTGGTCTAGGTGTTGCTGTCTACCAAGTGGCATTAGAAACAATGCAAACTTACAATTTTTGTTTTTAAAATATTGTTGATGAACTCAGTTTTTTTAAAAACAAGTTTGATTGAAATAAATATTATATTTTTTACATAAATTTTTTTTAAATTTTGTTAGTTTGATGTTACATACCAAAAATGATAAGAATGTGTGCTTTTGCGGTCAACTATTTCTATGAATGTTTCAATTTACCTATCGGATACGTAATCAATTAATCTATGAGATGTTTCAAAGATTTGCTAATGAAAATCAAACATCAAGTGAAATTATTAGTATCATGTATATTAATTGTTAATTAAAACAATTCGCAAACACATTTTTTTTTTAAAAATCCATTTACTTATGATTAATTTGTGATTTGATGTCGTTACTGAATGTTTAAAATAGGCTGCATTCTTAAAGACGCTTATCCTTGAAAATTCATACGGAGGACAATATTATAATCTTAAACTAGTGAATGTAATTAGAAATAAATATCCCGTCATTAAGCAAATCAGCAAGCAAGAATTGATAGATAATTAGATTAGTAGATTTTAATAGCTTTCTTTATGCAGTACAAATATGTAAATCCTAGAAAGAACTAGTATAATCCGGATATTTTAATATTTCATTCTTCAGTGTGCCTTCCCATACTATGCACAAACGCTGGAAGGGATTCCACTGGGAAAGCGCTGTCAGTCTGCACTTCAGCACCCATTGGTGGGTTACTGTACGTGGTATATATGAGTCTCACTGATGTTCTATCCTCAACTTTCTAACTGGTAGGGGGCTACATAGCCTAGGTACGCGGCTGAAATGTCGAGGGGAAAAAAAAAAAAAAAAAAAAGACAGACAGAAAAAAAGGCAAAGTGTGAAACTAATTTGTAGGACATAAATTAAAATCCGCTAGTAGCGTTCTTTGCCATCCCCCCTCTTTAGTTAGCCTTTGGTAACACAGGCATCAGGTTCAAATCCTGTCGATGGCATGAACGTTTGTGAGTGGACCACGTTAAACTGTAGGTCCCGGTCTAATTAACCAAACGTGAGTACAAAATGACTTTAGAATGACAAACCAAACAGCCCAATAGTAACGAGGAAATGAAGGGGAATCGAAAATACTAGTGATGTATACAAAAAATACTAATGAACTCGACATGCTTATAGTTAGATTAATAATAATAACTTGTGCTCAATAAAAACTAATATCTCCGAATTTATTTTACAGTCTCTGCTTTCAGAAATGAGGGGGCACGATGGTGATTGTCACAAAGTCTGTAAAGCATCTCGCATCAATAGTTAGACTACTCGATGAGCTTCACGAGTTTCTTCCATCAATGCGAAGTAGTTACGCTAATAATCCTTTCGGATGTCAATATATTCCACTAATCTCCCTTTGGTGGGCTGTTTGACACATGCATAAGTGAGGAATGCCAAGCCCATCAAGGAACTAAAAAGTATCTCCTTCGTTTTGTTAAGTTAAATCATTTTATCTTATTATAATTTTAATTTCTTACTTCCTTCATACTATACTAAAATAATTATGTATATTTACAGTTATATTTCTCATATTTAAAACTGTTTTTAAACAAAAATATCAGATAACTAATTCGTGTCTGACGACACAAATTGGCTGTCTGACGGCAAGAGAAAATGCGACAGGCGTATAGTCAAATTAATAATAATTTATGTTCAATGAAAATAAATATCTCTGAATTTATTTTAAATTATTAGCTCTAATGTACTAAAAATCGCTCAGCAATAGTCAATTCGATTAACATTGGTTACTGGTCATCCCAGTAACACAAGGTAATCAATGATCGAAACCATTTCAGAGCCAGAACTCACCAGAATATTTAATTAGATAAAATTTCTTCTGAAAGTATTCATCAATAATTCCTAAAACTTACGATATTTATTAGAGAAAATCTATGAATATGTTTGGAGAAAACATTAATCTTTGGAAATACTTTTTTAATTTAGATAGTTTTTAATGTTAACCAGCCGAATGTCTCATTCATGGACCAATAGAAGTATGGGATAGCTAAAGGGCAGGGTGATTCAGATCATTCATCAGAATCTACATCCTGGAATCCGTTGCAGTCTCTGCTTTTAGAAACAAAAAAAAATTCAAAGGAAAGCATGTGTAGGCATCATGAATCGACAAACAATTGCTTTATAATTGTTCCAAACTTCGTCGTTATTGTCCTATTCGACATGATCTAGCCGCTGGCTAGATCAAGTCCACAAGCCTTTCCCAAGTCTTCAACAAATCATACACAAGATGAGGACTAATGTTTAATGACTCCTATCTGTTAATGTTCTGTTAATGTCTATTCTCTGTTAATGACTCCTCTCTGTCAACACCCACACATTTCAACAAAAGTTTATGAGAGGCTGCTCTGACTTACAGTTGAAGAAAATGTTTTGCCTTATATCAAAAGAGAGGCACTTAATATGTTCACTTGCAAACCTACTATTCGTGGTCTGGACGACTTTATTAGCTTTGAAGGTAAGGGGCAAAACCACCTGGAGCCAGCCTATTCTATCAGGGGTGAGTCGGATGAATTTCCATAGCTGATTGTTTATCTTGAGGTGGATCTCAGAGAAGGTCAAAAAATCATTTCATATCTGTATATCAGAGGTGCCTTCCTTGGCCAAAAGATGAGAAATGTTGCAAATTTTACGCCATAGACACTTAAATGTAAAATTAACAAAAGGTCCTCGCGAAATGCCATGGCAATAGGCTGTCCAAAATAAATATATATGAAACAAAACGCCTAACCAATGTGCAAAAAAATGGCGGTGTAATAATTTCGTTGATAGCTATATGTCCTTAATTTTGATGTGGCATTTTTAAGTACAGTTTCTATATATTTAAAACTGTTCTTCTTTGTCACTAATTGCTGTATAGTTTCTCCAACTATCCCGGCTGTCTGATGACAAATTGGTTATCACTCTGGCGTTCGAATCCTGGCGATGGCATTAATGTTTGTTGGTGGTTTGGAATCCACGTTAAACTGTAGGTCCCGGTCTATTTAGTTCAAAGTGTGCACAAAATGATCTAGAACGACCAACCAAACCAAATATCCCGATATCTGCTTAATTGCTTATTTAATATATTTAATTTCTTTTCCCCCAATTGAAGTTTTGAGTAACAAGCTGGAATTCAGAAAAACAAAATTCTTCGATTTTATTATTAGAAAAGTGATAAAAGACCACATAAAATTTCTATGATAAAAATAAGAGAATAACTATAAATTACAAAGCACAATAATATTTTCTTTTTTAAAATCTTGCATGTTAGTTTCTAAAAAAATCCCAAAGATGTTATAGATAATTAAAAATCCATTAAAATTAATATTGAGTTAAAAAATGTAATATCAAAATTATAAATAATAAATTATAAGATTGATATCTACTGGGAAACTATTTTATTTGCTATGAATAAATGAAGTGTTTAGAGGGTTTTAATACTATATTTCAATAAGTTGTTGTTTATAAATAAGAATATTATTTAAAAAATTTATTTTAAGACATTGAACATCTCTATAGAAAATGTAATAATAGTCCCTAGAAAGGAAAATTATTTTCGTTACATTGGAGACAGATGTTCTAACAACTTTTTTATGTAACTTATGACATTTAGAACGATGTTTTTGAGCGTCTGTTTGCGTCAGAAATCTAAAAGAAAACCGTTAAAAAAAGAAATTGATTTGACTTTCCCAGTGCAAGTAAACGAAACATCTGTTTATTTATGTCGCACACGTGCCGGTTGAATCGTGATCTTATATTCGAAAAATAATTATAAAAATATGGAGTTTTATTAATAATATGTTAATAAAATTACATTTAATTCCCTTTTTTTTCGTAATTCATTAGTTGTACATTTTAATAGATTTTAGACATTGTTAATTAACTAAATTATAAAATGAATTTATAATTATCAATGTTTTGTATAATATATATCATCAATTGGAAATTGAATTTGTTAACAGAAAATTATAATCAATTTATATATTGTTCCTATTTTAATAATGTTAAGCATTTTGTATTTAAAAAAACAGCCATAGCATTATTTATTATGTAATGTTAATTTATAAATAAAAATTATATAAGAAAAGAAATTATATTTCCCAAGAGATTGTTGGTGGTAAAATACATGAAAATTTAATTTTTATTTTTTATTTTGTGCTAGTATCTGTTATTTTCTTTTGTTGTTTTCATTAATGCTCTGACATTCGGTGACGCAAATTTCGGGGTTCGAGACCCAGCGGTGCCCTGGATGTTTGTAGTGGTTCGAAATTCCCATTAAAGCGTAGGTCCCGGTCTAATGTGATTGTAGATAGTTGGGCGTAAGGCTGACAACCTTACCCCGTAAAAACAGAACATCTTCTGTCTCGAAATCTGCCAGTAGGTAGAGGGCTTTAACACAACATGAGGCTGCTGCGCCAATGAAGAAGAAGTTTGCATTAATATATAGTAAAATATATTTATATAAAATAATTATGCATAAGGAAAATATCCTATATATTCTAAAATAAGAATTAAATTATGTAATATGTATATATATATATATGTATATATTTATATTTATATATATATACAAATTCTTCTATTATACACTCTTCGCTATTCTATTATCTATTTATGTATATATTTCATGGTTAAATGACTAGTATTATGTGTTAGTTAAACTTTTCGTAAGTTGACAAGTTAGACTTTTATAATTAATAAAAGTTATAATTTCAATTTGTATATTTCTGTAGATAAGCAGTAACAATTATACGTCATGAAATTTACTGCTATTTCTGTTAGTGATTACAAATATAAAAATATAATTATAACTACCAAAATTCATTGTTAGCCACAAGATTTAATTATAGTTTAGAAAAATTAAAGACACTGAATACATTTTTTTCTCACCATCTAACAAACTTAAGAGCCTATTTGGCTTAGTGAATTTGATAGTTTGGTTTGTCTCTCTAAGGTCATTTTGTGAACACTTTAGGCTAATTAGTCCGGGACTTACAGTTTAACGTGGTTTCTAAACCACTCACAAACGCCAGGATTGGAACTTGAAGCCTGTAGTTACATAGGCCAGAGCGCTAGCCAATTGGTCATTAGGCCGCTTGAACTTGATGGAGAAGATAGTACAAAATAAATTCATCCAGTGCAATCCAATCAAATATCATATGAGACCGGGACTTACGGTTTAAAGTGGATTCCGATGAAGCATCCATGCCACCGTTAGGATTTGAACCTGAAGCCTGTGGTTCCAAAGGCCAGAGCGCTAGCCAATTGGCCATCAGGCCGCTTGAATTTGGTAGAGAAGATAGTACAAAATAAATTCCAATGAATTATCATATACAGTACAATCCACTGAAATGTCATATGGGACCGGGACTTACGGTTTAAAGTGGATTCCTAACCAATACAAACATCCATGGCACCGCTAGGACTCAAATAGTTTGATTGACGTAATATTTCGTTTGACTGTATAGAAACGACGCATAATCGGCCTTGACTGATACTATTTGACCCGTTAGTGTTACCCTATTTTAACATTAAAACACTCTGAAAATAACACTTTACCCACTGCCCATGAAAAATAAATTAGATAATGGCGTCAAACAGATGCTATATGTGTTTACCTAAATTAGCATAACTTATCAACTCTGTCCTCCCTGTGTTGGAATTCCCTATTGCGATATTACATACTTTAGGTTTGTTATAAAAATCCCACAGCTGACTCCCACCACATTCATTGTCTGATCGGTACCAAGAAAGTGTTGGCGACATTTCTTGGCTGCTTTTCTCGAATTGGGGTGAATCGCGACTCGTGTTCGCGATCCCCACTCGATTCCAGTGTTCCGTGTCGCGCAGGTGGAAATTCAGGCCGATTTCAGGACTTTTTTCACACACTTTAAGCGTCTCGCCTCATTAAGCGTTTTCACTTCTTTGGAGTTTGAGAAAAGAATTTTTTGCCCAAAAACAGTTCGTAATCTGTTTTGTAAGTAAAATTCCAGTTTGGCACCGTTTTTGTTCAAGTTCGTCTTCTTTTCAAAAAAAGTGTTTTTTTCGCTCGGTGATTTCGTGAATTTAAAATTCAGTTATTTAGGAAATTTTTTTAAAGTTAAATAAATTTTTTTTATCGTGAAGGTGAATAAATAATTCAATTAATTTAGTTCTTATAAAAAGCTTTTAAATCAATAAACACTTATTATTTGATTAAATTTTAAAACTCTCAAAAAGAAAGGGTTTTTGCAATGCATGCAGTTTTTAATAAATAATAGTTTTAAAGCATTAACATTAAAAGATTATTTAGCATTAAAGTATTATTAGATTAAAAGATATAATTTATAAAGCATATTTTAGCATGTTATTGATTTTAAGCATACATTTTTAACAAATATTTTAAAATATAAAATTATAAATATTCTCAGTGCAAAAGTTTTTTTTTTTTTTTTTTTTTTTTTTTTTTTTTTTTTTTTTTTTTTTTTGGAAGACAGTTTTTAATTAAAGTTAAGCGCAATAGTTTACTTAAACAAATAAAGGTTTTAGGCATTGACATTAGATTAAAAGTTATTATTTATAAAGCATATTATTGATTTTAAGCGTACATTTTCATAGATTGAATTATAAATAGTCTCAAAAGAGAAGTGTTTTTGCCATGCAGTTTTAAATTAAAATTTGAATGTAATTGTTTATTAAAATAAATAAAAGTTTTAAGACGTTAACATAAGATTAAAAGTTTATTATTTATAAAGCATATTTAAGTAAGTTATTGGTTTTAAGTATACATTTTTAACAAAAATTTTCATATATAAAATTATAAATATTCTCAAAGGAGATGTGTTTTTGCAATACAGATTTTAATTAAAGTTACACGTACATAAAACCAAAAAAAGGAATATTTTGGCATTAATTCAACACAAAAACTGATCTAAAGGGCGAAATATTTGTCATTTTTAAATATGAAATTATTTTTTAAAAATATAATCTTAAAATCAATAATATGTTAAAATATACTTTATAAAGAATAACTTTCAATCTAATGTTAATGACTTTAAACTGTTTATTTTAGTAAACTATTACGGGCTACTTTTAAAATAAATTAAATAAATAAGCTACTTTTATTAAAATAAATAATGATTTTAAAACATTAATAATAGATTAAAAGTTACTATTTATAAAGCATATTTTAGCGTATTATTAGTTTTAACCATACGTTTCGAACAAATATTTGATCGCAGGTAATAGCTTATTAAAATAAATGAAAGTTTTAAGACTTTAGCATTATATTAAAAGTTATTATTTATAAAGAATATTTAAGTGTTTTATTAATTTTAAGCATGCATTTTTAACAAATATTTTCGTATGTAAAATAACAATCGCATCTTAGATCAGTTTTTGTGTAGAATTAATGAAATTTTCCTTTTTTTATTTTCAGTAGTTTTGCATTCGTTTCTCCATATTACTTTTTTTTTTTTTGACGTTATTAAATAATAGATTTTACAAAATCTTAGTAAGTAAAATCATTTAATAAATCACTAAAGTAAAAACCATATTAATACCTTGCTTATACGAGCGTAAATACGTTATTGAGCTAGTTTTTTATTAAAAAGATATACCGGGAAAATAATTTTTATTCTTTTTAATCAGTTAATATTTTTATAACAAATTTTTTTTTAAATAATTTTGAAATTTTAAATAAAAAATTCTAATGATATAAATTTAAAGAACCTAACAAAAAATAACATTAAACAGTGAAATGGTCATAATAAATTATTAATTTTATTACTCGACGATATTTAACTTTAAAAAATTAAACATGAGAAATGCATTTATTATAAAAAAGTTAACAAAGAACCAAGTTTTCTATACTGTCAGTTGCAGCCAGAAGATCACTGAAGCATTTAAATTAATTCTTGATGTAGAATTTTACGATCAGCCAGAGTTTTATGATCCTAATCATGTAAAGATAAAGAATTCCGTTTTACTTTTAAAATAGAGTTCTAGAGCAACATATTCAAAACAAATATTTTTTAAAAAAATGAATAAAATATTTGATGAAAATCACAAATTCCATAAGAAGCAGGAATGACATCCAAAAAATCCGTATTTTTCTTAAGAATTTGCTGATTGAATCGTTCACTATATTTTTAAATTATATTTTTCGAGGAATGGTTTTTTAAATTATTAAAAATAAATTTTAAAATATTCCGAAAAGTAAAAACAATTTAATCGCAATCTCGCAATCATTAAGATTAATTATTTAAAAACAATTTTTTTTAGGGAGGAATTTACCGAAGTTATGGACCACTTGTTAGAATATAATAAATAATCGATAATAAATTTAATAAAAGTATGTAATGAACTTAATAAATGACATATAAATTTGTTTCCTATTTATTACAGCACTTTTTAGTGTTAAATTTTTTACTTCTTAAAACTTTTTTTATTAAAATAAGCAAATGATGGTTTACATATTTATAAAATAAGCAATTGAATTTTATTGTATCATTAAACCTTTGTAATTATAGATAGCACATAATACCATTTGCGATTCATAGTTATTTAATTTTAAAAAATGTACTTTGTAAGGGTACAATATATATAAAAATGTAGCTTGTATAGTATACATGTATTATATCGTACGCGCACTTTATACAATATATATACTTATATTGTATATATATAAACTTTATGCAATACTTTGTACGATTATATATACTTAGTACTTTGTACGAGTATAATGTGTAATAATTTTTGTTTGTATTTGTTTTTGTTATGTTTCTTGAATTTTTTTTTATTTAAAACATAAAATTTCGTTTGCTGTTGTAAAAAGGAAAACTTTTAAAACTTCAAAGCTATTCATTTAAACTTGTAAAAAACGAATCAAGTTTAACTCGTAAAAAAAGAATTTTTCTGAAATCTGAAAAGTAATTTTTAATTACCTGTTAATTATTCCTATTAAATGATAACCGGTAGTTATACCTATTAATTGATATGCTAGTTTAGAGACATTTTATCAGCAAATAGAGTACGTCAAAATATGCACTTTTCAATATTAAAAGATAATAAATTATGCAATATAAAATTATACGAAGAATTTGGTAAGAATATCAACTCGAGTTGCTTAAAAACGATACATTGGAAGAGCTTTAGAAAAATGAGATAAATTTTGATTTCGGTGATTTTCTCTGGTGTTGATTCTCGGTGTTCTTTACACAGACAGTTGTAAGCAATTATTTTTAGTTATAATTGTTGTTCAGTGACATTAGGGTCGAGGATCAATCCAAAGCCTTGTGGTATTCAGCATCTAGCCTCGTGAGTCGGACTACCTGATTGGAGTTTTCCGAGTTTTCTCCCATACGATACCCAAATACGGGGTACTTCCCCCATAAATCCTCCGGGAACGCCCTGCCCTTCTTTTTCAGCATAACTGAGATAAGTCAAACTTCTACCTGCGGGTGCTCCATCATAACAGAAGCTTCTCCCCCCTTTCCCTACTTCCATGAGACCACACGGGTTCTGCATGTTGATATCTACCAAGTGGGATAAAAAACAAACAAAACAAATATAATTATGAGAAGAGAAATTCTTTTTTTCTCTTGTTGGTAACTTGGATAACGTACAATCCGCTAAAACTATGCCATGTCAGTAGTAAATGCCTAACATTAAAAAGTCAACGAAGTATTACTGCTTCAATGTTCCCTATTTACGTCAAAAATAGTTTTTGAATTAAGTTCCGCTATTTCTCTTTTGATTATGGACAAATAAAATTAAAACCAAATAATAAATTTACTATTTTAACCCAGTTAAATTTCATTGAAAGGATAGCCTTTTATCAAATATTTGGATAATTTCACACTGCAAGCATCCTATTATTGTATACTCCATACTGGTTCATATAAATTAATGAATCACAGTTTAGTGTTGCATATTTTTGCATTTCCTCGAAAAAATAAATTAACTTTCATTAACTTGGATATGAAATATTTACTGTTATTCTCACAATAATTTAAAATTCTTAAAAAAATTCGGAAGAGGAAGTACATATCTAACTCATTTACTTTGACCCTTCCTTTATATTATGCTTAATTGAAATATTATTATTTAGATTATCACGACGAAAAATTTCATTTGTATGCAAAACGGAAGTAAAATTCGTACACAAGGCTATAGTATGCCACATTATTTTCAGAACTGGTCGCGTTTTATTCCAAAACATAAAAAAAGGATTCAGGACTTTTTGACTGTAAGCAGAAGTCACAAGTATTGCACCAAAATCAACTGTTACCAAAAAAAAAGTTCCTAATTATTCGCCATGATACTTCACTTTCCTTTATTGTAATAAGATTTCAGGAAGTTATTGCAACACATACCGGTAAGTTTCCTACTCTTCAGCATTAAAAATAACCTCGGTCGTTATGCGAGGAATGGGAGTATTTTTTTTCTCTCTTTTAATTACTGTAATTTCCCTCTTTTTTACGACCAAAGGTTTACAAGAATTCGTGTTAAGTGACATGATATTAGACCAACACTTTTTTTCTGTGTTTTTTTTTATGGAGATACCCTATAACAGAAAGGGATACAACAGAAACCGTTTACTTCCTAACTTCCTCTTCCTCTGCAGTGATTAAAAAGGAAATTTTTTTATAATATCATCAGTTTAATTTAATTGTATAATTATATTCAAATATTTATATGCCACATTTCCTGATAAGATAAGATTCCATTTAATAATTATTTCAATGAAGAATTATTCCGTGAATATTATTGCATATAATTTAATGCAGGTATTCACATATTTGTGCAGCTTTAAAGAATCTTTTGTCACTTAGCGCTTAAAAAATTTGAAAGTTATTTGTGTATAGTGCCCGACTCGTGGGTCAGTTGCAACTTGGGCCGCTGGTGAGCCTTAGGGCTGAGATTCAATCCGCTGGCGGGTTTGTTGTAGATAGTGTTTCAAATAAAACGAGTAGACTCGATGGCATTTGGGATGTTCAGCCTCTTGCCTCGTGAGTCGAATTACCTGATGGGAGTTTTTTGGGTTTTCTACCATATGATAAAAAAATGCGGGATAGTTTCCCTTAAAAAATCTTTCCGCAAGGCACTGCCCTCCTTCTTGAGCAATACGGAGCCAAGCTAGACTTCTACCTACGGGTGCTCCATCCCAACAGAAGCCGCCCCCCTGCCTCCTTCCATGAGGCCACACGGGTTCATAGACTTAGTCTAGATGTTGCTGTCTGCAAAGTAGGATAAGAAACAACAACAACAACATTTGAGTATACATAATTTATTTATATGTAATAAAAATAATTGAATGATATTGCATTAATTTAATAAATGTATCAATCTTTGTACGATACTTATAATCAAAAGCACTAAAATCATTTTTCAAATAAAATTTTTTTCATTTTTTTTTGTAATATTCATGCTTAAAATATTTGCTTACAAATATATTCAAATAGACTTATACATGTATACACTCAGTTTATGTAATATATACTACGGCATCATTTATTTTGTTAAGCGCTTTTTTTAAATGTGACATAATTTGTACAATAATATCGTATCGTTTAAAAATATTCTATATCGTAATATCGTATCATTTAAAAAAACCCTTACTCAAATTGATTCTATGTATCCAAATTAGAATATTGTTGGAAAAGGATCTATTCTTTTCATCTGCAATAAATTAGAAAAAAGTTGAATAAAATGTTTTTCTGATATTGAAATGTGCTCTTTTTTTTTTATTAAACTAAAGCTGCGTCATCTTCCTTGTTTTAATTTTTTAACAAAATTTAAAATTTTCCAAAAAAATAGAAAAATGTACATATGATGAGGTTAGTGGAAGGGATTTTTTACGAACTTTTTCCGTTTTTGTTACAGGTTTATGAAATTGCCCTGTTGCTTTTGAACATAGGCTTACATCTTTATTGAAAATATCTGAAATCAAGGCGTTAAAGACATAATTCAAGTAGTTTATATTCATCTAATAACATATCCTGTGTATTTCAAAGCTTCCTGTTAACAATAGAAACCTGAAAAGTAAGTATAATTAACATATATTAATAGAGAAAATATAGATTTTTGTATAATTTTCAGATGGAAATAAATTATTTAATAAAATTTAGTTTATTTGAAATAATTTCCTTAAATAATTTAAACAAATTTATTTAACAATATTTTTATCAATGTAATTGTTATCAATATTTTTATCAATGTCATGGCTATCAATATTTTATTAATGTCCTTGTTAACAATATTTTTATCAAAGTCATTGTTATTAATATTTTTATCAATGTCCATGTTATCAATATTTTTATTTCAACAATTTATTAATTTTTAAAAAAGAATCGAAAATTTAGGTTTAAATATTTTATTTTTAAAAATTATAAACATCATTATGAATTAAAGTAAACAATTTAGAACAAATGTGAGTGAACATGAGCGATAAGAATCTTTTTTTTTTTTTTTTTTTTTTTTAATGAAGTTTCAGAACTACTTTTTTATTGAGCGTGATTGAAAAATAAGGAAAAAAAGAATTTAAAGAGTAAATAAAATTTAATAGTATTATAAATTTGTAAATTATGCATTTCTTTGATATTATTTTATTTCTAAGCATTTTTTAATTATTTCTACAAATTTTTTCAAATTTTCATTAAACAGATTTAACTGCTTTTAATTAATTCATAATTAATTAATCGCGCAAAGTTCCTTGTAAACTAACTAGTAAATCAATAATGCTAATCAATCAGACATTATTTTTGATACTTGAATGTAGAATCAGAATTAACTAGCTTATTATCTCTTTGGTTGATCAATAACAACATTAATCATAACCTGTTTAGTGCACTTACTCTCAATCAAAAACAAAATGTAAAAAATGACTCATCAGATAAAAATTATGTGATTGTAAAAGTTTCATATTGAATGGTTGAATTTTGGTGACCAATGATGAGAAACATTTAGTATTCCAAAGGATGGTGTGTAGAAGAGAAGACTTTTAAATTTTAGGACATAATTCCATTTGAATTTACATCCTTCCTATTCATTATGACTATATCAATGTCTCTTGCACACAATATCTACATATTAAAAATGTATTTTGAGACAGATATGACTATATGTTAACATTTACTACACATTTGAGTAGAACGATGCCATCATTCGAGAATATGTGCGGGAAGGAATGAACTATCGGAGAAGAACATGAAATACTGTAAGAAAAGTAGGGTGGTTCTTAGGATAGCTATTTCTTAAGAACCACCTACTTTTACTACTTACTACTACCACCGATAAGCATCGTTCTATTCAAATATAAATAGCAGAATTTCGCTGATTTATATTTGAATAGAACGATGCCTTCCTTCTAGACTATGTACTGGAATGGTTGAACCACCGGAGAAGGATATGAAATTGGAGTAAAGAAAGTAGACTGGTCCTTGGGATAGCTTGACATTTGGATAGAACGATACTATCATTCGAGAATATGTGCTAGAATAATTGAAACTTAGGAGAAGGACAGGAAATTGGGATAGTCAACCAATTGTAATGATTGAAGTTATAATTGAAATGATTGAGGTTATAATTGAAATGATTGAAGTTATAATTGTAATAATTAAAGTCAACCAAGATAGGCTCTCAGGCTGCGATTCCTAATTTTGATGTGCAACCGGAATATTTATAATCTTAAGGACCATTAATTGGCGTTTCATAGAAACAGGTGTGAGTTCATGGAAGCTCTCGTGACGAAGATCTCTTGTGTGTTTATATCGACAAGTGCTTTATTTATGATGTGGGATTGTGGATGAGGTCGCTCGATATAATTGTTTTCATTAATGAATATAGCATTGATTTCAGCCCCGCGATTAGGTAAGATGTGTGTAAAAAATGCAGGATTACTCAGAGATGCAATACTGATCTATTGTCCACCAGTTCACAATAGAACTGGAGGTAATGTTCTAATATGCTATTTCAATCTTAAGTGGACTGCGATGGCATCCTTGACTCATTTACAAAATCAAGATAAATGGATGACGTTTAAGTCCGTTTTATTGACCATCCTTTCCTCGCAGTCCTACATTTCAACATGATATTACTGATGGCACCTAGCAGTCTTTTCTACTGATTGTCTTCGAGTTTCATGCTGGCTCACCAATAGAGCACATCTGGAATCTGATGAGCTAACGTCTCCGATTGTAGTAAAATTTTGCTGATTTAATTCGACGCTAAGAAAGAATTTGGGAAGAAATCCCATAAGAGATATTCCCATTTGTGTCGACCAAAGCCAAGTCGAATGAATTGTTGTAAAATTTTGCTGATTTAATTCGACGCTAAGAAAGAATTTGGGAAGAAATCCCATAAGAGATATTCCCATTTGTGTTGACCAAAGCCAAGTCGAATGAATTGCTGCTGATTTAAAATTTTGCATAAGAGATATTCCCATTTGTGTCGACCAAAGCCAAGTCGAATGAATTGTTGTAAAATTTTGCTGATTTAATTCGACACTAAGATTTAATTCGAGCCAAGTCGAATGAAGAAAGAATTTGGGAAGAAATCCCATAAGAGATATTCCCATTTGTGTTGACCAAAGCCAAGTCGAATGAATTGTTGTAAAATTTTGCTGATTTAATTCGACGCTAAGAAAGAATTTGGGAAGAAATCCTATAAGAGATATTCCCATTTGTGACCAAAGCCAAGTGACCTGATTTAAGCCTAAGAAAGAATTTGGGAAGTCTATAAGAGATAATGCCAAGTCGAATGTTGTAAAATTTTGCTGATTTAATTCGACGCTAAGAAAGAATTTGGGAAGAAATCCTATAAGAGATATTCCCATTTGTGTTGACCAAAGCCAAGTCGAATGACACCTTGAATTGCCAGGAGTGTTCAACAGCTTATTGATTATTTAGTTGTATGTAGCTGTATATTTTCTGTACAAATACATCACATATATCGAATTTGTCCCATTTGTTTAATTAATTTCTACTTGGAGAATAGTTTTAATTTATATTAATGTTAAGTAATCATTTATTAAGTGGATAAAAGTATTTACTTAGAAATTTAACAAACAAATCAAAATTCGTCAAATTCCCACGTCATAATTATCCTTTTTAAATATGATTATGTCTTTGAATATAAATAATGAATGAATAATTTGTAAAAAATAATACTTCATTCAAAATATTATGAATCAACTATTATTTTTTACAAATTTAAATAAATCCTTATAGAGAGTAGGAATACATTGTTACTCGCACATTGCTTTTAAATCTTAACGCTTTTAAAATTAACTATATTAATAATTAACTAGTGATGAATATATTGGTTAAAAATAAAATATTTAATGATGTTATATAAATTATAAACACGGTATATAAATTATAAACCTGTTATATAAATTATAAACACGTTATATAAATTATAAACACGCTATATAAATTATAAACTTGTTATATAAATTATAAACACGTTATATAAATTATAAACATATTCATTGTTACTTTGACAGTTTCATTGATCATTTGACATCACGATTGTTCTTGATTTATTTTAGTACATTTGCATTAATTAAACTTTATTCAATTGCCATACCTGGCCAATTATTGAAACTTTGTTATAATTAAAGAACCAGTCGTGATAATCAGTGTAGTTCAAAACCAAATTAAATCCTTAACCAGATGAAGATTTCAGACAAAACTTCGTTCTCTTTCGAAATAAAGTACAGAGGTTTTCAAAAAACAGATAGAAAACAGCAATTATATTCTATTTAATATTCCACGCATGTGATACGAAAGATTGGTTCTGCAGAATGAATTATTTGTAAGCATTATTTATGTTTTTGGGAGAAAAACTATTTTGATTTTGTGTAGTCTAATTATTATGAACCTTAGGCGGCTGTAAATTTAAATATTCAATCGGCATAGATATCTAGATATCCCTATAAATTATCCAACTTCACCTTTGATCATTGAAGAAGAACTTCCACTCTCCAACAATTAATCGAATACTGTTGTTTACAGTTTAAATAGATGTGTAACGATATAAAAAAGGGCATATCACTTTTTTTTCACCCTTTAATATCAAGTGAAACTTGGAAAACCGTACTTCCTCTCCCATTTCCTAATTTGAATAAGGAAATATGGGAAAAGGAAAATTTGCAGTGCACGTTTCTCAGGAAAAGCAGGAAACGAAACACAGGAAAAGTGCTTTTTAGGTGGAAGATTTTTTTTTATTTCTTTCTTGACCAAGAGAAAATTAACCACTTTGGACTCCACACTCAATATATCATTCAGTTAATTGTTTTTAAATGACTTCTTCTTAGTCAATCCGTGACTGAGCAAAACTGGGAATTCATGGCATTTCAATTCGGTTAGTGAGTGTTTTAAAAATAAATGAATACACTACTGGCCATTAAAATTGCTACACCAAGAAGGCGACATGCTACAGACGCGAAATTTAAACGACAGGAAGAAGGTGCTATGATATGCAAATGATTAGCTTTTCAGAGCATTCAGACAAAGCAGGCGCCGGTAGCGATACCTACATTGTGTTTAAATGAGGAGTTGTTCAGCCGGTTTCTCATACAGAAATTGCATCTGAACGTTGTTGCCTGGTGAAAAGTTGTTGTGATGCCTCGTGTAAGACGCAGACTAGCACTAGCACGTTTCTGTCTTTGATAAAGGTCGAATTGTAGTGTACCGGGATTGCGGTTTATCGTATCGCAGTATTGCTGCGATTACCCTTTATTCGAGCCCTGCGAGACCCTACGTTTCAGCAGGATAATGCACGACCGTATGTTGCCGTTATTGTATGGACCTTCTATAATACAGAAAATGTTCGGTTGATGAGCTGTGGCATCGTGTTGAAGCTGCATGGGCCACCCGATCTCTGTTTGACTCAATACCCAGGCGCATAAGTGCTGTTATTACTGCCAGAGGTGGTTGTTCTGGGTACTGATTTCTAAGGATCTATGCAACCAAATTTCTTGAAAATTTAATCACTTGTTATTTCCAGAATAATATATTTGTCCAATAAATATAATTTTGTTATCTGCATTTCTTCCTGGTGTAGAAGTTTTAATGGTCAGTAGTGTAAATAAACCCCAAATAGAAAGACTGAACGAAACCGTCTGGCAGTTAGTAAAAATGTTCTCACCTAACTGTGAGTTCGTATTTTTATCTTTTGTTGCGTAATTAAACTGCAATGATATCAGTAATTATCTGCTTAAAATATTAGCAGATTTTTTCCCCTCTTGTATGGGGAATTACTTTGTTATGATAGGCCTTTATCATCCTGGCAATAAAAACTGATGATTTAGATTTCTTAAAAGATATTAATTCCTTAGTTTTATGGCTTCAGTAGGTGATTCACAATCTCATAAAATGTCATTAAATATGATGACACTTCAGATCTTTATCTTGATAAAAAATTTCTCCAATAAAGCTTTGATCCACTTGGTGGTTATGAGGTGAAATTTCTCGAAATGTATAATACACATAACACCGCATACTTAATCATACTGAGGAAAATAAATAAATAAACTTACCTTTATTAAAGTATAATTGTAAAAATGTGTCATCATTGCTATAAAACATGATTTAGATTTCCTTAACGACACTGAATTTGTTCAATTTTATATCCAATTATATTTTATAGCTATAGACAAATAACAGCACTTTAAAATTCATTTTAAAGATTAGTGATATTAAATAAGACCTTTGTCATAATTGGAAGTTCTTATTAATTATAGGCCTTCTCAGATTGGGTAAAAAATTATTTCCTTAAAATATTTAACTCTAATGTTGTTAATTGTCTATCGTCTTTATTAGTAACCACATATTCGTGATAAAATTGAACATTAATTTCAATCTTATTTTGAAATCATTATTAAATTAAATTTGATTAGTATGTTTTTATTTTATTTTTAAGTGCTATATTCATTATAAATCACTATTACTCTATCATACTTAATCAATTTTTTTATTATTAAATCATTCTCTCCCTACTAAATTACTAGTACTCTGCCTATTCAAAAATTTATTATTATTAAACCACACTTATTCTCTATAAAAATAATTGCAAAATTTTTAAATAAGTGCCTTTTAGCTGTATTTATTAAGATAAATATTGTCATATGCGAGTATGATGTCCTCGTAGAGATCCGTCGCGTATTCAAATAAGTAAAGCTATGAAATAAAAAACAAAGTAAGAGTGTAAATTATGGCAAAATCGCAGAATAGGTTGGCGCTGGGATTTGGCATCAAAAATTATTTTCTGCACCAAAGTGCGCCAAGGAGAGGGTTGCTATTGTAAATGAAGTGAATAGTAAACAGAAGAAGAAATCTGGGTTACTACATTTGGCGATTATCGCACAATTTTAGTCACAAAAAGCGCTAAATCCCAACCTATTTTGGCCTATAACGACTCTTATTTTGCGATTTGGCTTAAATTATTATTGGCAAATAGATTTATTTCGTCGCGCAACACTAGAAAATTTCATTTCAAAGCTTTTATTTATAATAAACGCTGATTCTCTCGTGATTTTATTCATGTGTACTTTAAAACAGCCGTGAAACATGTGTTGCTAAATATAAAGATTGAACAATATCAAGTCACGTGCTCTGTAATTCCTTTTAAATTGTGTGGCTTTCAAAATATAAACGGATCATTGTTTCAATATCCTCAAAAGGATTAGTTCATGTTTATAAAAGTTAATTTAACGATTACTTAGCAGACTTCTCTGTCTGAATTCGGATGTACACTCTTATTTCTTGTAGTATTTGAACAATTGCTCTTCATAAAGTTCTAGAGTTATTAAATCTTGTTATATTCCTGTCGCTATAGAATTTGATAGTTGTAACAAATAGCTAGAATGATAGTTCTGATAAATCGATAAACAAGCAGAACCATAAAGTGCAAAACTCCCGTTCTTGTCGCATTCTGACCAATTGCTTCATAAATATATTGAACAATGGTGTACTGCATGTGTATTCGCCCAACAAAGTATAACACATGATAAACTGAAATTTTGAGAGGATTTTAGTTTTCTCTTTATTTAGAACTAATATATTTTTCATCTTTTAATATAATTGCATAAATTTATATATTGTATAATTATGAAACATCAATCTATGGTAATTTTGAACTATCAATTTTAGGTAAATGGACTACGTTAAAGAAATTTTATTTTTCAATATCACTAGATAGAAATATTAATTATTAAAAGTTTACGAATAATAAATTTAAAAATAATTCGATAACAGATGAATATTATTATCAACTTTTTTATCTAGTTGCAAGTATTCATTTGCTATTATTTTCAAACTTGTGGTTTCTTGTTTGTGGTTTCTTATCCCACTTGGTAGACAGTAACATCTAGACCAAGTCTAAGAACCCGTGTTGTCTCATGGAATGAGTGAAACGGAGGGGCAGCTTCTCTTGTGTTACAGCACCCGTAGGTAGAAGTCTGGCTTGGCTCCGTGACGCTGACTTTTTACGGGGTAGGATTGTTGGCCCTACACCCGACAATAATATTAGACCGAGATTTACGGCTTAAAGTGAATTCCGTACAACTACAAGCATCCATGGGACAGCTGGGTATCGAACCCGAAACCTGTGGCACCGAACACCTGAGCGCTAGTCAGAAAAACTTTCATAAGTTTATTATAACATCTTTGCAATTTATTAAAAAAATTTTTTCATAAAAACTTTTAAAATGAAAATTAAATTAAAAATTGTGTGCATGTTAATCACAAAAATGCTTCGTAATTATTACTTAAACTGCTAAGAAATTTTGTTTAAGGAGTGATTTTTATTGGTTGTTCTTAAATAATTTCGAACCAGCAAAATAAACACGAATTTAAACGCGATAATGATTTGACAATCTTTTTTCAATCAAATCAACTAGCTTTACTTTAGTAGTAACAGCAAAAAAAGATTTGTTTTACATTGGCTCAACATTTTGTAATTGGTATTGACAGGTTAAAAAATGCTTCCTTTTTTTTTTGCAAAGTGCGATTAATGCTTACTTTTCCTTTTTTTATTTCGAATCGATTGCTAAATGTTTATTCAGTAAAATTGCATAACATTAGCTTCAAATCACTTAGAAAAATTGAAAAAAAAGAAACTTTGGATATGCTTAATCAACCATTTATAAAAAAAAAAAAAAAAAAACATATTAAACAGTTTTAAAAGAAAAAAGAACCCGACTACTGTAAACTTTGCAAGTTTTGCTATAAAGCCTAAAGATTTTGTAAGCTCTCTATAAAAGTAAAATTTATTATATGATAGTATAATAAAATTAGTTTTTTTGATTATTTTATTCAATCTTCAGTTAAATAATCTACGTTAGGTTTTAAGTAAATTATTTTAAACTTTTGAAATAGAAATTGAATTTATGATTTTTTTTTTGACATAGTAGCTTTTTTTAATATGATCTGTGGAAATGTTGTTAGCTTTTTGTAAAAAATTTTATATGTTTTAACGTCTATGAGATAAATAAAGTTGGCAAAATTGCAGAATAGAGGCATTTGGGTTTTGGCGTCAAAAAAAAAAAAAAAAAAAAAAAAAAAAAAAACATTTGTCAAAGCGCACCAAGTAACGGGTTGCAATTATAAGTGATGTGAATTGCAAACAGTATAAGAAATATGGGTTACCACATTTAGTGACTTATCACCCATTGGACGCCTATTTTAAGATTTGGCCATAAAATTTACTTTAAAATTTTATTAAATAAATTTAATTTTTAGTATATAAATTTTAAGAGTAGATTATTTGATTTCGAATTAAGATTAAAAAATAGAAATTGAAGCAAATAAATATAAGCAAAACAAACTTATTTGTAAATATATAAAAGTAAATAGAAAACACTTAAGCAACATTCTGAAGTACTCCAGTAATTATACTATTGATTATAGTATTAATTATTATTCCTGTGTACATTGTGAATTTTTAAACACACATAAAAGAAAGGAATGAAATCATAAATATATGGGTAAATATTAAAAATTAAACAAATGTATTTTATTCATGATATTTTTCTAAAAATTTTTGATCATTTGAATGAATCAAATATATATTCATTTCTTTTGATGTTGTTTATTATATTAAAAAAAATGATTTGCTTGCATTTATTAATCGTATAATGTAAAAACAGATAACTACTGTTACAGATCGTTCACATATCATAATATTTATAAAATGAAATTATATGAAATAGTGTATCTCGCTTGTTTTCTAAATACAAATCTGCATTTGAATCATCGTGAAATTTCTAAAAGCCGGTGAAAATAACTTTCAAATATAAAGTTATGAAGAACTTTTTCAAGCAGCTGAAAATATTAAATTTCTCCTACTTTCACAGTGGCATAATGGCCAATTGGAGCTCTCTGGCCTTTGATACCATAGGTTCCAATCCTGGCTGTGGCATGGTAGTTTGTTAGTGGTTCGAAATCCACGTTTAACAGTAGGTCCCGGTCTAATGAGCCCAAAGTGTACACAAAACGACCGTAGAGCGACAAACCAAACCAACTTAATTTCCCAATATATTACAAGATGCATAGATGCATATTTGCTAAGTTTGAAAAAGGTTATTCCCCTTTTAAAATTGAATTGTCAAATTTTAACCTTTGTTTTGAACATAACTTTACCAATGCTTCTTCAGTTAATTAATTAATTTTTTTCTTATAATTAAGTAATACATTAGAATCTAAATCATCCAAGTAAAAGTAAATCACATCAGTAACAATTTTCTTTTAAATGTTAGTACTTCATAAATTGTCATCGCCGATGGAGGTATTTTCTAGACATTTGTGCTTTTTTATCTTCGCCTTTTACTCTTTGGTACTATCTTATGCTTGTTTTTTATTTGGGGTGCATCTAGTCTCGGCGCATGAGAGGCGATTCTGTTCGACAAACTAGTCTTTAGATTCTAGAAATCATTGAAATATATTCGCGAATAAGAAAATAAATAAAGAAAGATGGAGAAAAGAAACATGCACCTGTTTTTTAGGTATTAAAACAAAGGATTTAATCTGATAAAACATGGAAGAAAAAGTTGCTGAGTAAGAATAAATTGTTGAAATTGACGATTTGCTGGTTTAGGGTGCAGCTAGTCTCGATGCTTGAGTGGTGACCTTATAAAACAAGTTAGTCGTTACATTCTAGAACTCATTGAAATCAGATATAGTTGTGAACAAGAAAAAAAAATATGCATTTATATTCTTAGACGCAGAAGAAAAAGTTGTCAAATTAGAGGAAATTAATGATTTAAAAGTCTAAAAGGAAAATATTATTTCGTATGCAGTAAGCACTGCAGTCTTCTCCTTGCTAGACATATTGCTTCACTACATTGCTGAAAGAAAGTGTACTTTCCCGCATAAGAAAACTATGAACTCTTTTTTTTCACTTTTTTAAATCTTATAAATGTAGAGTAACTTGAAATAAATTTTCATTTATAATTTTGTGTACTCATTATTTTTTTAATTGATTTTTTTTTTTTTTTTTTTTTTTGGACTTAATAAATTTTTTTGATGCATTCATTTTGCCATTGGCAGGTCTGCTTACTCCCAGTTTTTCTGCTATTCTAATTGATGGCAATTCGAATTAATTAAATTATACATAAATTAATATAAATAATAGGATATGTATTATACACAAATTCATAAAAATGCTATGTAATATACACAAATTCATAAAAATGGTATGTATTATGCACAAATTCATAAAAATGATATGTACTATAATATGCACAAATTTATAAAAATTATATGCATTATACACAAATTCATGTGAATGACATGTAAAATTTTTTAGCTCACTATAATTGGGAATTCAGATTCTTGCGAAACTGTTAGAGTTTTATATGATGCCAATTCAACAAAATTTTATTGCTGTAAAATGTAAAGATTTTCATTTATTATAATTTCTATACATGGTTATTATATCTAATGTCTTTTTTTGTTTCAGGAGATCTTAAATAAATGTGACATCGTACCATCTTCATAATGCCTTTAGTGAATGTAATGGTTTCCCTTCAAGCACTCGCTTTGGATGTCTTCGGACTATTTTTCCTAAGCCTAACCACCTTCTGTCAACCCCTGTACAAGGTTGTCCTCTTCTTCGTGTTTTTGTTCGAGTGTGCTTTGATGCTGGTCTTAATCACCATAGGATCGTCCACGATCTATTTTAATATGTTTAGGTACCATCGTTCTAAAAAATCGTCTTTTTTTGATGATTTCCTGGATTCTGCATTTACTTCGTAACTGTGTTATAGCAGTATGATTTTTTTTTTTTTTTTTTTTGGGGGGGGATATTCAAACAGTATTATGCATTATGATCAAAAACAAATTTGTATATATTCCATTACTTTTAGAATTTGTGATCTGCTGCTTATAAATTGCAAATTTCATTCCGATCAACCTTCTATTTGTCCAGTTACTTTTATAATATATATAAAAGAATATTAAAATCCAGTAATATATATATATATATATATTACTGATTTTAATTTTTTTTTGTTTTATTAAAACAGTATGAGAGTGCAGAAATAGCAGATCGGAAACTTATATCCCATTATATTTAGAATTTGTGACAGCTGCTTACAAATTGCAAATTTTATTCTGATCAGCCTTCTATTTGTCAAGTTAATAATTTAATTTTTAATATTTTTAAACAAAATTAATAAGCATTTCTCGATCAGTCATGTTATTGATATGATTATACTGAAGAATATTTATTATTTAAATTTAAATCATGAAATATTTGTATTCTCTTTATTGCACTAATACAAAAATTTGCAATCTTGAAGTTCTCTCTTATATATATCTATATATCTACTATCGATTTATCCATATGAATATATTACTACATTTTAATATTTTTTGGTTTTAATAAAACAGTATGAGAGTGCAGACATGTTCTTGAAATACAGTCCTGTTAGAAATGCAGTATTCCACTAATACAAAAATTTGCAATCTTAAATGTCGTTATTGTATGTATGTATACATATAAAGAGAGAGAGAGAGTACTGGATTTTAATATTTCTTGGTTTTAATAAAACAGTATAAGAGTGCAGAAACAGCAGATCGAAAACAAATTTGTATATATTCCATTACATTTAGAATTTGTGATCCGCTTACAAATTGCAAATTTCATTCTGATCTACCTGCTATTTGTCAAATTACTATTTTAATTTTTAATATTTTTAAACAAAACAAATAAACATTTTTCAACCAATCATGTTATTGAAATACTTATTCTTGAGACTATGCATTATTTAAATTTAAATCATGAAATGTCTGTATTCTTTTTATTCCACTAATACAAATAATCTCTTCAGTGTATAACAATATATATATTACAAGATTTTAATACTTTTTGGTTTTATTAAAACAGTATGAAAGTGCAGAAATAGCAGATCGAAAATCAATTTGTATATATCAAGATATCACAATACCATTTGAATGTAGTTCACGTTGCTTGTATCTCTCTATCATTTTCTTATAAATGTATGTAAACTATTACAGTATGCTTGGAGCATGTATTTCTTTTTTGGGGTGCATGAAAATTATTGTTCGGTTAATTAATTATTGCAATGTTACATTTTCTGACTGGTTTTACATTATAAGTGCTTATGTGGAGGATTACTGTAATGTCTTGTCCTGGGTGATATGAATATTGTATTTAACAGATATGACAATGGAAATGTTTACTGTGTGACAATTTTATTTTTACAGTAAGAAAAATGCATTATCTAAAATAGAAATTATTATTATAAATAGAAAACAATTTATTACAATTTCTATTAAGTGTTTGATTTAGTTATTAATATTAATTTGGGACTTAATTATTACTTTTATTTAATTAATATATATTTCATTCTGAACAATCTTTATTCGTCAAGCTATTTGAAAATAGAATAATACTAAATAAAATTAATAAATATTTCTCGATCTGTCATGTTGTTGAAAGGCTTATACTGAAGATTATTTATTATTTAAATTTAAATCATGAACTATCTATGTTCTTTTTATTGTGTTAATATAAAAATTTGCAATCGTAAATCTCTTCAGTACAAAAACACTAAATTTTTATGGTTTTGACACCCTTATATATGCTTTATGACACGAGTAAGAAAAAGTTATTTTTAAAATTAGAAAACGTTATTCCAGGAAAAATCGTTACTTCTGTTATTAACATCTAAAAATCCAAAACTTTTAATTTTATTGTTATTTAGTTTTGACATCCTTATGTAAGTTTTACGATATTGCTAAGAAAAATATGTTATTTTATAATGGAGAACACGTAATGCTAGTATAAATAGTTCTTCTTTTATTAATATTTAGCTTTTGCTTGTTACATGTAATATTTCTGGGGAAAAAATGGAACAGTAAAATGATACCTATGTATTCTACTCCTGACGTTTTCGTGAAAAACTGTTGAATTTTTTTAAAAACGAAAATTTATTTTTTGCGTTATGTTTTCTGAAATTTTCTGAAAATCAATTGCTTTTTTAATTTTGTGTATTTATATTCTAGAATGAAAATTTGAGTTGCACATCCTTTATACACATCGAAAATTGAATTGCATTTGTTGTATTCTATTCGTTATTTAGAACTGTATTTTACTGATTAATGTCAATTGTATTCTATTCATTAATTTGAATTATGTTCAATTGTATTCTATTCATTAATTTGAATTGTATTCAATTGTATTCTATTCCTTAATTTGAATTGTATTCAATTGTATTCTATTCATTAATTTGAATTGTATTCAATTGTATTCTATTCATTAATTAGAATAGCATTCTATTCTTAATTTTAGTTGCTTTTTACAATTTAATTGGAATAGTATTCTGTTCTTAATTTCAATTTACTATTTAGTTATAATAGTATTCTATTCATAATTTGAGCAGCATTTTACTATTTAATTAGAATAGTATTATATTCTTAATTTGAGTTGGCTTTTACTATTTAATTAGAATAGTATTTTATTCTTAATTTGAATTGAATTTTATTATGTAATTAGAATAGTATTCTATTCATTAATGAGAATTGCTTTATATTCATGATATTTTCATGAAATATTGCTGGAATTTTTTCGACGAAACATAATCTACATATAACGTTTTCAGAAATTTTGAGGAAGTTTTGTTAATTCTTGTTAAATTTCTTTTATTTAATGTATTTAAATTACAAAATTAATATTTTAGTTACATAATTTCTGAACTTGTTTAAAAACTATTTAAGTTATATAATGGAAAATATTTTTGATTTTTGAGTGTTCAACTTGCTGGTTTTAATGAATTTATATCATTACAAATATATCAATTTCTGAATATTCTGTGATAAAAGTTGTTAATTAGAGTTGATTTGTTTGATTAATGTTCTAGTCACATTGAAACCAAAATTTAATTTTGAACAATTATTCATGTTTCAAAAACTTTTCAGACAAACTATTTTTATATTGTTTTTTATTGTTTGTTTTTTATTATCATTTCTTTGGTTTTGTTTTTTTATTGCCAACAAATTTTGAAACAATGTTTGTTCAAGTTTGTATGATTCAAATGTACAGTGTTTTAATAAATATTTTTTTTTTAACTTTGTTCATTTGTGTATTAAAATATTGTAAGCATCCTTACTCAGCTTAGGGAATTATTAATATGGTCATATTTATGTCATTTTTAATTTAACATAAAAATTAAGTATTATTGGGAAAAAACACTACATCAGCCTGCAACATCATTAAAGTCAAAATGGGACAAAATATAAATCATATGTCAAAATGGGACAAAATATATCTAAACAAACATAAAACATAAAATAGTTCTTTCAATAAATTAAAAATTAAAAAAACGACGGTTTTTTTTATCACGAACCTAAGTTTGAATTATTAAGATTATGAAAATTAATAATAGTTATCGTTCGACCACCTATTATGTGGAAAGGTAAACAAGTTTAAAGGCGAAAGTGGACGAATCGATTAATTGTTAGGGATGATAGTCAGACATACTTGACATACTTGAAACAATTTTAAAAGCAAAATGTTCGATTTCCAACTAATTTTTTTTAATAATATATGTACTACAATTTGTATTATTAAAAATTAGAAATATTTTTATTGTAATTGAAACTCGTCTTCAAATACCTTTCTTCCCTATTACGCCTCTCTGTTTGAATCCGTCCGATTTGGCAGTTTGCCAAATTTCCACACAATCGATAGTGGAACTGTTGAGTTGGTAAAAAATTATTCTTTTTTAAATACATAATATTAAGGATCTTGATTATTTTAATAACAAGCAAAAGATTTTATTTTAAATTTCTTATTTGATCGTAAACAAATGAGTCAAATCTTCATATCATTAAAGTGACTCCCGAACTGTGAGATATGCATATATAGGTTTCATTTAAAACAGTTAAACAGTTGTGCACTCATCACTATTGTATGATTGTCCTCGGGGTGTCATTTGACTCTCTCTACATTCTAGTGGAGTTACCAAGACAGTCCAGTTAATTTATAGACAAATATCATATATGCAGAGGTGGAGAGGCAAAGTCTGCATTCAAACATTTTTGATACAGTTCGAGTCAAGAATCGGTTAAAGAGGTTTGACTCCCTATTTTTCTTATAAAAATAATTTTTATGTTTACAAAATTCTAGGAATTAATGTTAAAATTAAATATTAAATGGGTAATTCAAATGTATTCCTCCATCTTACAATCACTAGCAAACACAATGACTGCTTTTTAACAGCAAACCAAATAAGTGTTGAGAGACTTTGCTCAACTTTGCTTTGCTGAAGATTTTAACAACAAAGATATTTTAGATAAGCAATGCAAAATAGAAGCGATTCTATTATTAGGACGCTCTGGCACTCGGTGCCATAGGTTTTGGGATCAAATCCCGGCAGTGAAATGGATGTTTGTAGTGGTTCGGAATTCACTTTAAACCGTAGTTCCCGGTCTAATCTGACTGTACAGCGTTGGATGCAGAGCTGACAACTCTACCCCGTAAAAAGAAACCATCTACATTCTAGAAATCTGCCAACCGACAAATGGTCTTGCCCCATCATGGGGCTGTTGCGCCAATGATAATGGTAATGATATTCTATTAATAAGAATAAAAATGATTTAATGTATTACAAATACAGCACCTTTGTGATCAAAATGTACAACTTTCTTTTGCTTGACTTATACTTGGTATGGTACATGTTACTTGCTTATTTGTTTCTTGTTACTTGAATACTGTTATTTTTATAGGCGATATATTTTTTCGTAAGCAAATGTGAATGTCTTTTAAGTGAATTAAATATTACACCTTTAAGGTAAGGAATATTAAAATTATTTAATATAAAGAATTAATTTAAAGAACTAAAAAATTAAAATTAAAGAATTTTACTTGAAAGAAAATTGATTGATTTCAATTTAAAAAATTAAAATTGTTTTTTATATGAGTTCAATAAAAGTTCAAAAGAGTTCAATCATATATATATGAGTGCAATAAAAGTCATTGAATTTATTTAATCAAAATTTTCAGTTTGTCCATAAACCTCATATTGCATAAAATTACAATAAAGAAGCGGGAGTTGGTATGTAAAATTGTATTTCCAGGATATTCTAGGAAATTTTTAGGTCGACTTCCTAATCTTGCCTGTGTGCAAAGGAATGAATTGTGTTCATTATTGTGATCAATGGCAATTGAATTTTATCAGGGGGATAAGTTTGTTATTTATCATAAAGAGGGATTTCTTTGCAAGGTTTCTTACACATTTTTTTGATTAAATCAATCCTAATGTCCGTGGGAATAACCTCATTGGGTACATGCCGCTCGGAATTAGTAATAACCTGCAAATTTTGGTTTGTAGAATTTGGAGCATTATAAAACAGGTTTAGGGTTGCAATTCTCCAGATAGGATATCCATATAGTTAAAGAGTTTCTAACAATTGTTTTGTAAAAAGAATAAAAAACTTTATTTTACTAAGCTAAAGGTAGAACACTTTCTCACATTCATAAATTAAGATGTTTATGAAACTTTTTAGTTACATATGAAATTTGATTCGAAAAATATATTTTTTTATTCAAAACAATACCGAAATAATTTAATTAATCTAAGTTCAAAGATTTTAATTTTTCCTTTCGTAAACATAATAGCATTTGTTTTGTATGTTTTAATCTTGTAATTTATCTTCATAAACATTTAAACTAGAAGTTTCATTTTAACTATGGCAAACAAAATACAGAAGAAACATTAGAAGATTTTAGCCCTTTATTGCAAAAAAACTCATGTATGAGAAGAAATAATAAACTTCTGATTTTCACCTCTATGCTTCGTTCTCTCCTCATCTATGCTTGTCCAGTACGGGCCTATGCCAAATCTTGGAAGAACAACAAAATATGACTATTAGATAAATAACGAATACCAATTGCTTCATGAGAAACGATGATATTCAAAGATCCATCTTCCCTGCTACCTCTCTAAAAGTACTGGAAAAAGCTTTCGGGAATATTCTTCAATAATATTGACAAGAACCAACATCTGGCCATTCAATAGATCGAACAATATGAACCTCACTCAAATTTTAAAAGACCTAGGAATATTCTGCTCTAACCTAGCTAAATTCAATCTTGAATTTTTAGACTTTCTCAATGACTCCTTTTAACTTCTGCCACCACCGGAGATGAGGCCTCTAACTGGACCAGTGAGCTCCAATAATCTTCAACTTCTAATGTTTTAATCTTGATTCGCCAAAGCTTAACTCACTCACACTTATTGGATATTTTTTATGTTGTTCTAATGCAGTTGACAATACAGAGGCAGTTAATCTTTTATGCCATAAGCAAAGGTTGCACTTCTGTTAGTCATTTAGCTCTACCCAGAGGGCACGTGTATCTTGAAGATATACTACGGACATGAGTAACACTACCTCTACAATGCTCCACGATCCTATTAGACTGGGACCTACGGTTTAAAATGGATTCCGAACCACTACAAACATCCAAGACACCGCTTGACTCAACCTGAAACCTGTGGTACCAAGCTCCAGAGCTCTAGCCGCTCGGCCATCAGGCCACATGATATTTTTTATAATAATTATATAATAGTATTTTTTATTATAATAGTAATATTATAACTGAAAATATTTTAAAGCTTAAAAACAATGTCATTTTATTAATTCCTTAATAAAATTATAATTTAGTCCATTAAAATGAATGACTTCATTTGTTTTATGAGTTTTGAATGTGATAATTATTGGTCCCCAGACATTTATAATCTGACGGTAAACATAAAGATACTTGATCCATTAATAGTAAGTTAATTTATAAAAATATTGCTTTATAAAAAAAAACTACTAGGCATTTTTGTGATCAAATAGTGCTATACATTTATGTTACATAATAAATTATATAATAGAGCAATAAAATATTTATACCTTTAAACTGCGTTGACCATTTCTTAATATATCTAGTTTAACCATTTTACAAGTACGATAAAATACTTATATTTCGAAGTGTGGTTGATTGTCAATAGCAAGAAGATAGATTTCAACATCAAGTGATTTAATGCCAAGGACTCAAATTTCAAATTAAAAGTGACTCATAGATCACAAAGTTCAATTTAATGAGTGATTTGTCAACGCCCAATGAACTTATTGAACCTTTTACTATTTAATTATATTACGAAACAATGTCATTGAATTATAATAAATCAAAATTTAATGTTAAAAGTTTTGAATATTAAATTAACATATTCAAAAAGCTAAAGGTATATGTATCCTTATAAACATTTTACGAAGTTTTTAAGAATGATATTTTAAATAAGAGAAACAAAAATTCATAACATGATCTATTTTAAATGAAATTTTCGTTACAAAAATATATTCCGTTTTGTCAATAAGATATGAAATAATTTATTTTTAATCTGGTTGTTTAAGAAAGGGATAAAAGGATTTTAAATGCTTTACTACCCAAGCGGTTTTTTTCAAGTTAAGATTTAAGCTACAAGCGAGAATTGCTTTGCTCATAATATGTGCATGTGTTCAAAGTGCTATTTTTACGAAGTTAATAAACTAAAGGAACTAATGAATAAAATGTAATCTATTTTTGTGTGAATAAAATGTAATCTATTTTTACTCTTTTTTTAAGCCACAATACATTTAATTCTGTTATAAAAATTATCTATTTTTAATGGGCTTTAAACGTCATTTGCTTATTTATAAACACTTCATTTATTTATTTAAATAAAAGGAGTGTTAGATAAAATTACGCTGTGTTAACTTTTTTGTGTTGTTTAGTGGCCGAAGTTCTGCACACAACCACATTTAGGTGCTTTTTTTAAATACTTTTGGACCAGACAGACCTTACGGATTATCTGAGGATCTCTTTATCTGTATTATCTTTTCTTAGTTCTTTTTTTTTCTGATTTCTTCTTAATAGCAATTGGATAAATTGAGACAAAGCAGTTAACGTGAGCATAAATTTCAAAATCAAGTTAAAACTTCACATATTAGCTATATTACATTTACCACAAATGTATATCACGAACAGCCCATCGCAGGATTATGATGGTTATTGCAGGTTATTAGAGAGTTTTTGCATACCGTAAGGTTAGTTACCGTAGGACGTCCGTTAGCTTTTTCTCCCTAGCGCGCATGCTCAGTTTCCTATGAGCATGCGCGCTAGGGAGAAAAACCTAACGGACGTCCTACGGTAATTAACCTTACGGTATGCAAAAACTCTCTATTATCTTTTAGAGGGATTGTTAGCGATAATTGTTTATAACTTTCCTCTGGTAGTTTGACAGTTGAAGTTTACACAAGTTATCACAATTGCTAACGAGTTTCCAAATTTATATGTTAGTCGCTACAATGGATACTACTGGCATATTCGAGCTGCTTGTTGATCAACTGGCTTGCGCTCTAATCACGGACTTCAGGTTCGAATCCTGGAGGTGGCATGGATGAATGTGAGTGGTTCGGAATCCACGTTAAACTGTAGGTCTCGAACTAATTAGCCTAAAGTGTGCAAAAACTGGCCATAGAGAGACATACCAAATCAAACCGGCATACTTAATCCGACCTCTTTTATACTTTACTGTAGGTTTTTTTTATTGGTCATCAGTGGTCCTCATGTGGTATTTGTCTTAGCCCCGAGCAGCCCTCAGACAGGCGATAAAAAGATGACTTTTAGGGACCTCTCTATCGTTCCAATTTTAATATATGTACTGTCAAAGCGAGTATGGGATAACTACTTCGAATTTCGATGTCGTATAATATAAAACCTGGGAAACAAACGACCTATTTATCGATGCTAGACGCTTTCAGTCAATCACCGTCAAGACTTCTCGTTTCTGAAAGAAGTAACTGCAACATCGTCATCGGATTGGTGCCTGAGTCTTCCTAACTGCATATATCACCAGCGGCCTACAAAGTGTTTTTTTTCCTGGAATACTAGAAATGTTACCAATTTCGCTAAAAGACCACTCAGTGTACCACTCAGATAGCATGAAGCAAGAAAGAAACGATGGAAAACCTTTTCATATATAAATAAGATATTTTTTCTGATGCCAGTCAATTCGTTAAAAATTAGAAATCTCGAAAAGCCTTGCAGAAATATCCATGACATTGATAGGAAAAATGAGTCATTCACCGTATCACCTGCACTTTATCGGAAAATAAAGTATAAATAGTATTATATTGTATCAGATGTAATAATAAGAAGAGCCAAAGGAAATTTTATTTCAATCTTAAGTAAACTAATAAAGTGTAAGATATACAGTTCTATATGATGAATAACAGCTGGATGAAAGAAAAATAGGAAAAAAAAAACTCTCTCAACTGACTCGTGGCTCAACGGTAACGTGAGCAGTTAGCACATAAATATGCTACATATGCATAATAATACATACTCATAATACAAGGTGCACATAAAGTCTCATTAATATCTAAATTGTATAATTTAAAAAATTTATTTAAAAGGCAAATTAAAAGTCTAAGTGAAAATAATTACTAAATTAAGGAAAAATAATTACGAAATAAAATAAATATATTCATTGCTTTGCATCATTTAGTTATTAATTTAATTTAATGCTGCCCTATATGGATATGATTAGTACACGTCAACAAAAGTGTTAGCAACAGTTTTGGGATTTTTAAAAACTTTATCTGCCGAATATATAAATTTGTCTGTTTTTATCCAAAATTACAATTTATAAATACACACAAGCATGAACAATTTATTAAAATATTTTTTTTTCAATTTCGGGCCCTAACAAATCCAAGAATAAAAGCGTTATTATCTAAATATTTTGTAAGATTAAGTATAATATTTTCAATTACTTTTTTCTTTTTTGCTTTGGGTATTTGTCACTCGAATTGGCCAAGTTGTCGACATCACTTTGATCGCTATATCAACATTATCTTTTAGAATAACGTGGGAGAAATACATTTTTTGAAGGCCTGTCAAGGCTAATTGCTCCACTTTTGCATTTTGTTTTCAAAGAGAGTTCTTATAAATAAGCAGCAGTGCGAAACTCATGTTACTATCACTCTTCTTTTCAAATAGGTAAAATATTTACAGGAATTGCAGCATTTAGAAATTTAACTACTGTGTTTATTTGCGTTACATTTTTTTTATTTAATAATAATACACGATTCACAATCTCCTTTTTCTACTCATTTTCATCGCAGTGACTGCAGCAAACAATACTACCTACTTTACTATAACTATAGTTATATGCTATGCTACATAATATTTTTATTTATTATTGTATCTTTTTGTTATTTTATATATATATTATGGATTTTAATTTTTGTTCACAGTTTAATTTTTATTTTTATTTTATTTTGTAAAAATTAGCATTTTTTGGTTAAAGTTCTTATTTTTGTAAAGAATATTTGTTGTTGTGTCTAATCTCAGTTGGTCGACAGATACTTCTAGATCAAGTCCATGGACCCGTGTGTTCTCATGAAAGGAGGGGAGAAGTTCTGTTGTGATGGAGCACCCTTAGGTAGAAGGTTTCATATCGCTGGAAAAGGAGGGCAGTGCCTTCCGGGAGGACTTTCAGGGGTAACAATCCGCAATTTGCGTATAGTATGGTGGAAAACCTGAAAACTAGGACCAACCAGGTAGTCCGACTGACGAGGCAAAATGCTGAACATCCCAAACTCCATCGTGTCTCTCGTTTTTTGAAAGGATTGAATGGAAGCTAGAGGATTGAACATTAGCTCAGCTAAATCACACCAGCGACACATGTTGGCACTGAACCAAAAAAAAATTTAATTTGATTATTATATTTCAAGAAACTATAATTTATTGCATATATTAAACACATTTGTATATTAATTTTTTTTTCTTCTGCCGATCACAAAATATGTATACCAAAAGTTAATTTTTTTCAAATAACTCATTAAATTAGATTTTATCATCATCATTGATGCAACAGCCCCGTGGTGGTCCAAGACCGTCTGCCTACAAGCAGATTTCGAGACAGGAGATTTTTTTTCTTTTTACAGGGAAGAATTATAAATCCCTAAGCCCAATAGTCATATTAATCAGGGAGCTATGGTTTAAAAGTAGTTTTTGACAGTAAACATCCATGACACCGGCGGGAATCGTACCCACACCTGAATGCCAGAGCGCCGCTCAATCGACCATCAGGCCCCATTGGATTTTATATACATCAAAACATCTACTGCAAATATTTTTATATTTTTTCAAGTCATTTAAAAAATATTGAATTATGTTATTGATATTTTAATAATTGAATTATTTCAATTACGATATTTTTTTTTAAATTTTTGTTTAGTACGTTTCGATAGTTGGAAAACCTTTTACAGAAAGCATTTCGTTAAATAAATAAGAAAAATATTCCAAAGAACATATTTATCAATCCAAACAAGGTAATTGTAAATAAACTGGCATTGCAGCTTACAATATCTTTGCTACAATCTTTTGTTATGTAACTCAGAAAGAAACTCCGTAAAATAAAAAAAAAATCAATAAAAACTCAATGTTTTCTAAAACAATTCCTTGAATCAATGAAATACACCCTGAGAGTTTCAATATGACAAGAAAACAATACCATTAAAAGCAAGTTCATTATTAGAACACTTAAAATAAAAAAAACATTCTATTAAAAGCTTAATATCTATTGTGTGTTGAACTTTCTTTGACTCAAGGCTGCTTTATTTAAGATCCCTGTTCGCAACACCCACAGCTGAATTGCTGTTATCTGAGTCAACCTTTACATGCTTTAATAGACACGTATGAAAGCAAGTCTGGGTGATAGACAATACGCTTTTGATCTTGAAGGGTGTGGCCTTCTTTGCAAAAACAATATAGTAGATGTTTTTGGTATTTCTCATTATGCTTATAATCTGGTCTCTCCAATTGTACGAGTAAAACACAACATGTTTGATTATACGTTCAGCTTTGGTACGTCAGCGCTGTAAAAAGACACTAGATTTATTGAAGATGTAATATTTATAGTTTTATCTTTTTTTTATGCATTACATAAAGAATGCAAAGACTTATGAAATATACTGGCAATATGTATAGGGCCTGAATGGTGGAGTGGCTAGAGCTTGGTACCACAGGTTTCGGGTTCGAGTCGTGGCTGTGTCATGGATGTTTGTAGTGATTCTGAATCCCCTTTAAAACGTAGATCCTGATCTAACAGGATCGTAGAGCGTTGCCGAGGTATTGTTACTCCGTGTACGTAGCTTATCTTCAAGCTACAGGCACCTCCTGGTGAAGTGAGTAATATTGGTACGGCGCTTACCTTAAGGCATTCAAGACAATTGTCTAAATATTTGCTACCTGCATTAAAACAAAAATATATAGATAGATAGATCTTTTAGATAGTATTTTGGTAAATAGTATTTTTTTTTTGTAATTGCCAAGCGCTAAATTTATTAGTCATATGATTTTTTTTTATCGATTTTGGTCGTATTGTATTTACGGTTGTATGATCACGTGAAATTTGATCATGGGATTTTTATTTATCACACTTTCTGGCATGAATATAGAATATTCATGTTTGTACGCAAACATATTTTATGACCGCTTTTGATCTTGAAGATGTGACCTTCTTAACAAAAACAATGTAAATGTTTTTGGTATTTCTCATTATGTTTATATTTTGGTCTGTCTAATTGTACGAGTATAACACAGCATGTTTGATTATACTATCCCCTTTCGTACGTCATTGCTGTAAAAAGACACAAAATTTATTGAAGATGTAATATTTATAGATTTAATAAGTAGCCATTTATTGATTATAAAACAAAGCTGTTTAATTTTTATCTGTTTTTCTATGCATTACATAAAGAATATGTTGTTCTGATGCAGCTGGCAAACTCTTAGACAATTGTCTTAGATGCCTTAAGGTATGCGCTGCACCGACATTACTGACTTAGCACTACTTCAAGATAAGCCACGGACGCGGAGTAACAACATCTCCGCAACGCTGTACGATCCTGTTAGACCGAAACCTACCGTTTAAAGTGGATTCCGAACCACTAAAAACCTCCATGACACCGCCGGGACTCAAACCCGAAACCTGTGATACCGAGGGCCAGCCATTCGGCCATTCAGTCCCTACATAAAGAATATAGGCTGGTTATATGTATTCCCTGTCACAAAGAAAAAATCGGAAAAATTATATCACATTTCGTTTTTTAGTATGTAATAAAAATAAAACACAATGTAATAAAAACGTAAATAAAGTATATGATGCGTAATTGTATATCAATTGAATGTTTTAGTGTTTGGTTTGATTTTTTTTGTAATAACCAAGCGCTAAAGTTATTAGTCATATGGATTATAGTTCATCATATTTTTTTTACGGTTGCATGATCACGTGGAATTTGATCATGTGAGTTATTTATCACACTGTCTATCATGAATGTAAAATATTCATGTTTGTCATCAGACATATTTGATATAAAGGTTCTAGGTAATTTGTTGATTTCTAGGTAATCGACCGCTTTTGATCTTGAAAGTATGGCCTTCTTAATAAAAACAAAATAGATGTTTCTGGTATTTTTTATTATGTTTATAGTTTAGTCTGTCCAATTGTACGAGTATAAAATAGCATGTTTGATTATATTTTCAGTTTTGGTACGTCAGTGCTGTAAAAAGACATAAGTTTTATTGGAGATGTAATATTTATAGTTTTAATAAATAGCCATTTATCGATTATAAAACAAAGCTGATCAATTTTTATCTGTTTTTTATGCATTATATAAAGAATGTACAGACTTGGGAAAGATACTGGCTATATGTAGTTTCTGTCACAAAAAGAATCTTAAATTATTTTACACGCATAACATAAATTTCGTACCTTCTTTCCATGTAATTAAAATAGTATAATAACGTAATAAAAAAGCAAATAAAGTACATTAATTGAATTTTTTAGTGTTTGGTTTAATTTTTTTTGTAATAACAAAGTGCTAAACTTATTAGTCCTATCGTTTATATTTATCGATTTTGATCATATTGTTTTTATGCTTGCATGATCACATGGAATTTGATAGTGTGACTTTTATTTATCACACTCTCTGGTATGAATATAAAATATCCATGTTTGTTCATAAATATATTTGATATACACTTTTCTAGGTAACAGACCGTGTTTAGAGCCGAAATTTTTAAATAATAATTTATGGAATTTATTTTATGCTGTTGTTCAAGTGGCTATAAAACATAAAAATGGAAATATACATAAATCAAAATGGATACATTAATATATTTTTTGTTAAAAGTTAAAAAGAATTCATAAAAAAAAATATTTTTTTACTTTAGGCAAACACTTCAAACTAAAAGTATATTTAAAACATGTCACATTTATTTATCTAAATGTAAACTTATATCCATTATGCATTATCCATTCATTTAACTAAATGAAAAATAGAATTCTAAAGTAAAAGAGAGTTACAGCTAACCTGTCGTTTAGAGCAAAAATAAAAGGGAAAACAAAATGCTAACAAATTATAAATAACTTACCTATCTATAACTTATAATAAAACTATCAATAACTTACCTCTATATTTAAAACATTTTACTTATAATATTACTTAACATTTTATTTACATTATAAAACATAACAACAATAAAGATTAGATTTCATTAGATTCTGAAAATTATTATAACAATTATGATTGTCATAGTAAGAATTCAGCATCCACGAGAACTATATTGCAGACTGCACGTGGAGAAAAAAAAAAGAAATGTTTAAACAAACTGGATCCAAATGAATTCGCACAAGAACTATACAGAGAATTACGTGTGGAGTGAAAAAGAAAAATATTTAAATAAATTTCACTTCAGATGTATGGCAACCGTATGTACCATCGTTTTAAAAAATTAGAACTTAGTTAGTCATGGCGTTATTAGTTGTAGTTTAGGCTTCGCGTTGTAGTGCTTACTTTGTTAGTTGTAGTCTGCCTTACGTTGTAGAAAATAAATTATATGTTTGTGTCAACGTCTCCTCTCAATTCTAACATTTCAATAATCATATTCACCTTAGTCCTTCACTCAAGGGAGATATTTCAGTGGATACCTGGCCACTGTGGCATTTTTGGGAAAGAGCAGGCCGATTGTCTAGAAAAAAAGAGGCTCGAAACTACTTCAAATGAGATCTTCGTGATCATCTACTGTCACTTTATTCTATAAAATTATATATCAAACAATGGCTAAAAGTCGTAAGTTACAATCTCAAGATGAAATTAATTCAAAGCGTTTGAAAGCTGAAGATCTTTTAACAATACCCAGCAATCCGCGACGGCATGCTGTCGCCCAGTTCCGACTTCTAACTGGCCACGACTGTCTAGCAGAACATCTCCATCGCCTTAAAATCTTTTCGAAGCCTGGATGACCCCTATGTTATTCAGCAGATCCAATGAACAGAGACCATGTCCAACAATGTGCCATACTTGACGGCGACTCGGAGACAGCGTTCTACTGGCGTGCGAGAGAACTCTTAAGGCAATGATTTCGGTCATCTTTGCATTTTTTTTTGGTCGTTTATTCTTTTGTATTCGTTTTTTGACTTGATAATTTTTTACTTCCATTTGCCTTACCATTGTGAATTAAAAAAATATTCACCTCATGTCACCATTTTTCGGAAACCAAAAATTCTACTTTCGTGAAAGTTTCAAAGTTACAGATTACTCAAAATTTAATTAACGCCAATACGCTTTCAAATATGAATACACCTATATTCGAACATAATCTGTACCATCATCATATAGTGGAATAACAAAAAAATATTCTTTCAGAAATTCAGTCTAAAGTTTTTAATGAATGAATTTAGTATCCTAGTACCTTCTGATTAAATAGCTGTATTTCGCCTTTAATGACTAAAAGTCTCATTTTTTAAAACGAATTTCGAGTTTTTTTCATGAAAATCGTGATTTAAATGAGGTGGGGTACCTTAATATATTACTTAGAAATAACCACATCTTTTTTGTGCTCAATTTTAAAGTAGAACATGTTTTGGGCAATAGCTTTTAAATGTTTATTTTTTATTTATTTAAAACTAGTATATATTTGCTTGATTTGATCTTTCATTATAAGTCTGAAAATATTTTTAATTTATCAATCGTATATTATAAATAAAATAAACATATAACAAAGTGTTATCTGTGCATCGCTGCATTACATTTATGAATTTGAAATGATAAAGTTAAATATTTTTGAAAATGTAGAAAGATATTCAGTTATTCAAAATCTGTAGTTTTATCGAAGATATTAATAGCATTTTAGAACAGATAAGTATTTAATACAAAGACATTAATGCGATTTGCAACAATAACAGAATTATAATTATTTTAAATGCAGTTGATTGTATCATATATTGTATGAAACAATAAGATGAATTATAATGTATGCATTAGATGTTTGGTGCTATTACAACATGATGATTTCAAAACTTTTTTAATTTAAAAAAAAAATGAAAACTACTGTTGAGTCATACTACTTGTCATCAAGTCGGATTTTCAGGAATGCTGATAGGAAGACTAAGCAATCCTTCCTATTATCAAATGAGCGCCTGATGGCCAATTGGCTAGCTTTCTGGCCTTCGGTACAACAGACTTTAGGTTCGAGTCCTGGCGGTGGCATGAACGCTTATGAAGGGTTCAGAATCCACTTTAAACTGTAGGTCCCTGTCTAATTAGCCTAAAGAGTGAAAAAAAGGCAGTACAACGACAAACAAGTATCAAATGAATGCAACCAATGTTAAAGTCTAACATAAATTTTAGTGAAATAAGTGATAAACTACGGAATTGTAAAGGAACATTTTTTTCAAGAAACATCTCATTTGCATGATTTAATAGCAAAATATTTTTTTTCTTCTTCTAATAACTGAGACAGCTGTCTTAAGGCAAGCGCTGCACAGACGTTACTCACTTTGCATTAACCAGGGGGCGCGTGTAACTTGAAGATAAGCCACGGACGCGGAGTAACAATGCCCCTGCAATGCTCTACGATCCTATTAGACCAGGACCTACGGTTATAAAGTGGATTCCGAACCACTACTCACACCCATGGCATCTCCGGGATTCGAACCCGAAACCTGTGGTACAGAGCTCCAGAGCGCTAGCCACTCGGCTATTCCGGCCCCTAATAGCAATATATATATATATATATATATATATATATATACTTTAACCTTCCAATACTAAAAACCTTTCTGATTGCTGTTCCTTATAGATTTGGTTTGGTTTATCGCTCTCTACGGTCATTTTTATGCACACTTTAGACTAATTAGAACGAGACCTACAGTTTAACTTGGATTCCGAACCACTAACAATTATGCTCTGATTCTACATTTTCAAAACTAATTTAACTTTATCATTTCAATTCCTGAATGTAATGCCAGGATTCAAACCTAAAGCCTGTGGTGCCAAAAGCCAGAACGCTAGTCACTTGGCCATCAGGACGTATTTCTTTGTAGAAAAGGACAACACGTCTAGTTTCGTTTGGTTTATCGTTCTACGGTCATTTTTTTTTTGCTAATTAGACCGGGACCAACAGTTTAATGTATTCCAAACCAATAAGTAGTCTTGTAGAAAAGGGCAACACATCTAGTGCTGCCATATATTTTGTATAGAAAAATACGGTTCTTTGCAATGTTTAAATCCTCAGTTTCATCAATTTCCTTTATTCTTTCGTCTAACGAAACTGACATGATTTTTCCTTTTTGTTCACAAATGTATTATCATTATTCCGTAGCATCTAGAACATATTAACATGGGCGTAGAAGCATCACATATCAAATGTTATAACTAATTATACTCCTCAAAAGCAAACTGACTGTCCCACCCAGAATGGTTAGCGAAAGAAGAAAAGTGAAAATTTCCCTGATAAAATGAAAATATTTTATTGTATAAATAAAATGTTACTGTTGTTTAAACTGTTGTACTACTTTGCAGTACATGTAATGTATTGAAATTTAAAGTTGCCTATGGATTTGATTTTTAAATTAATCTATAGATTATAGATTTGAATCTCTTAAAAAAATCATCCTTTGGCTTATGTTAGCTTCAATATCATGTAAACATGAAAATATGTTTTTACAGTATGTCACCATCAAAAATTGATGTTACATTTCAATATGCCCTTTGAGTATTTATTTTACATTTATTGTATACTGTGAAAAAAAAATTGTCCACTATATATCACCGTTCCCACAGAAGCTAAGTTATTCGTTATTGTAATTATGTAAATAATTCTTTAATTTTAATCCAATACAATGCTAGTTTACATTGTTTATTTGTCTTGAATTGTTAAAAAATAGAAATTTTATTAAAAATGTTGTTGCGTTCTGTCTAATCCTCAGTGTTCTGGAGTGCGGGACAGACATCCCATGAGTCGTCTACTCATGGATGGAGGTAAAGGGTGCAGCTTTTGTTGTGATGGAGTACCCGTAGGTAGAAGTCTGGCTTGGTTCCGCGTCACTGAAGAAGGAAAGCAGTGGAGAGGAAGGATCTGAGAGGACTTTTGGTGGGAACTACCCAGCATTTGCTTATCGTATTTCAGTAAACCCCGGAAACTTTCCACCAGGTAGTCCGACTAATGAAGCAAGAGGCTGAACAGCCCAAACACCATAGAGTGTGCTCGTTTTTCGAAACAGTATCTTATAAAAAATACACCGATTATATGCTAATATGATGAAAAATATTCTTAAATTTCATAATTTTTTATGCAAATTTGGTTATGATGGTTGGACAGATTTACTATAACACGAAATTTTAATTTTACGAAATGTACTTTCACATCTGTTTTCAAGAAGTTGCCCATTGCAAAAGTACCTCGCAACAGACAGAAATAAAATACTTAAAACATCGAATAATGTACTTAAAACATCGACAGTTATAGAAAAAATAACAAAACTACTTCTATTTAATTCAGAGTTTACCGATACTAAGTGTTATTATTGTAAATATTAATATAATAATGCATGCTGTAATGAAGGGCGGTAATGTGTGTTTGAATAATATATACTTCCCTATAAAACAATAGTAGTGTAAGTTAAATTAATAACCTGCTTTGGCACTCAATGCCACAGGTTTCGGGTTCGAGTGTAATGGATGGTGTCATGGAGGCTTGTAGTGGTTCAGAATCCACTTTAAGCCTTAGGTTGCCGTCTAATAGGACTGTAGAGTGTTGAGAATAGGGTTAACATCCTTCCCCTGTAGAAAAAAAAGAATACCTCTTGTGTCGAATTTTACCAGTAGGGCAGACGGCCTTGGCCTACCATGGGGCTGTTGCGACAATGAAGAAGAAGAAATTAATGCCCTATACATAAGGCGCCTCAGAAAATAGACTTTTAATTATTTAATGTGAGATTAATTAGATATTTATTAGGTAATATAACTTAATTAATTAATTTATTCATTATTTAATTATATTAAATAAATGTATGAAAGCTGATGATGATGATGATATGATGCACGGAAATGAGAACATCAAAAGTTGCTATAAAAATAAAAGGTGTTTTTTCTGTTATGTTTATAAACTTTATGAATGAATGTTTTAACGAATGAACGATTTAAAAGTGCACAATAATATATGAAAATGAATGTTTTAACAATACACAATAATAAGTTGAATAACACATCACAATATATTTTAAGTAATGTAAAAAATTTAAAATTCAGTGCGTAAGTAACGTTTTTCGTATAAACAGGAATAGTGAAAAATTAATTGCAAATCTATAATAAGAACTAAATTAGAAATCACAAATAAACCTTTACATTTTCGAGAAACTAATTTAAAAAAATAATATTTTGAAGTGCAAAGCAGAACTAGAGGTTTTTTAATATTTATTATATTAAATATTGAAAAGAAAATTTTTTTTTCATCAGTAACACAGCCTAAAGTATAGATTCGAATTATTCCATATAGAAATGAAAAGAATAGACGATGATTATGACAGAATATGAGACAGACTCGCATTGAAAATCTGGCTGTATATGAATGTTTTCTAAACTTCTTTCATACTAACTTACTCTTTATGCCTTATAAAAGTAGGGCATTGTCTCTGTACGTAAAAATAAATTTGAGATATTAAACGTAATCTGATATCTCAAAAGTAAGTAAAGTAAATTTGGCCTTCGCTGCCATAATTTGCGGGTTCGAGTCCCCGGCTGTGCGTGGATGTTTGTAGTGATTCGAAATCCACTTTAAACCATTGGCTCCATTTAATATGACTTCTACTACTACACCACACCACATCACTGTACCTAGAGCTGAGTTGCCCCAATACAGTTTGGGAATGATGTGGGTGAGAGAAGTCGGACTGGGCCCCGTGATGTTCTACAATCATAGGAGGCCGTGACCTACGGCTTAAAGTAGATTTCGAACCCCTACAAAAAATCCATGGCCTCGCCGGGGCTCGAACCCGAAACCTATGGCCCCGGAAGCCAGAGCGCTGGACACTCGGCCATTCATTTACCTATCTAATATTACTGTAGAGCGTTGGGCGTAGGACTGACAACCCTACCAAATAAAAAGAAAAGCATCCCCTGTCCGGCAGACGGCCTTGGCTGTTGCGTCAAAGAAGTAGAAGAAGAAGTAGTAAAGTAAAGTTGAAGGAGCTGAAGCTCTCGGTAAAGTTGAAGAATCTTTTCTTTACATAACGATTGTAACAAATATAAAAAAATGCAATATTAACGCACACATTTCAAAACCACTTTTCATTCTTCGGAGGAACAGCGTAATTTATGCATCAAAATAGAACTACAAAGCCATTTGGAGAAAGTCATGTATTCCTCAATAAAAAAGGTAATAAAAGCTGACTTTCCTTCTCTCTTTTGAATGTTAAAGAAGGTAGACATTTTGAATGAATAAATTGAATAACAATTATCTCGTTGACTGAAAAGGTTGAAATTCGAATCATGCTTGTATGACACTTTTACCGTCTATAAAATTTATAGGGTTTCTGCAAGACTTAAACCATGAATATCAAAAACAAACTTTTTTGCGCAGTGGTTTTTATATAAATGAAATAAAAACATTGTTTGCATTCTTTTTGAAACTATTTTTCTTGTACATTCAATAAAAAATTTTCCCTCGTAAGAAAATGTCATTCTGAATACCCGTTGGTTGGACATGAATACCATGGTGGATGTCATGTTGGGTTTTTAAACTGGGTTCAAAAGGCTCTCGAAAAGTTTTCAAAATTCAGAAGGTTAAAAAGGTTCTCTAAAGTTTCTAGAGTTCAGAAGGTTCTCGAAAATTTTCTAAAGTTCAACAGGTTCAAAATATTTTCAGGTTGGGTTTCTGTTCTATACTTTTCTTTTTCCTTTAGCCACACCTCAATCAGGAATTAGGGATATGTAACTCCCAAGCATTTTGAAAGGTGAGGTGATAACATCGGTAATACTTTCTGTTTATCACGAATAGCCAACATTAAGCGGACGACAGTGCCTCCCAGAAGGGCTTTTATGGGTAACGCTCGCATTTGCGTGCTGTAAAGGAAAATTCAGGAAAACTCTCAGCCAGCAACCTAACTATCGATACGGCATCTTTTACATGTAATGTTACAATCGCCATAGAATCGCCTCGTTCCAGTGATAGTGACAGTGATTACAACAATGTCGCTAGCGTATTCGAACCTCACCAATCCAACACGCTGCTTTTATTCTTTCTATTCTCTCCACACTTATCCTCGCATCTATGGATATATAGCACCCTACGAAAGGTTAGGGTGGAACATAGGTGGGTCTCATGTACATCACAAACAGCCATCCGACGGGTGATGGGCGAGGACAGTGCCTTCGGGAGAGGCTTTTATGGGAAACACCCCTCATTCGAGTGTTGTACAAGAAAACCCCAGAAACTCCCACCAGGCAGCGTTACTATTGATACGAGAGGCGTTTGCATTTTCACAATCGCCATCGAATCTCCTCGTTCCTGAAAACAGTGATTACAACAATTCCAGCGTATTCGTATCTCACCCTTTCAGCACGCTATTTTTATTCTTTCTTTTCACTCCACACTTATCCCCGTATCCAGAGATATGTAGCCGACTACCAGTTAGAAAAGTCAGAGTGGTCCATCGGTGGGCCTCATGTACACCACAAACAGCCAACCTACGGGTGATAAGGAAAGACAGTGCTTTTCAGTGTGGCTTTTAAGGATAACGGCCGGCATTTGTGTGTCGTATAGAAGAAAACCCTGAAAATCCCCATCAGGCAGGAGGGCTATCGATGCGAGACATTTTTACACAGATCACAATCGCATCGAGTCTCTTTGTGTCTGAAAGCAGTGACCATAACAATGCCGCCAGGGAATTCGAATCTCAGCCTCCTTCCACACTAGCTTTCGGATTCGAGTCCCGGCGGTGCCATGGATGTTTGTAGTGGTTCGGAATCCACTTTAAACTGTAGGTCCCGGTCTGTTTAGTCTAAAGTGTGCACAAGATTGCCGTGGAGCGACAAACGAAACGAAACCAAACCTTCCACACTAGCTGCGCATACTTTGGGGTACTCTATAAATCAGCAGCCAGAAAGTTCTTCCACTGTACTCGTGAAAGAACGGGGTAGAGTGCAAATACCCAGATACCACCCCTGGGTCATTCATTTCAGATTGTGGTATTCTTCCCATAGTGCATTTTCAATATCGCTGAATCTGATAAGCATCTATTCTACCTCTGATCAGAGCATAATAATTTAAGTAGCATATAATTTAAATCATTGAGTTAAATCATTATCTGCAAAATATTTCCCAAATAGCAGTGCAAATAATGAAAACAAATATTTTTTGCATTATTTTCCTGTTTGCCTCTTGTAGGCGGTGGAATAACAACTAATATAAAAAAAAAATTTAAGTCAATTCCTACTTTTTTGTTCACTCTATTGCAGAAAGTCCTTTATAAATAATTTTCATTCATTTTTTTTAAGTTTATCTGGCGCCATCTATTGGTAGATACAGGCAACTGAAATCTAAAAAAAAACTAAAATTAATGAATTAAATTTAATGAATGAATTAATATTTGAAAAAAAACTGTATTAACATCCAGTGTCATCCACTACAAGTTCAAAAAAAATGTATTTGAACTCGAGTGAATGAATGAAAATTATTTTATGAACGATTGAAAATTTGAACAAGATATATATAGGGAGAGTGTCAGATAATAGAAGGAATTGAAAAAGTAATACTGTATTTGATGTTTTCATTACACTTCAGGTAAATAATTCAATATATTTTTGCTATTCAATATATTGTTTCTGCGAAATAAAATTTTTTTATTTTAATTTTCAGGAAATAAAAACATGAAAAAAATAAGATAATAGGAAATGCCCAAAATGGCGGCATGGGACAGTTACGCTAGAAATCTGCTGCACTAATTTAATTTTTTTTTTTTTCATCATGGTTTCGTGTTAGTTCACATACAGAGATTTTTTAAAAGTTTAGAGCGAAAGTAAAATGCTATTAAAAAGAATTATGTAAACAAGCAGTTTGCAAATTAATATTCAACAAAAAATGGGAATTAATATGAAACCAAAAAAAGAGAAGTGCAATCTAATCTGATTGTAAAAGGACATCCATATAAAATTATCCACATTTTATGTTAACATGGACTACAGTTGCAATGTGTCAACAATGTGTCCTTTACTTAGTGTATTCGTGATATTAAATCTGATGTGATAATGAATAATGTAAACTGGAATAATCGATGCATCCTTGCGTATTCTAATGCTAATTTTTTTTTCTAATGCAGCTGGCAAACACTTAGCTGTCTTGGACGCCATAAGGCAAGTGCTGCATAGACGTTACTCACTTTGCATTACCCAGGGGGCGCGTGTAACTTGAAGATAAGCCACGGACGCGGAGTAACAATACCTCCGCAACTCTCTATGATCCGATTAGACTGGGACCTACGGTTTAAAGTGGATTCCGAACCACTAAGGACATCCATGGAACCGCCGGGATTCGAACCCGAAACCTGTGGTACCGAGGGCCAGGCCGCTAGCCACTCGGCCATTCAGGCCCTTCTAGTGCTAACTATAACTAGGGATTTCCTCTACTCTCATAATGAGAAATTATAAGATCTCGATGATCTTGAACGATATTTATAAGCAATATGTTTACTCAGGAAACGAACGGTCATTTGTAATTGATTTTTATTGATTAAGATCCTTTTATTTCCTATAAAATTTGCTTTCAAATATTTTGTTTATAAGTGTTCGTTATTGGGAATATATGTAAACCTAAGTGAACTAAAAATGATAAATTGAAATCCAATTTACAATTAAAATTTTTGTTAAAAATTTAATGTTGCCAATTTCTGTGCTAACATTATTGTAATATTTCTCTGAATTTATCTTAATATCTTTATTTTAATAATGATGAGAGACATGCTAATATCAATCAAATATATGTAAAATATTTAACATTTTAATATGTTTGTTTGTTTGTTTGTGACTAATCCTCAATGTCCTGCAGTGCAGGATGGACATCCCATGAGTGATCTACTCATGGATGGAGGGAAGGGGACAGCTTCTGTTGTGATGGAGCACTCGTAGGTAGAAGTCTGACTTTTGCTCCGTGACGCTCTTTCAGTCATATGAGACCGAGACCTACAGCTTAAAGTGCCTTCCGAAACACTACAAACATCCATGGCACCGCCGGGACTCGAACCTGAAACCTGTGGTACCGATTGCCAGACCACTCAACCATTCAGGCCCCACATTTTAATATGTTGTTGTTGTTGTCGTATCCTTCATGGAAGGAGGGAAGAGGAGGTGCAGCTTCTGTTTTAGATGGAGCATCCGTAGGTAGAAGTCTGACTTCTGCTCCGTGTCATGGTATAATTAGGGCAGCACCTACCGGGTGGACTTTTAGGGAGAACTACCCTGCATTTGCGTATCGTTGAGAAATGCCGAAAAACTCCCACCAGGTCTGACGCACGAGGCAAGAGGCTGAACATCCCAAACGCCAACGAGTCTTCTCGTTTTTTGAAATAGTGTCTGCAACAAAACCGCTATCGTATTGAACCTCAACCCTAATGCTCACCAGCGCGCACATTACCACTAAGCCATGAGTCGGGCAAGAAAATTTTTAATGGTTTCAAAGAAATATGAAAATGCAACAGAACGCTGACCTTCTCTATGAAATACTCATAAAAACATCACTTTATTATATTATAAATAAATCAATTAATATATTAATATTAAAGAAAAAAATCATCAGTGGTGCAACAATGCCATGTTGGGCTGAGGTCATCTTCCCACTGGCAGATTTCGAGAAAGGAAATTTTTTCTTTTTACGGATTAGGGTTGTCAGCCCTACTCACAATGTTTTACAGTCATAGTAGACTGGGACCTACGGTTTAAAATGGATTCCGAACTACTATAAACATCCCTAGCACCGCCGGGACTCAAACCCGAAACCTGTGGCACCGAGCGTTAGTCGCTTAGCTATCAGGCCCCAACAAAAAAATACGTATTATAAATAATAAATAAATACAAATAATAATAATTGAAATACTAATATGCCCCATGAAATACTAATCCCGGGTTTTGGAAGGTGTCCTTGGGGCCTGAATGGCCGAGTGGCTAGCGCTCTGGAGCGCGGTACCCCAGGTATCGGGTTCGAATCCCGGCGGTGCCATGTGTGTTTGTAGTGGTTCGGGATCCACTTTAAAAAGTAGGTCCCGGTCTAATAGGATCGTAGAGCGTTGCGGGGGCTTTGTTACTCCGCGTCCGTGACTTATCTTCAAGTGACACGCGCCCCTGGGTCATGCAAAGTGAGTAATGACTGTGCAGCACTTGCCTTAAGCATCCAAGACCAAGCTGTCTAAGTGTTTGCCAGCTGCATTAGAAAGAATAAAAATACTAATATACAAAAATAAATAAATAATGTACTACAAAGTTTGAAAGTAAAATTTTACGATTTCAATATCCATTATCCCCTATGAACAAAGCCAACGATATTTCCCAATTGTTTGAAAATGGCTCTAATCTTTATAGTCACAAGATCAAGGTCCCACTGATCTTGAACCTTCGATTTTTGTAGAAATTGGTTATCTATATTATAAGTATATATAACTTGATATCGGTTTAAAGTTTAATTTAAGATAGGTGTTTATTAGTCATTTATCTATTTATGTTCAATTCTATCGATGTTTTATCTTAAAATAAATAACAATAATTTTATTTTGTGGGTGAATTTTTGTCCTATCGTTGTTGTCATTATAGTAAGTAGGTCACGAACGCCTCTACTGAACAAAACAACTGAATTGGGTCAAATAATAATTCTCATGTTTCTTCATTGAAATATTTTTTCTGCGAAGGATTTTTCTAAAATAACGTGACAAGTCACACATATTAATTGTAATTTTTTAAATAATTTTTGTTCATTACATTTATTTAAAATAATTAATTAAAAGTAACTGCCATTCGATATTTTATTCTACATCAGATAATATAGCTCGATTCGTGGCCCAGGGGTAGCGTGCGCAGATTCGAATCCTCTAATTGTAGTCACTACTTTTAGAAACGAGGCGCAGTGGCAACATGTGCCGCTAGTGAGAATTAAGATAGAGGTTCCATCCGCTAGCGGCTTTATTGTAGATATTAGAGAGTTTTTGCATACCGTACGTTAGTTACCGTAGGACGTCCGTTAGCTTTTTCTCCCTAGCGCGCATGCTCATAGGAAACTGAGCATGCGCGCTAGGGAGAAAACGTACGGTAACTAACGTACGGTATGCAAAAACTCTCTATTGTTTAAAAAAATACGAGGAAACTTGATGGTGTTTGTGATGTTCAACATCTTACTTCGTGAGTCGGACTAGCTGGTGGGGGTTTGCGGGTTTTCTCCCATACGAATGCTTAGTAATTCCACCACAAAGTCCTCCCAAACACACTGCTCTCCTTCTTCAGCTATTCGGAGTTAAGTCAGACATCTACATACGGGTACTCCATTACAACAAAAGCTACCTCCTTTTACCTCCTACAATGAAAACACAGGGTTCATGGACTTGAACAAGATGTTGCTGTCGATCAAGTGGGATAAGAAACAACAAACTAGGGGAGTCGATGGAAGTAGGGACAACACGTATAAAGCATCTCGCGTTTCCAGTCAGATTGATTTGTTGGAGTTTTCCAGGGCTTTTTCGATACAACACTTAAATCGTAAGTAATTGAGCTGTTCATAGCTAACATAAAGGGAACACGAAGCGCACCCGCTTTCAAAACGCAAAGAAAAATAATGATAGTTTTTTGCAAAATATGAAATAAACCTTGACTAAATAAATTTAACTCAGCCGAATCGAAAAAAGAAAAGCAAATGGATAATCCTTAAGTATAAATTTCTTCTTCATCGGTACAACATCCCCCTGGTGGACCAAAGATGTCTGTCTATTGGCAGATTTCGAGACAGGGGATGTTTTTTTAAGGGGGTAGAGTTATTAGCCATACACACTACAATCATGTTAGAACCGGGACCTATAGTATGTTTTAAAATGGATTCCGAACTACAAGAAGCACCCATGGCACCGCCGGCACTCGAACCCGGAACCTGTCGCATAGAGCACCGGATCAGTCCCCCTGATTATTTATTGCATTTATAAAATTCCCCATTCTTGTAGATATGCAATCTAATAAATAGTCTTTCTTATAAAATACTATATTTCTTCATGCTTCTTCATCTTATAAGAAGCTATTTTATTTTCCAATGGCGCAACAGCCCTATGGTGGGCCAAAGCCTTCTGCTTGCTGACAGATTTCGAGACAGGAGACGTTGTTTTTTTAAAAGGGTAGGGTTGTCAGTCCTATGCCCAACGCTCTACAGTAATATTAGACCGGGACCTACGGTTTAAAGTGGAGTCTGAACCTCAACAAGCATATATGGCACCGAGAGCCAAATCTCTAATCACTCGGCCATAAGGTCACCTTAAGTATAAATAATAGAACAAAACTATTGGATGACAAAGTGAACAATTGAAATTTATCCGTTAAATATCTGGAGAAAACTTATTAAACAAATATCACGAAATGATAAAAAAAAAAATGTACTTGGTATAATCATATCCAACAATGTCAAGTACAAAATCATCAAAAACAGGGAAAGGATCCACTCCTCAAAACTAAACTGTATCCTGTTCTCCATACATGGCACATGCGAATAAATCCTTTCTAAACATCTTAATCTCTCGCCGTTCCCCCTATATAGTCAGAACCGCGGAACATACGGTTCAGTTTTTATTGTGCCAATTGAATGTAAATCTTGAGCATTCCAGTAAATTAATCCGTCGTCCCTTTTAAGAGAATTATTGTTACAAGTTTTATTTCGCATCAATGTGTCCTATTTGGACAAATAAATTTCAGCAGGCGATAAAGCTCGGCTTTAAACTGTGAACCGTAGGGTAATGGATTCGTTCTGTTCCAGTTGTTCGCTGTGTCAAGACCTACTCTTTAACCCTCGATCTTTACATGGGCCTTGAAGCCAAATGTCGTTCATTAGAATGGTACGTTGATTTTTAGACAATAAACTTGAACGACAAATTGGCATGGGACAGGGGATATTCTGATTAATCCAAGTGATAATGTAACGTTTAATCCTAAATTAATGAACTGATTTGAACTGTAATATTCTACTAATCAGCTGAGGGATCTCTATCATGATATTTGTTATAATAAATGAAAAACTTCCAATCAGCAAATGAATTATAATCAATGTGATTATAACTTAGAATTAAATGTGGCTTTTAAAATACTGCGATAATACAGTGACTCGTAATTTCTTTTTGAAAACCAGTCCAAAATGTTTTCAGTTTTTGTCCTGGATTTAGATTCCGCAAATTCCATTCAAATTTATCATTAAGAGGAACAAAAGTGATAATAACAATTTAGATGAATAATTTTTCTACGCTATTGTGTTTTGGTAAATATATTAAAATTAGCGTTAATTTACGTTACGTTAATTATTTTGATAAATTAAAATTACTTTTAAATCTATTCTTTTCAAAATAAAAGCAATGCAAATAAGAAAGTTAAGTTGATTATTATAAAAGAAATACCCATAAAATGGTAACTTGATCAAGCAAAAATATTGGAGTTGAATTCTTATTTTGGGTAAAATTTTCAACATATTAATAAAGATGTCATGGAAAAATATTTAAATTTAGTAAAGACTGTATATTTTATTGTGTATTTACATGTCCTAAAAATAACTCAATCTCGTCCAAGTTTGAATATATTTCATATGGAACAGTTATTTTCATAAAAATGTTACTTTAATGTCCCCTTTATTGTTAGCCGTATTAAAATATTTCCTTTATTGTTAACCTTATTAGAATATTTCCTTTATTGTTAACCTTATTAGAATCTTTTTTCTTTATTGTGGCCTGATGGCCAATCGGTTAGCGTTCTGCCATTTGGTACCACAGGCTTCAGGTTCAAATTCTGGCGATGGACGTTTGTGGTTCGGAATCCACGCGAAATTATAAGTCCCGGTTTTATTAGCCCAAAGTGTGTAAAACATGAGCGACAAACCAAACCACCAGTGATACACATAACACTACTGTAAGTTTCAGTAGTTGTTTTTTTTATCTTCTGTAATAAAGTGGTAAAACAGGTTAAAGATTCGAATCCTGGCGGTGGCATGGATGTGTATGAGTGGTTCGGAATCCACTTTAAACTGTAGGTCCCGGTCTGTTTAGTCCTCGTATGCACAAGATGACCGTAGAGCGATAAATCAAACCTCTATAATAAAGATTTTTTTTAATGATAAATGAAGCCACAAAAGGATTGTGGCTTCCTGATGTTGGTTGTAACAAATATTTAATGATAATGTGTTACACTGACAGCTTATCACAGTGACTAAACCATGTCGAAAATCAGTGATGTGATTTGCGACTCAGTTCTAATTTCTAGCATTCCTTCCAGTGATGACAGCCCACAGCTAGTTAGTTTTTCTTCTTTTTTCTTCAAAAATCCAGATGTTATTAATGATAAAAAAGAGAAAAAACTTGCTGACAATTTTTTTCAAACGCGGAAATTTTGACACACTTCGTACACATGTGATGAGTAGGAAGTGTTTTTAACTGCATTGTCAATCTGGAAACGGAAGTTGACTTGATAGAAACCTTGAGAATTTTGACACAAAATGGTTGATAATTAAAAAAAATAGTTCTTCCTCGCACTACTAGATTCCATACGCTACATATTCTTTCTTGCATATTCCCATTTACTGCACTCTATTCCTAAACAAAAAAAAAAAAAAAAAAAACAAAAAAAAAAAAAAAAAAAATAGCTACGGTTACAGTTTCCGTTATTTTTAAGAGATTTAAATTAATAACTCTATAAAGAGATTCAAAATTGCGGAAGTTATCATTTGGCTTTATTAAAAAAAAAGAAATTAAATTATTTAAAGTAAATGAGTTTAAGTTGTGGAAAAAGAAATATTGGTCATTGTACCACTAGAAGCCATAAGAATTTTGTCTAGAGCAAAAAAATTAAATGATAATTTTTTTTTAAATTATTAATTTTTTAAGTTAAATGTGAAATGTTTTTTAATTATAAGCAAGACAAGTTGATTATTATTGTCACAATTCTTCTCAAAACTGTTATTATAAAGATTTTAGTATTGATTTAAAAAACAGAATTAAATCTTTGTGATTAGATTTTAAATTTTCCAGATGACTTTAATTGGTATTTCTGAAGAAAGTGATTTATTCTTAATTGCAAGATTGTAAAAGAAAGATTACTATATTATTTAATGCTGATATTATTTTATTTTTATTATTTAAGATATCTTACAAAATCAGAAAAAAAAAAGAAAAAAATAATCAAGGAATAAAATATCTCCATTATATTAGGCAGGATTTACAACTACTCATATACCTCTTTTACATGATAAATACGTTCTTATATTAACGTGTAGAGAATTCGCCTAATTTTCATTAAATTTCTACATTAATTAAAAAAATTACATTTCGCCAACAATTTAATATTTCTGGGCAAAATAATTTTTTTTGCTATAAAATTTGTATTGACTTGCGGATTTATTTCTAATTTAGACTTTGGATCAAAAATATCATATAAAATACCGAAGTGATCAAAAATACCATAAAAAATTATATTTGATATTCCACACTTCGTGTTAACTCCAAAATCGCGTAAAATAATTCGAATAAAAATGAGATTCAGATGTATAAAAATTAAATGAACTGAAAACGGCATTAAATGAACTGAATTCAGTTCAGCTTTCTCATTTACAGGCTACTTAAATACTCTTTAAAATATTTAAACTATCAAATCTAAACAAGATCATAAACGCATAAAAAATTTCCTGATATTTTGTTTTGGAAGATAGAAAATGCAGTTATGATGATATTACTAACAAGTAATATAAAAAAAAAATTTTTTAATCAATTCCTACTTTTTTTTCACTATGCTGCAGAAAAGTCCTTTATAAATAATTTTCATTCATTTTTTTAAGTTTATGTGGCGCCATCTATTGGTAGATATATGCAACTTAAATCTAAAAAAAAACTAAAATTAATGAATTAAACTTAATTACTGAATTAATATTTGAAAAAACTGCATTAACATCCAGTGTCATCCACTACAAGTTCAAAAGAAAATGTATTTGAACTCGAGTGGATGAATAAAAAGTATTTCATGAACGATTGAAAATTTGAACGAGAGATATATAGGGAGAGTGTGAGCTAATAGAAGGAATTGAAAAAATATGCCTTTTTTCCGAAATTTAATATATTTTAAGTTCAAGGTGGTGTTTCCCAACGTGGGATGCATGGCCTACGGGGGTAAAATTTGATTTCTAAAGTGGGGAAATTCGAAAGGGGAATCGACCAGAGTTTTAAAGCAACCCTCTATTGTGATTTAGCTAATATACATAAATTTTCCAAACGAAACGGCACATCTTTCTTTTATATCTATTTGTTGAAAAAGTTTCAAAAATATTTATAAAGAGGTTTTTAATCCTCCTTAATCCTTAATAGTCACTATACAGTTGCATCAATGCATTGAGAGGCGACTGACAATTCGCCTGACGAAAGCAAAGAGTTATAAGGACAATTTTTCATGTCAATTTATAATAAGCGTTCGTTTAAATTGTTTTAAAAGTCCGTTGGTTTTAAAAAACACATTTTGAAAAGCTCTATAGTCTAAGCTGACAAACAGTTATTAACTAGAACAGACATTTTTTTCTGTTAATGTTTCTGTGATAAGAAGGAAAAAAAATTTATGTAGTATACGTGCATAAATATTTGTGTTTTAGTTTTATTTATTTCAGTTTTAGAAACATATAACACATTTTCCAGGAAAATTTGTCAAAGAGAAAAAAAATGTTATTTTACTGTTGTGTAATGTATTTAATATACATATACTGTTGTGTATTCTATTTTAACATAACTGAATGTATTTAAACATGCATTCTTTAAACTACATTTACCCTACTTCATCATCATCATTGGTGAAACAGTCCTATGGTCGCCCAAGACTATCTGCAGATTTCAAGATAGGAGATGTTTTTCCCCCCTTTTTATAGAGATATGGCTGTCAGCTCTACGCCGAAATATTTTACAGTCATAGTAGACCGGGACCTACAGTTCTGTGGAGTTTCAAGTGGATTCCGAACCACTACAAGCATCCATGGCCCCGAGCAGCAAAGCTCCAGTTATTCCGCCGTCAAACCATCTTAAGTATAAATGGTAGATCAAAAGTTTTGAGGACAAAATGATTGTTATACAGAGGACATTATGAGTGTTACTTTTTAGCCCCTTACTCCACTTCACTTTAAATTAATCCTTTTTTTTTATCCTTCTATATTCGGAGATATTTGAAAGATTAAACATTCAGGTTATAATAAAATATTAAAAATTATTATATTTATCCGATTTTTAATTAAAAATCTCTTTTTTTGGTTCTGAATTTAAAAAATCTGTCCAGATTAGCAGGTGTGATTTGTATAAAATAAACTTCTTACGAAAATATCCGAGCAATTGCTGCAATTATTCACATATGGGTCACCCTCTTACCATCTATAATAGGTCATCATTTTGCCATATCCTTACCGACACCAGAAGGAAGCACGGGAGGTGGGATGGATGCCCATTTCAACAGATCTCATTGACAAATTAATGATAGCTGAGAGAAGAGGATACATAAAAACTTCTTTGTAACCAAATCGGTTGGAATTAATGAAAACTGCATGCCTGACCTGCTTTGCGTTAAAAAAAAAAAATAATAATAAAAAGTTCATTGCTCACCGGAGAAAGTCGCTGAAGAAATGGCCAGTTAGCAGGATTACTTCACGGAGTTGCTATAAATTTCGTGCTGCGAGAACCATTAACACATTTACTGAAACCTCTTCAGATTCAGAGCATTGGGGATGATGGAACACTTCTGGCGATTTAAGATTCAGTCGTCTTTGCTTTCGATGAATAATTTACTTTTATTTTCTATTCAATTGGCATCTTCCAATTGATTCTGAATTGGAACATGAGAGGGAAAAGGTTATGAGCTTGTTTAAAATAATTTATTCGTTTAGAAGGTAGTTATGTGTCCATTGAAAATTTGGGCACAGTATGGCTCGAATGGTTGGGTTACGTCATTTAAATCAATATGACCGCAATGTGATGTTTTTTGAAAATTATTTCATACATGCTTGTTATGAAATATTAGTATGGATTATCTGCTTAATTATGGGTTATTTTGTTTAAAAAATGGTCTAAATTTAATTGTGAGCCCACTGAAAATATATTAAAAATGAAATTTGTGAAAAATCTATATTGATATCAATTTGTTTAAATGAATGCATTGTATGTTTGCTTAATCAAAATCTTATGTTGATATAGTATATATATATTTATTTAGTTCAAATATTCTTTTAGGTTTTTTTTAATAATCTTTTAAAGTTTTAAGTTAATTTTTTAGATTATTTTTTTCAAATAATCTTTTAGGTTTTCTGAGATTATTTTAAAAAAAACGGTTTAGTTTTCCAATTTTTAGGAAAGGTTTTTTTTTTTTTCAAATTTTCAAAGATAATTTACATTATTATTTTACTTATATAACATTACATTATACATAATTACATTACATATAATTTACATTAATTACATAAGATACATAATTTATAAATAAAAAGCAACATTACAGAAATACGCTGGATTACAATTTGAAAAGTAATTATGAAAATCTTATTTTATTTAGATTTTTTTTCCTTTGTAACTCTTCAAGTTTTCCCTACTATTGGATTTTTTCCAAACTGCTTATTTTTATATACAAAGTGTACTTTTAATTTTTTGTTACATTGCATATTAAACGTTTATTGTAACAAATTGTGTAGTGTGACACCTAACAATTTTAATTTATATATATATATATATATATATATATATTAGTGTCTTTCTGCTACTATAAGCAACTTTCTTTGTTACAGCTAAGACCTCAGCTCTAGACCAAACCTGTGTCGCAAGTCTAAGGCAAAGGGAAAAAAAGTGCAGTTCTATTTGATTGAGAAATCTGAAAGCAGGAAGAAAACTGCAGAAGACCTTGGATTATAGGCATCTTCTCGATGACCGACACCATTTTAGGAGGTTAAAATCATTTTAAAAAGGATTAATGGCTAATTGTCTCTCATGTGTGGTGATTGAGGAAAACTCGGATAACTTAAACTGGGCAATCTCTTTGTCTATGCGAGATAATATGTCGCAATTATACCGCTTACATCAATCTTTCAAAGCAGTAATTGCAGTGCCACCTAGAGAATTCTTTCTAATTGACGGGCACTAATCCTCGGATAGGAATAGTTTTTTTTCTAATGCAGCTGGCAATACAAGACAGTTAATCTTTATGCCATAAGCAAGTGCTGTAGCGCTGTTACTCATTTAGCCCCACCCGGGGGGCACGTGTAGCTTGAAAATATGCTACGGACGCAGATAACACTACCCCGGAAGGAATAGGATAGTACTTATAAAATTATACAGATTTGTCCATGATCTCTTTACAATTTCAAAAATTTATTACAAAGTCAAATGAAAATTTTAACAAAATGAGACGTATGTATTTAAGGTTTTTTCCCTCAATAAATTTTATTTTATTTTAATTTAATGTGTCTTGATATGGGTACTATTGATTTCACAAAGAATATCAAGATGGTTCGTGGTTTCTTGCCATGATCGCCACAGCATACCTTTTCATTGGAGGCAATGCCATCAGAGATGCTCTGCATTAGATGAGTCATGTCCCTTACCATTGTTCGATTAACGAACACTAATGCTCGATTAGGAATAGTATCTATAAAGATATACAGATTGTTCATAATCTCTTTACACTTTCAAAAATTTATTACAAAGCCAGACGAAAAGATAGATAAATGAAAATTATAACTAAACGATATATATATATATATTTAAGTTATTTTGAACCATTAAATTTTAATTTAATTTAATTTAATACGTCTTGTAGTTGTCGGTATTATCAATTGAAAAAAGCATACTATTAAGATGTCTCATGGTTTTGTCCATGTTCACAAGCAATGGTGACAATGCCATTAGTGATTCTCTGTATTATATGAATCCTGTCCCGTACCATAGTTCGATATACGTTATCTTAATTATAATATGATACCTCATAATATGAGTGATATCTGTGTAAGAAGAGAATAGGGTTGTATTTAACTCATCGTATGACGAGCAAAGGTACGGGACATGTCTCATCTAAAGCAGAGGATCACGTAATATTATCATCATTGAAGATTGTATGTTATAGCGAATATGGCAAGAAATCGGGAACCATCTTGATGCCTAACTAATGATACCTATATAGAGATGTAATAAATTAAATTTTTCAAAGAAATTTAAATATATACGTATCGTTTTATAATAATTTTTAATTATATGTATTTTTATTTGATTTTATAGTAAAATTTTGTAAATGTAAAGATACTTTGTGGACACCTTGTAAATTTATTCAGATGTCTTTAACAGTCAAGTTTTGATTCGATTAAATATCCATAAAGGTAGAGAAAAACGCACATAATAGTCATAAAGAATAATTCCGAATCGAGGACGAACTGGAAGAACTAGTTATCGAAGAAATATGTTACGGGTTTAATTGTATTTGAACACTAAAGCAAATTGCCGAAGTGAAATAAAAAACCGAATGAAATACTCGAGATGTTTACATACAGAATTTAAATGGAATATTAAGTTGCACCGCGTCTTGAAACTCTTCGAAAATTTGTGTTTGAAAAGCACGGTTTTAAATATACTACATTGTTGGCCTTCCTCTGTCAAAACGTGGAAATATGAGGTCATGTCTAACTGGAAATGAAAAGACAATCTCTTTCGTCCCTTAAGCTAGTTGTATCTCATTGTTATCTTAAACATTTAGATATTGCGCCCAACGTTAATTCTTCCTTTTCCTTAAGCATTTCCTTTAAAAAAACATGGACACTGACCTTTCAAGTAGTACACGCTTCGTGACCGTGGACCTTATGTAAACAATACATATTTTAGATATGTTTTCAATGTTAGTTTAAGGTTTACTTAGGATGCTTTGCATCAATAATATATTAAATATTTTAAAGAAAATTGTAAATTCTTTTATGTAGACTCTAAAAATATATTGTTGCATATTTTTACTTTGAAGGGTGAAAAGGGTTCAGCAAAATGATTTCAGCAACAGCCAACAACACTTCTAAACAATCGTGAGCTATTATTTCGAATTGAGTCCCACTAATCTGAGTTTATCGGGACTGAATTATTGAAAACACGTAGTAAGTGTATCTTTTCAATTCAAAATGAATACATTCAAATATCTATCAAAATTTGAGACAGCCCGACTCGTGGCTCAATGGAAATGTGCGCCACTGATAAGAATTGGGGCGGAGGTTCAATTCGATGGCGGTTTTATTGTAGTCACTGTTTCAAAAAATGAGGAATCTCGATGGCGTTTGTGATGTTCAACATCTTGCCTCTTTGCTCAAACTACTTGGTGGGAATTTCTGGTTTTCTTCCATACGATGCTCAAATGCAGGGTAGTTTTCCTTAAAAGTCTTTTACCTACGGTGCTCCATCACAACAGAAACTGTCCCCCTTTCCTTCCTTCCATGAGACCACACAGGTTCTTGAACTTGGTCTAGATGTTTATGTCGACAAAATGGGATAAGAAAATAAAATTAGAGACAAATTCAATTTTCAAATAGATTTTTTCATTCAAATGATATCAGACAAACATGATTTAATGAGAGGAAAAATAATTATATGTTGTTTAGAAGAAATTTTTATTATAGAGCTGTCACATGAATTTTTCAAAAATAGAACTTTAAAAAAAATTCCATTTAATTGCTATTTCATGTAACAAAAAAACAACAAATGTTACTGCAATGATTTCTGTATACTTTAAAAAAATTATTAATCAAGTAAAATTATTATGAATATTTCATTGTTATGTTTTACATTCTATTGTTATTTTCTGCATTTGAAATAACTTTTTTTCCGTTTCGGTGTTTGATTCTTCAGTTTCGAGTTTGTGTACATTGTGAATCTTTGTATTACAGAGGGAAGAGGGGAGAATCATTATTAAAAAAGAGAATCATAATCAAACAACTGAACCAGTAGAATATTATTCCAACTAAACATACAAGAGAATGATGCATTGTAATATTAATATTAATACATAAGTAATATATTAATTAATACAATTATATTAATATTAATATACCAATGTACATGTATCGATTAATATGCAAGTTAACTTGACGCTATTCTCAATCAAGGGATTATAAGCTAATTATTCATACGTGAATTTAAGAACAATTAATTGCTTTAAAAGGATTCACGTTGTAATTTGATTTTGAAGTTTGTGAATAAAATTGATATGTAGTTATCTTATTGCAAAATATAAGAAAAACATTGTATAAGAAAAATATTAACGGCTAAATATCTACACATTTCATAAAATATTAGTAAAGCAAACTAATTATTATAAGTTATAAAAAGTTTTCATAATTTTTCTCAATAAACAAATACCGTTTTACAATTTATTCTGTCGTTTTATTTAAACTTTTAACAGTCGATTTGCATTTCATGCTATTTTTAAAACAGGATAGATAACCAAAGTTTACTGACCTTATTAAAAGAACAAAAAAATCATTGTTTAATTTTATATCTATCAACCTAGCAATCTCAAAAAATTGTGTCTAAAACTAACATTTCCATGATTTTTCACCCTTTGCATACCGGAAAACAGTGCAGTATCGATTAAAAATACGCTCTTCCTTTACAAGGAACCAGTTTTCTGTAATCCATAGTTCAGAAATCCATTAAGCAAATGGCTCAGATAACATATCTTGGCAAAAAATCAAATCCTTTAAAGGAAAGTGAATCTTCCGAAATCTAAATTAGGAATTCACGCCGAATTTCTGTTTTATTACTTATGCATGCATACAGGCAGAAAAAGAACACGTCGATTATTCTTTTCCGTTGCCCCTAGGTCCCTTATGTCAGATCCGGGAACCCCGTAGGCCGTCAAGTTGAGTCGGTCGTTAACATCATGCTTTATCATACATGATCGGACTGGATATGAAATAATGGTTGGGATCATAAACGATTAGATAGATCATCCTTATGTCTAATTTGGGAGAAAAGAAGGCTTTCGCAAGAACAGGAAAAGACACAGAACGTGCTGTTGTAACCAAGAGGTTAAGTTTACTACTTTTTGTTTTGATTAAATCAGACAGATACGTGTAGGAGAACTTTAAACAAACCATATTTTTTTTCCTTTTAATTTTTCATTTTCTACGTTTAAAAGATAGTGATTCACTATGGGTGATATGTTAATAGGTAAAAGTTGTTTTGGTTTTAAATTTAAAACAATTCTTTTAAATAAATTAATTTTTTATTAGAATTTTGTTTTGAAATTTTAAAGCTTAAAATAAAGTAGGAAGTATCCATTTTTAGAAACTATAAGTTCTAAAGCATTTCCTAAGTATTTATCAGCATATTAGGCTAATAATTGCTTTTTTTTATTTAAAATGTGCAGCATCATTCTTATCTTATATCTAACAGGATAATTGACAAGCGTAAATCGGTCAGTATTCATTAAAATTCTTCAAATATTGTAAATATTATATGCGTTTCAAATATTCTATATATTATATGTATGTGTATATTATATATATTGCTAAACCCTTATTATAGTAAGGATTTAAGTCATATTACATCAATGTAATAATTTTAAATGATACTCTTTACTTTTATTTAAAATAAAGAAATAAATCTTTTTTTTTGTCAAGGAAGTAGAATTGATTTCTTTTTTATAAGAGATTAGGAAATATTAAATTTAACTACTGTTGCAAAATTGTTTATCATAAATCATAATAACGGTAAAATCAGCGCGTTTGTATAGGTCTTGAACTGTTGCCTGTCAGGTCAGATATATGTTTTCTTAAGCTGTGGTGCTTTTAATTACTTCCGTTTCCTTCTGTTGAAAGCAATGAATTAATTACATTTAGATATATTTATCTACAGACCTTAACTGAAATAAAACGATTCATGAATATTCATTAGATTATAATTTTTTTTAAATTATTTCCGCGAATTATTATTATAGTTTTTATTTTTGATAGAAAAGAAGATATTAGAAATAAAAATATTTCTCTCGTGGGCTTTCGTTGTAATTTGCTATTATTACAGAAGAAATTTGATCCATAGCACCTAGAAACTTCAATATACAATATACATACACTACCGGCCATTAATATTGCTACACAAGGAAGAAATGTAGATAACAAAATGATATATAATGGACAAATATATTATACTGGAAATAACAAGCGATTAAATTTTGAAGAAATTTGGGTGCATGGAACCTGAGAAATCAGTACCCCGAACAACCACCTCTGGCAGTAACAACAGCACTTATATGCCTGGGCATTGAGTCAAACAAAGATTGGATGGCATGTACAGATACAGATGCCCACGCAGCTTCAACATGATGCCACAGCTCATCAACCGTAGTGACTGGCGTATGATGACGAGCTAGTCGTTCGGCAACCATGGACCAGACGTTTTCTATTGGCGAGAGATCTGGTGAACGTGCAGGCCAAGGCAACAGCCGAACATTTTCCGTATCAAGGAAGAACAGTACAATACTGGCAACATGCGGTCGTGCATTATCCTGCTGAAATATTGGGTTTCGCAGGGCTCGAATAAAGGGTAGAGCCACGGGTCGTAACACACCAGAAATGTAACGTGCACTGTTCAAAGTGCCGTCAATGAGAACAAGAGGTGTATCCAATAGCACCCCATACTCTCAGGTATTGAGGTATACAGGCTACTTATGGTGTCTGTGATGTCTCAATACATAATTTCTGTAAGCGATGTCTCAGTCCATAGTTAAACCAAACCTCTATTGCTCCCAGTTTATCCTCCCAATTTTTCCATCTATGTAAATATGGAAACCTTCCAATGAAATGTGTCAATGATGGAATGTCTGTTGGAAATTATTTCTGGACAGCCCTGTCATAAGATAGAACACATGTTGCTGAAATATATAATAAATGTACAGCTAAGCTGTCATTACGCCTACGATTATAATGGATGAGACATGTCATAAATGTGCCGCTGAGCTTCCTTGAAGCCGTGGATTATAACTAGAGGGAATAGAGTGTTGTACTGAATGGCATCCTGAACCATCATTCTGGTTGAGGACACGATATGCTGCTTTAAACGAAAAGGAGTGGGGTTACCACAAATACATACACCAAATTGAAGCATGAGTCTGTATTGATCATAAATCATTTGCAATCTCTCACACTCCAATTCTGTAGAGAGACCCATTTTTCCAAACAGAAGCAACAATGAGCGTCTTCCTGGAAAATCACACAAAATAGGCGCCCCGATGTCAAATAATTGTTAGCCAGGCGACTCACAATGATACGGACAGATATAGAGGCCCGCACATATCGTGACATCAATGAGGAAAGTTGGACAATGATTCAGTCTGCTGAGTTCGTGCTTGCTTGACGCTGAAGCAGTTATTGGCCTCCCGGTTATTGGTCATGCGTCCTGATATATTATACCATTTTTATGTATCCATTCTCGTCCACAGATTCCATATACTCATCAGCTAATTCATCGAGTTACCATCCGCCTTTATCATTCTAATGATGCTTACTCTCTCAAACATTTACTGCTGCTGATATTTGCTGCGATAGTGGGGTAGAGACATCTTTGATGATAAAACGTCCGTGTGCAGCACATAAATTGTATTCAGGGTACCTCAAATCAGCTATTAAAGGGCTGAAAATGATGCTCATCAACTCGCTCTATCGACCTCACATATAACACTGTAATATAATGATGAACGCTCGAATATAATGAACTGTAATACGCTCTATGACCTCAAATATAATCACGCAATAACACTGTAATTTTAATCGTTTGCATATGTGCTTGACACAAGCATTCATACCAAATGCTTGTTAACAATCTCACAAATTCTTGTTGGTGCACTAATGCTTATGGCAATGAATGTAGTTGTCATCAAGTAACACAGCGATGATGAATCTATATTTAATTATTTGAGTCAAATATCATATCAAACTAATAGTTTTAAAATCACTTTGAATAGTCGAATGGTAATGGTAATAATAGGACCAAAACAATTTTATGTGAATTTTCTTTAAACTAATTGTTATCAGAATAAAAAAAGAATAGTAATATGATAGTATAGTATTTAAATGTTTTCTGGCTTCAACAAATTATTCATCATCTAAGTATTTACAAAAACGTATACTGTTTTAACACGAATATTTTAATTAGTTAAAATATTTTGCATGATTTAAAAAAAACATAACATGAGCGATTTCAGTGTAGCATGTGAACACATTTTGACGTTCAAATTTTAAATATATAAAACTTCTAATATTTCTTTATAGTTTTATATATATAAATACATATATGAAACTTCTAATATCCGATACTCCGAGTTAATATTTATTAAAAATTGATGTTTTACACTTATTATGCAGTCTAATCTCGATACTACCGGTTTTTATACTCGGTTTTATAGCGATAGAATTATTGAAAATTTAGGCTAGAAGATTTGTTGACTTGACTTGACTAGATGCTTTAAGATTAATGATCGCTGATGCTGCTTTATCTTAATTTATTCAAACACTATTAAAATAGTATTGATAAAAGCAATTGACAAAGGTGAACATTAAACCTTTATTAAGGAACTACTCTAAAACTCGAAATTCTTGATTTCATTGCCTATGAATTACAAGGTGAATTACAAATTCCAATTTTTAAAGGAAAGAATCGTTGCACGTACCACGCTGTCGTTGCACGTCGCACAACCAAAACAAAATAAATAAAATGGGGAAATTTGAAAAAGAAAGAACTAGATAAAACTTTAGATCAAATAGACCATAATATTATAACAGTTGAAAGATTATTAGAACATATGAAGTACAACTAGTACTTGAAATAAAAAGTAAATAAAGAATAATAATCCCCAGAAAGAAATTGTAGGGTACCCATATCTTACAAGGTTACGAGATCTTTCGTAGAATTACAGTATCATTGCGGTTTTATAATATGCATCCTCTGACATATCAGATATCTAATAGTAAGAAAGAACTTTATATCCGAAAGTATTTTGTAGCTTGTTTCTTGGTTTTACATATTTCACGCATTGGAACAAAATGTGTTCAACTGCTTCCGGAGTTTTACATATAAAGCATAATTGTTTGATTTGGTTTGTCGTTCTACGGTCATTTTTGTGCACACGAGGTCTAAACAGACCAGGACCTACGACTTAAAGTGGATTCCGAACCCCTCACAAACATCCATGCCACCGCCAGGATTCGAACCTGAAGCCTGTGGTACCAAAGGCCAGAGAGCTAGCCAATTGACCATCAGGACGCAAAGCATAATGGCGATGAAATCAGGCCAAATCTCTGGTTTGGTTTGTCGCTCTACTGCCACCTTGTGCTCCCTTTAGGCTAATTAAACCGGCACCTACAGTTTCACGTGGATTCCAAACCACTCACAAACATACATGCCACCACCAGGATTCGAACCTGGAACCTGTACCAAAGGCCAGAGCGCTAGCCATTTGGTCATCAGGCCACTCAAATCTCCGGAGTTTAGAATTAGAAGGATATGTCTTCATGAGAATTTGTTTTCATAAGTTATGAAAATGGTTTGAATTGGATCACCGCTTATTTTGGATAAAAAACAATTTTTATTTCCTAGGTCACAAAATTTCCTAAACAAATTACTTTATGCTTACATCTATGTGAATCTATTTATTTTTCGGAAAAAAATATACGTATGTATATACAGAAGAGTCAAATATCACATCAAACAAATCACTCTGAATAGACGAATGGTAATGATAATAATAAGAACCAAAAGAATTTTAAGTGAATTTCCTTTAAATAGCCATTGAGCAGAACAATATAAAGTGTGAACTCATTCCATAAATGACTACTAAAAATACATTATTGACTCGTCGAATAAACGGCGGACTCTTAATTTTAGAAGGAGAAATTTCTTCAAAAAAAGAAATTCTTTTGGACCTTAAAAGAATATGCCTATTTATAGTTGATTTATTTCTCTGTATTTTATGATATCTGACATCCAAACTGCTGCCATCTGCGGAGTAGAAACAATCTATTGTGTGAAAATGAAACGAATGAATAAGTAGGGCGTGTTTGAAATGAAATGAAGCGAAGAAGAAAAGAACAGAGTGTCACGATTTTTTCTTTTTTTTTTCTTTTTATCCCTGGAGAAAAATTATTTACATGACAATACCTGAATGGGCTGCCGGAAAGCTTGTGATAATTTGGATTATACGGATTCGATTCCATTTATATGTTGGAGATTACTTTATTTCCGCGAACTATTTAAAACACCATATTAATAAATCTGAATAAAGCAGGTGATGTAAAATAAATCGAACGTTAAATAACAGGAAAAAAGATTGAACAATAATAGCTTTTTTAATACTTTTCAATGCTATTAAGTAAGATTGAAGATGCTTTTAGGTAGAGGAATATAATGTGTTATACGTATGTTTTCCTTTTAATATCTAATTTTATTTTCATTAAAATTATAAGAGTTTTTTTTTTTTTTCACTCACTATTATTAAACACACACTATTTTTAAAACACTATATTAGCTAATCTAAATACAACACGTGATATAAAAACACTATGTTAACAAATCTGAATATAGAAATATAGAAGGTGATATAAAAACACTATATTAACAAATCTGAATACAGAAGGTGATATAAAATAAATCTAACGCTAAATAACAGGAAAAAGGATTAAACAATAACTGCTTTTTTAATAGCTTTTAGTGCTCTTAAGTAAGATTGAAGAGGCTTTTAGTTAGAAGAATATGATGTCATATGTATGTTTTCAGTTTAATAACTAATTTTATTTTCATTATAATTATAAGAGTTTTTTATTTCTTTTTCACGCACTATTTTTAAAACTATTTTTTTATGGTTAAATGCATACTAGTTTTAAAACACTATATTAACAAACCTCAATATAGCAGGTGATATAAAATAAATCTAAAGTTAAATAACAGGGAAAAATAATAAAACTATAATAGCTTTAAACGCTGTTAAATAAGATTGAAGATACTTTTGGTAGAAGAATATAATGCGTATGTATATATGTTTATATGCGTATGTATATATGTATATATGCGTATGTATATATGTTTATATGCGTATGTATATATGTATATATGCGTATGTATGTATGTTTTCATTTTAATATCTAATTTTATTTTCGTTAAAAATTATAAGAGATTTTTATTTCTTTTTCACACATTATAATTAAACACACACTATATTTAAAACACTATATTAACAAATCTAAATACAGCAGGTAATATAAAAACATTATATTAACAAATCTGAATACAGCAGGTGATATAAAAACACTATATTAACAAATCTGAATACAACAGGGCGTCACAGGGCCTAATCAGACTATTTCTAACCCACATCATTCCCAAACTGTAAAGGGGCAACTCATCTCTAGGCCCAGTGATGTGATGTGGTGTGATGTAGTAGTAGTCACATTAGACCGAGACATTAACATAGCATAACATTAACATTAACACATAATATTAGCATCAACATTATATCAGCAATTGATGCTGCATGAAATTACACCTACAAAAGAGATTTTCAAAATATTAAAGGAAATAATCTATTAACGGAAATAATTTTGTATCAAATAATAATTGTAAATTTTTCTGTAGGCAATATAATAATTACATAGCCAGCCATTCATATTCAAATGATGTAATTAATAGTAAGCTTCACATTAAGATAACCTCGATTTCAGATCAAGGCAAACAATTTCCTTTTATTAGTATCAGTTAAAACTTGCACTAAGAGCTGTTTTAATGATAAGTAATGATTTTCCGATTGCTCAATATCTCATTTAAAAATATTCAAGAAATATTGCGTATACTTATATTCAAATTAATTATTCGTTGCATACATAATTTTTTACTATTCCATATATTGATGCTGTTATTAAAAACTGCCTTTATAAAGATACAATTTTAAACTGCAGTATATTTAAATACGTTTGCCGTACGTAGAATTTATTTTAATGCAAAATTTACCCTATAGCAAAATTCATTAAATTATTTTTCATTAAGTTTAAATAATGTGAATTAATGGTAATTTAAGTTGTTTATTGAAAATGAGATACTTTATTCTAGGCTTTAAATTATTCTAGGCCTTATACATTAAATTTTGAAATTTCGATAATCTTTAATATTAACATTAATATTTTTTTTATTTATCTACTTCTTTAGAAATAGACATAGCATAATTGATTGATAAAACAGTTTAAATTCGTAAAAAAAAAATATAAATTTTATGGAATTTTATTGCTGTTAAATTTTCAAACAATTTTTAAGCTTGTCAAATGTAATGAAGTATTTAAAGCTATTTTTTAAAAATTTAAAAATCCAAATTGTAATTTTGTTTCTCAATTTTAGCATTTATTTTGTTGGGTGATATTTTTAAATGACATATTTTATTTATTTTGTACAAAAATTTATCTTAACTTATTTGTGTTCTATGAATTTCGAACATACAGAATACTGTGCATACTGTGCACAAATTTTTTTTTTTTTCAAAATATATGATAAATCAGATGTTTAATATATTAGAAATGTTTATTATCTCAAAAAATATACATTAATTTTGTTTAATGGGGTTTCATTGATATATTTTATTAATTTTGTTTTTAAGTACATTGCAGAAATTTATCTTACTTTATTTATGAATTTCAAATGAATTATGTATCACATGTTTTAAATTACTACAAAGAAATATTTTTAAAAAATAAGAAAAGATAAGAAAAATTTAAAACAGCGAAAATATTTTATAGAAATAAAAAAAACCCTATAAGTAAAAAAAATTCGAAATCAAAAATAACCTATAAGTAAAAAAAAAAATTGAAAATAACAAAGAAAAGCCTATAAGTAAGAAAATTAAAAATAACAAAAAAACCCTATAATTAAAAAAAATTAAAAATAACAAAAAAATATATAATAAAATTTCAATTATAAAATAACAAAAACAAATTGTATATAAAAATTCAAAATAAATATAAAAATAATCTATAGAAACTCAAACTGAACTATATGTTGTTAATGCTACGTATATCGATAATTTTGATTAAAATATTATTAAGTATCCTACAATTAGGCGACGTAATTTAGTAGCTGAAATAAGTAGGGAAATTGGTTATCAAAATAATATAATAATCCAGAAACTTTTCAATGTTTTCATCATGACGAAACTTCCAAGAAAAATTCAAATGTTTTTATCTTGAGAAACAAACGACATTGAAACCTCAAAAACAGCTGCTTTGACCTAGAAATTCACTACAGAAACCTCAGTCAATATTTCACACCGAATGTCAACTGAATGATAAACTTGAAAATCAATGATAACATGAAATGCAAGTCAATCATTGTATTCTATCATCCAAAAAGAATCGCTTTCGCACCGAGGCGTGCTTGTGCCAGACGTACCCCAGATAATTTGGTGGAAATTCTCTTGTTTATTTCCGATTTGAGTCACCTTTCACCGCTCTGGAAGTCACACCACCTTGGTAGGACGCCGCTGGTGCGCCGGGCGAGTGTCCTTCTTTCACGGTTCAATGATCCCTGATCGGTAAAAGTATCAAGAGATCGAGGTCACTGGATTCAGCTAAAAATAGGCCGGAGAAAGGTCCGACCCCCCCTGGGCTCTTTTGTCTTCCGCCACACTCATTAGGCCAATTGGCATTGGAGGGACCGTGCAAAAATCGACATTTACAATTGATTCGACATTTACAAAAATCTATATTTACAACTGTTTTGATTGGAATGAATGGGATTTTTTTAATGCCTAGTATTATTATTATTATTATTATTATATATATATAATGTTCATATATGAACAAAAATGAACATTTTATGTTCTTTCTTATGCAATTATCATTGAATAATTCATATTTTTCTAATGCGCTCATTACAAAATTATTGAGGGCTAAGAAATTTGTGAATCAAAAGATACTGGGTACTAGGTACAATAGTAAAATAGTAGTAACAATATATAATAATGTATAATATTAAATAATAAATAATATTAATAAAATATATAATAATATATAATAGTACTACGGAGATTATTAATTTATTAAATTGTTTTTCTAATGCTAAGCAGGCAAAAGCATTTATCAACAATATGTAATAAATCATTTGGTGATTATTATACATTTTTAATTATTAGTAATTAGGACTCATTAGTACTCATTAGGATTAATGTTCAATCCGCTGCCGGTACTGTCGTAGACCCTGTTTCAAAAACGTGGAAGCTGAAGGCACTTGGGATGTTTAGCGTCTTTCCTCGTTAGTCATACTAAATGGCGGGAGTTTTCCAGGTACGCAATTGCTTGATAATTCCCTCTAAAAGTCTTCCACAAAGTCTTCCCAACTTTTAGGGGTAGTTTCCCCTAAAAGTTCTCCCGGAAGTCACCGTCTCATCTTAGCGACACGGAGCCAAGTCAGAATGCGGGTGCTACATCACAACAGAAGCTACCCTCACTTTCCCTTCTTCCATTAGATTACATGGGTTCTTGGACTGGATCTAGATGTTTCTGTTGACCGATTGAAATGAAAAACAACAACAACAAAAAAAAAAGAATCAAAATATTAGATAGCTCGTGAGAATGAAGAGATATTTCTGATTTATTAATTTTTTATTATAAACTTTTGTTTTTTATAGGAAAACAAAGATTTTTTTTTCCTTTTGTTGCTAGTTTGGTTTGTGCATTAACCTTTTATATATAAATGAATTCTTAAGAACTCCCCATTCATTTTTTTAAGCTGTTTTGGATAGTTCATTTAGTCCAATATGCTCTTCTGTAAATTAATTATACATGCTATGTCAAAATAACCTTATGAAGTAAAAAAATTTTATTTCTTCCTGAATTGTCTTATACTCTTATGTAAGAACACACTGTCAATATGATTAAACAAAAAATAAAATTGAATGAATAGAAATAAAAACAAGTAATATAAAAAATAAATTATTAAGTCAACTCCTATTTTTTTTTCACTCTATTGCAGAAAAGTCCTTTACAATTAAAGTTGAAATTTTCCTCTTACATCTGGCGCCATCTATTGGTAGATACATACAACTTAAATAAAAAAAACTAAAATTAATGAATTAAATTTAATTACTGAATTAATATTTGAAAAAACTGTATTAACATCAAGTGTCATCCACTACAAGTTCAAAAAAAATGTATTTGAACTTGAGTGGATAAATAAAAAGTATTTTATGAACGATTAAAAATTTGAACAAGATATATATAGGGAGAATGTGAACTAATAGTAGGGATTGAATAAGAGATAAACTGTGGATAAATAATTTAATGTATTAAAAAAATAATTATAAATCTATTTTATAAAAAATGACTATAATTATTTGAGAATGGCACGAAATATTACACTACATTTTTCACAAATTGGACGATATTTTTTTGTAAAATAATTTGCTATCATTACCGTCATCAAATTATTAATTAAATTATTATTACAAGCAATTTTATATAAATTTATATTATAAGCAACTTATCTTATAAAATTGCTTATAATATTAATTTAATTTATAATTTAATGACTTTAATGATAGCAAATTATTAAGTTTTACGATAGCATTTTTAAATCTACTTAAAAATTAATTTAGATATTTATATAAAAAAATTATATTTTTTAAGAAATCATTAATAATAGAATATTGAATAAATGTTTCATTTTTTAAATTTTTTTTTATAATTCTTAACTATACTACATTATGAGAGATTGAATATTGCTTGTATATATTATTTGCTAACAAATATTTGGCAGTATAATATAATTAATATCTGAAAATATAATTCACAATATGCCTTAAGAAAAACATTGACATTTTTTGTCAAAAGAAATAGTTTTGTTTCTAAACTGTTTGAAGGATTGAAACCTTTGGCTTTTGTTCAATTCCTACTTGAATAGGCTTTATTTTTCTTCAGTTTTAGGACTGAAACTTCTTCAGTGTTAACAACCTTCAGATAATATTTCTAATTAAAAGCAACATTCCATCAATGAATGACATTCTTATTTTTCCCTTCGTATCATTCACCAAAAAACAAAAGATGATTTTCTATTAAGGCTTAACAAGCCCGAGTTTGATTCAAAGCTGATACAAATCTAAAAATATATCCAGAAAAGGTCACGTTTAACAACGTCAAACACTCTCAAATATTTATTTTTCTAATTCTATAGCAAACCGAGCAAAAGATTTTTCTTTATTTTTAACATTGTTAGCAGATACTTATCGTTTGGGTTTCTTACAAACGATTTTATTTTTAACCTTTTTTCTGTTTTACGAAATGGAGGTTAGTGTTTAGGCGTAGTAAATAGCAGACGAGAATTTAATGGGTGTGATGCCATTTTTAAGTCTCAGTTTGGAAATTATTTCCTTATTTGAGAATTTTTATTTGTTTGAAAATTATGAATACATACGAGTATAATGAGAGATGTGACTGTTATCGAAAACATTTCAAATCTTTGTGGGCTTTTTTTTCTGTTCGTCTAACGAGAAAAAAAAATTTATTTATTTTCCTGCATCTTTGTTTAGAAGCATTTAACCTAATTACCTATTCATTTGAAAGAGAATCAATGTTTTAGTTTTTTTTTTCTTTTTTTTTAATGAGGAACAAGTTATTCAGTGCTTCTGGTTGTTTCGTAACTTCTGTTACAAACTAATTAAGTACACTGTATCAAGAAATCAACAAACATGTAGCGTATTAATGAATATTTTTTCTAGTAATTTTCAATTTATTTTTCTGAAAAACTTGTTTGAAATATGAATTGTTTTAATAAATACTTAATAAAAATGTTCTTTAAAAGGTCTAGTTACAGAACATGTTGCTGGGTTAAAAAAAACCCATCATATTGCTGCAAATTTAAAAAAAAATTATAAAACTGACTAAAACATTATTTAATATGATTTATTAATTTTAGGAAATTAATTCAAATTAATCATGTACTTATGAATTATGGGGCTGTTTTCCTAAATTATTCCTAAATTTCCAGTTTTCCTTTAATCTTATCTTATTGGCCTACATAAAAATATTTTAGATAAGTTTTCGTAATATTTTCTATGTTATTTTTCAAAGAAAATAGAAATAATTCTTAATAATATTTTAGTAGAATTTTTTTGATAATCAACTTCCATCATTTTTTTCATTTATATGTACATACATAAAGAATATGTTATATGAACTTAAAATTTAAATAAAAGAAATAATTAAATACAATTAAATAAATTTATTTATTTAATCTTTTAAATTTTAAATTGAATTTTTTTTAAAACAACCACCTCATAGATATTCTAGCACTTCAATTCTTTTTATATTAATTAAATAGTCCGATTTCTTTATCAATGTAATATTTTGTATTTCTATGAAGTAATATTTATTACACATTTTGGTTTTGTCACGTAGTATCGTATTAAATGTGAAACTATTGCGTAACCTTTGCTTAAATTTTATTTTATGAAAATATTATATTTATTGTAGATAATCTCTCCACAAATTAGCCTACACCCTAAAATATTTTGAGGATCTATATTCCAGAAATATCATAATATCATTAAAATAATTTCCCTCCAAACATAATGTCTGTTTTTAGGTTTATTTTGACCTACTTTTCTTGCAACCTATGATTGGAAATCACAACTCTTATCGCTCTTAAACTTGAATCGAACAAGTAAATAATACTTCTCATAAAACTCAAACATAAATTAATATATTCACGCAAGAAGATTAATATATTCATGCAATTTATATATTTATTACATATTTTGCTTTTGTTACATATTATTGCATCAAATATAAAATTATTGCATAGCATTTATTTTAATCTTATTTTGTGCATATATTACATTTATTGATGATATATTCTCCACAAATTAGCCTACAGCCTAAAATATTTTCCCTCCAAATACTGTGCCTTATTTAGAGTTCATTTTGACCTACTTTTCCCATTTTTTTCTAATGCAGCTGGCAATACAGAGACATTTATCTTTATATCATAAGAAGGGCTGCACAGACGTTACACGTTTAGCACTGCCAAGGGTGCACGTGTAGGTTGAATGTATGCTACAGACGCGAGTAACAGTATCCCATAACACTCTACAATCATATTAGACGGGACATACTGTTTAAAAACTATTAAACTACTTGTTAATGTGGATTACGAAACACTACAAGCAACCATGGCACCGCCGGAACTTGAACCTGAAAACCTGTGGTACCGAGCGCTAGAGCTCTAACCACTCGGCCATCATGTCCTTACCTTCTTTCCCTGCAACTTACGATTGAAAATCACAATTATCATTCCTCATGAGCATGAGACGAAAGCTAAATATTACTACACACAAAATTCAAACGGCATTCATATTGAATTTCGTATACCTAGCATACATTATCAAGCATTCGCGTAAATAAAAAGTCACAAAGAAAAAACATAAATTTCACGTATCCATTGCAACCCACCAACACTTCCATTTTTGTAAGGACAATAAAATAACAGGAAATCATACGAGCTAAAATTTATGTTTCGGCATCTTTGTAACCTTCAGCATAATTAAATTGCCTACAATATTCACGCTGCTGTGTTCCATTTTCTTTTATGAACAATTAGAGCCAATTTCAAAGCCTACAAACAAGAAACTTACGGTTACGGGTACAAATGGCTGATGGACTGGTAGTCAAATCAGTGTGAAGCCAATAACCGTAAATCAACTGTGAATAAAGAAAGTTTTATTATCCTTATTATTTAAATCCCTTCTTTCCTCCCACATAATCCTCCTCGCCTTCCAAGAGGAACATTAACCTCCCTTTTTTTAAATAAAATACCGCCAAATTAATCACCAACAGAAATGGCGAAAAACAGAACATCAGCAATGAATAAGCATTCACTTTGCATTCCGTCAAAACACTCAGTGGGTTAAACGAACACGAGGGGTTATCATTTAAAAATCACAGTTGCTAAAGGAAGTTCCCAGTTAAAAATTTCTTGCTATATTATATGGCGTGCAAGAATGATTTATAACAAGACATTTGCTCCAGTTAAAAACCATCTATTTTTATATTGGTGTGTAAAGACATTATTAGAAATTCGTAACATTTATCTTTGAAAAAGTATTAATACGATTCTTCTATCAAAAGATGTCTTAGCATTAGGTTTACACACTTTTAGGTGAGGTAGGATACGCCTAGAAGACTCGGAATCATATCGCAATCAGGTTTAGTTTGTCGCTCTAAGGTCCTTTTTTGTACAATTAGATCGAGATCTAGAGTTTAACGTGGATTCCGAACCACCACTACTACTACTACTACATCACTCTACATCACTTTACCTAGAGTTGAGTTCCCCTTTACAGTTTGGGAATGATGTGGGTGAGAAGAAGTCTGATTTGGGCTCTGTGGCGCTCCACGCTCATATGAGACCAGGGCCTATGGCTTAAAGGGGATAAACCCTAACAAACGTCAACGTCGTCGCCGGGATTCGAACTCAAACCTGTGCCAGAACCCTAATCACAGACCGCCTATTCCTAACCACTAACAAAAGTTCGGGCCACCGTTAGGAGTCGACCCTGTTGCCTGTGATACAAAAGGCCAGAGCGCTAGCCACTTGGCCATCAGGCCGCCATAGTAATCAGGGGTGGAGAGACAGTCAAAACATTTCCAACCTCTAAGTCGAATTTGTCAAACCGACTCACTGCACTTTACCGCGATTTTATGTATTATGATCTTTCCTAATGGATGAAAAATTTAAGAAATCAATTTAATGATTTTTATTGAAATGATATATTTATAAAAACAGTTTTTTATTTAACAAAGTATTTTTTACAACTTAAAAGGGGTAGCATTTGCACAAATTTAAAAGACAAACGAGTATTTTAAATTTTTTCCAAAAAATATATATCCTATAAAATAATAGTACTAAATCAACATGTACTAAACTATTATAGAATAATTTAAGGTAAGCAAAAGAAAATTGTGCATTTTAAGTACAAACATACTATATTAGAAATCATTACATGTTGTTTCTTCTTAATAATACAATAGCTTCTGTAAGATCTCCTTTCATTGTTGATCCTAGATAACTTTTGATAAACCTCGATTGTCTCATTATTATATTGGTTTATTGGTAAATCAGCAACCATCTTTGCTACTGATTATACTTTTAAATTATTTCGATTCAACTATTCCCAGTGTGTTTCAAAATTCATTAAAATTAGGCTGGTATTCCGATATTTTTTATACCTTCAAAGCGCCTTACGTGAACTTTTTAACTGAATTATGATTGGGGTGTATACTTATTCACAAACTTAATAATTTTCGAGGGACGCAATTTTTAAAAATTTATTAAAATTAAAATCATATCTTGTCTGAATTTTGGCATACTCTTTATTTCATCTTTTGAACATAAGCATCTATTTTTTTTTTTAAATTAAATGCTAAACAACTAGCCAACAGAAAAAAATTGTATTTCTTTTTTAATAGATTCTAATCAAATACCTAATGAACTTTCGTATAATTTATTATAATAAATTCAAAACTAAAATAGCTATAATCAATTAAGGACATAGTTTTAATAAATTGGTTAATTAATTACTAATTAATTTTTAGTTTTAATTAATACTTAATTTCAATTTGAATAATTTAATTAATTTATTAAATTCGTATAATTAATTATAATCAATTTAAAACACAAATGGCTGTAATCAGTTCGTATTTAATTGGTTAATTAATTAATACTTAGTTTTTAGTTATAAATAATAATTAATTTCAATTTCAGTAATTTAATTGGTTTATTAAATTCGTTGGTGAGCGTAATAACAATCAATTCATCTTAGAATTAATTCATTAAAAATGTTTAATAATATCACTTTAAATATTACGCGTAAGAATGAAATGAACTACTTCTGATTAAACAAAATTTAAATTCAAAATGTAGAATTTTAATCATATCATTTTTAAATAATTTTTCATTACTAATTTTTTAATCGCATTATACTTGAAAAGGTTTTTACTATCTGAAAGGGCACCAATCATTTAATATTAAATTTAACTCACGAATACACACACAGAGAGAGAAAAAATGAAACTCTCATCATCAATATTCCTTTACTTTCACTCCATGTCATTCAAGCGAGCAATCAACTGGGTATCACAGCAGGTGGAGGAAATATAACATTAATATCCGCGTCCAGTGCTATGAATAAGAATGAGTTGATACGAAATCTATGCATAAGTTTGTCTAATTTTAGAAATTGGTTTGCAACAGTATTTTTGATTCCAACGCAAAAACGTGCTTTTGCAGTTGGTTTGTTCCATAAAATTGAAATGAGAGTGAGATATAAAAATGGCGCATATCGTAAAAATAATGCAGTGAAATTATCTCGTCATGTTAAGACGACGTTTTAATTCTAATTACAGTAAATAATTAATGTATTATAATAAAGCGGAAGAAAAAATAATTAATTAAAAGAAAAAAATATAAATAAATAAAATTGTAATCAGCTTGGCCGATTTGTACAGGTACCCACAAATTTTTGATATTAATGTAAGAACAAAGTGCATAAAAACAATTGTAAACAAACAAAGGAAATGTATCAAGAAATCATATTCAGGCAATGCATTATGTTCTTAAGTTATCCTTTAAAACTGAAAAAATAAAACAAATTAAATAAAAAATAAAATCGATAAAATTCCAAACGATTTTATAAAAATGCGTGTGAGAGGAATTTATAAAAATACATTAAAAAGAAATTTAATAAAAAAGAACGCGAAAAAAATAAAAAAAATTGAATTCCAAACGATTTTATAAAAAAGCACATGAAAGAAATTTAATAAACAAGCACGCGATAGAAATTTAAAAAATAAAAAATAGAACTCCGAACGATTTTATGAAAAATCTATGAAAGAAATTTAATAAAACAGCACACGAAAAAAATTTAATAAAACAGCACGAGAAAGAAATTTAATTAAAAACTATAGAATTGCAACCGATTTTATAAAAAAGCACGTGAAAGAAATTTAATAAAAAAGCACGCGAAAGAAATTCAACAAAACAGCATGCGAAAAAAATTTAATAAAAAAGCACGTGAAAGAAATTTAAAAAAACTATAGAATTGCAAACGATTTTATAAAAAAGCACGTGAAAGAAATTTAATAAAAAAGCACGCGAAAGAAATTCAATAAAACAGCATGCGAAAAAAAATTTAATAAAAAAGCACGTGAAAGAAAGTTAATAAAAAATTATAGAATTGCAAACCTATTTTATAAAAAAGCACGTGAAAGAAATTTAATAAAAAAGCACGTGAAAGAAATTTTAAAAAAAACTATAGAATTGCAAACGATTTTATAAAAAAGCACGTGAAAGAAATTTAATAAAAAAGCACGTGAAAGAAAGTTAATAAAAAATTATAGAATTGCAAACCTATTTTATAAAAAAGCACGTGAAAGAAATTTAATAAAAAAGCACTTGAAAGAAATTTAATAAAACAGCATGCGAAAAAAATTTAATAAAAAAGCACGCGAGAGAAATTTAATAAAAAAGCACGTGAAAGAAAGTTAATAAAAAATTATAGAATTGCAAACCTATTTTATAAAAAAGCATGTGAAAGAAATTTAATAAAAAAGCACGTGAAAGAAATTTTAAAAAAAACTATAGAATTGCAAACGATTTTATAAAAAGCACGTGAAAGAAATTTAATAAAAAAGCACTTGAAAGAAATTTAATAAAACAGCATGCGAAAAAAATTTAATAAAAAAGCACGCGAGAGAAATTTAATAAAAAAGCACGTGAAAGAAAGTTAATAAAAAAATTATAGAATTGCAAACCTATTTTATAAAAAAGCATGTGAAAGAAATTTAATAAAAAAGCACGTGGAAGAAATTTAAAAAAAAAACTATAGAATTTGCAAACGATTTTATAAAAAAGAACGTGAAAGAAATTTAATAAAAAAGCACGCGAAAAAAATTCAATAAAACAGCATGCGAAAAAAATTTAATAAAAAAGCACGTGAAAGAAAGTTAATAAAAAATTATAGAATTGCAAACCTATTTTATAAAAAAGCACGTGAAAGAAATTTAATAAAAAAGCACGTGAAAGAAAGTTAATAAAAAATTATAGAATTGCAAACCTATTTTATAAAAAAGCACTTGAAAGGAAGTTAATAAAACAGCATGCGAAAAAAATTTAATAAAAAAGCACGCGAGAGAAATTTAATAAAAAAGCACGCGAGAAAAATTTAATAAAAAAGCACGTGAAAGAAATTAAAAAAAAAACTATACAATTGCAAACGATTTTATAAAAAGGCACGTGAAAGAAATTTAAATTAACCCATAATAAACGTTGAAATAAGTGGTTCAGGCCATCGCTGACCCACTCTCCTCATATATTTTATGAGCAATAAAAATGAAGAGTGATGATTTGCGGGGATCAAATATGTGTCACAGTGTTAATAGCTTGTCGTTTAATAGTCGTCTAAAATTGTCGTTTAATAGTTACTGTTTGCTTTAAACTCTATTTTTTTTTTTTTAATGTTTTAACACAAAAAAATTCGATGGACTTTCTTCATGAGATTGATTTGATTTGATTTAACGATTGAATAATTTGTTATTTGTCTTTATCATTTGATATTTAAATCCTATTTATTACATTCTACTACATTCATTTGACATTTAAATCTTATTTATTACATTCTACTACATTCATTTGATATTTAAATCCTATTTATTACATTCTACTACATTCATTTGATATTTAAATCCTATTTAATACATTTTTTACATTCTTTTCATATTTATATCCTATTTATTACATTCTATTACATTCATTTCATATTTATATCCTATTTATTATATTCTATTACATTCATTTCATATTTATATCCTATTTATTATATTCTATTACATTCATTTCATATTTATATCCTATTTATTATATTCTATTACATTCATTTCATATTTAAATTCTATTTATTATATTCATTTGATATTCAAATTTTATAATATTTGCATTTTATTACTCTATTAACTCAAGATCAATAATTAAGGATTTATTTATTATTATGCAAGATCCATAATAAAAGATTTTCATTCTATAATCTTGAAAACAACAGTGTATGTTGCTTGTCCATATTAATTTTTTCTTAAAATAATTCATTTTCTTGCAATGATATTTTTTTTATCATAACTGACTCTCAGATATTTGTATCAATTTACATTTAAATATTTTATAAAAATTTTGTTTTACTGATCCGAGTTAAAAATATATCTTCCTTCCCAGTTAAAAACACAGTTCTTACATTATCATTATCGAAATGAGCACTTTTATCTATTTCCTATATTAAATGATCATTATAATTGTCAACGAAGTGTTTTTGAGTTCACTTGGAAGACACTAAAGATTGAATCATATGTCTCCTTAAAATGACAGTAACTTTTATTGAGGATAGATAGTGTTACAAATACAGTTAAACAAGAGAAATTACCGCATTTGAGGGGGAAAAGATATCACCTATTAGCTAATAACCGAATCCATAAAATCTCGGCTTACAAGGCATGAAGAACTTTCAGAAGTGTTCTTTTCGCGTCAGATATCAGGAAGTTCACCAAGGTGTCATGCTACCGAAAATGGAAGATGCAATAAATAATGAGAGGGTATGTGTCGGACACCCCAAAAGCAGCCTTTGCTCTATTTTTGAACTGTGAATCCAAAATTTATTGTTGGATGGGGTCATTTGAACTTTCTTGGAATGCACTGGGGAAAGCAGGTTTACTACTCTTTTCCTTCAGATGCTGAAATGCTGTTTTTAAAAAGGAGCAACATAAATAAAAATTGTGTTCGATGATTTGTTGTTGCCTTTTGCCGGTTTAAGAAGCAAGTAGTGAGAATATAAGCAATATTCGATTTACATGAAATATTCCTATCCGCGTTCGTTTATGGCATTGGTAATGGAACTATATACTTCGGTAAACTATTTAATTATTAAAATTACAAGTGATGATAAGTAAATAAAAAATTAATTATCAGTATATTATCTGAATTAAAAAAATTAAAAAATTAAAAAGTTAAAATACATAAATTGTTTTTTCTTATCTTCGACAGCAACATCTAGACCAAGTTCAAGATCCCGTGTGGTCTCATGGACTGAGGTAAAGGGGGGGACAGCCTCTGTTGTGATAAAGCACCCGCAGGTAGAAGTCTGACTTAGCTTCGTGTCGCTGAAGAAGGAGGGCAGGACTTTCAGGGAGGTCTTTTAGAGACCCCCCTCGCATTTGTGTATCGTATGGGAGAAAACCTAGAAAACTCTCACCAGGTAGTCTGACTCACGAGGAAGATGCTGAACATCCCAAACGCCATCGAATTTCCTCGCTTTTGGAAACGGTGTCTACAACAAAGCCGCCGGCGGACTGAACTTCCGCTGTAATGCTCATCAGAAGTGCACGTTGCCGTAGAGCCACGAGTCAGGTAAAATATATAAATAAAAAGGAAAAGCAAAATCTTTGTTAAAAAGGTGAAAGCGTTAAACCCGACATAATATTTATATTGAACTTTCCTTTATCCTGTATGTCCTGTTTTCTGTTAACTGTAGGGTGTCCTGGTACACGATTACAAACTTCTAGGAGAAGAAGGGTACGGCTAGACACAACAATGTCAAAATTGTTTGCAGGCATTTTAGATGACGTTGCATTGATGCGGGAGTTCCAAGCGTTCTCCCAGTGATATTTCCTTTCATATATAAAAACATAACGGCACTAGTATGAATGATTATACGAATGCGAAATTAGGCGATATGCATCAGGCAAAAGGTGCTGCAGAATGCAATGAGCAAGTGCACATCACATATCCAATAATGAGTATTCCTAGCCATAAACACTTTGCACTTCCTCTCCAACTATTTCAGCCATAACGTTCGTAATTACTTAGACATCGTAACTGACCAATAGTGGATCTGGTGCGGTTGAATGGTCTGCTCTATGACCAGAACTATCAAACCACGATTACTACTAAATTTATATCAAGACATTGCTCATGACATGCCTGTTCACAACGCCAAAATACTGGCTGTCCGCATGGCAGCAGCTGTCAGGGAGGTCCGAGATAAGCCTGGAATATTCCAAGATATTCGAAATCATTTACAATAAAGATTTGGCGTTACATGATAACTCCTGAGAGACAATTGTAGTATATTCTTTGACTAGCATTTGTGTTATTACTGACCTTTTACTTATAGTACTAATCGAGTATTCATTTTCGTGATATCCTTTCATTTCTGGCACTTTCTGCTTATACCACAACATCAGGAAAGCATTAGGACTGCATTCTTATATATAATCAGTAGCGTGACAATAGGGAGGCAAGACGGGCAAATCGTCTCGGGCCCCGGCCTTTGCAGATAGGTTAATAGTACAGGAAAGGCCTGACATTTATTATTACACAATGAAGTCAAATTTATTAATTCTGTATTTAATAAATTAAAAGAATACGTTAATGACTAAATTGATAAATAAAAAAATGTGTATCAATATTTTGAACGTATTCATTTGTATGAAAAATATATCGCATCTGCTAGTAATAGTAGTATTACTATTACTATTATTATTATGCCACGAAACAGTAACGCATGGGTAATTCCGATGGTAAGAACTTCCCCAATTTATGGTTCGTGAAAAGGTAATTACAAAATAAAAAGTAGGAATTCCCGCTGTGAACCATGCGACATTGGGACATTTTTAAATTCACTTGTTATAAAATTCCCATGACTCTTGAATAGATAGTTACAAAAATAAAAGTGGGGATTCTCGATGGCAATTCAGAGATTTCCAAAAGATGGGTAAATCCCTTGTTTCTCGGATTCTCAGTGCTTCACTATTATCTTACTTTTTGCTTCATCAGATCCGTGATCAGACTTAATTACTTGTTTGTGGAAATTTGTTAATAATAGAGAGTTTTTGCATACAGTACGTTAGTTACCGTAGGACATCCGTTAGCTTTTTCTCCCTAGCACGCATGCTCATAGGAAACTGAGCATGCGTGCTAGGGAGAAAAAGCTAACGGACGTCCTACGGTAACTAACGTACGGTATGCAAAAACTCTCTATTATGTCTAGCAATAGAAAATATCTTAGTGGGAGTGAAAAACGAAGAAAAAAGATGGAGTTTAAAAATATATTTATTACGTTACCTAAAATAAGTCAATATTTTAAGAGTAAGGAAGAAACAAACGAACAAAGAAAGAAATGAGAAGAACCAAAAATGGTAATATTGAAGTCTCCGATAATACAGATCCAGAGCCACCACAGCCCTGTATTAGCGATACACATAAGCGTAACCAAAGCGAAGTGACTGAAATTGACTCGGAAAAAATGACATCTTCGTCATACATTACTAACAAGGGCCATTTTAAAGTACTAAATGATCAAGTAAAACGGTTTGTGATCGTAAATAGACAGTGCAAACCTAAAGGCACATTTAGGTAGTGTTTGATTAAAAAGAAGACTGATGATTCTTTGCAATGCAGCGCTACCCATTCAAAAAAATTACCACGTTCCTCAGATGATATAATTAGGCCACTATATATTTATATATACTAATGGCAACCAACCACTTTGTTGGCCATTTATATGTATTATATCTATAATATTTGTCTGCTAACCATGATTTTGTCATTGTATAGCAGTATTTAATCATTGCTGCAATTCTGAACCAGATTCTAGTTGCCTAGGAAACATGTGCCTTTGATGATCAGAAGATAGTCGTTCCATACGACTTTAATACGACTCTGATTTTTTGAACAGCTAAAAATTTGTTTCCCATTTGAAAAACATCCCAGTGGACCAAATCAAATTCCAGTAATGCAGGTTGCAATCACTGCTTTGAAAATTCGAGTAGATTTTGATAATAAATGTTTTAATAATAAATTTGGATGCTTTAATAATATGGAATCTGATGACCGAGTGGGTTAGGGTTCGTGTCCCGATTGTGCCATATATATTTATAGTAGTTTGGAATCCACTTTAAACAGTAGGCCCCTGTCTAATATGACTGGAGGGTGTAGGGCTACCCCGTAAAAAGAAAACATCGCCTTTCTCGAAATTTGCCAGTAGGCAAACGGCTTTGGCCCACCGTGAGGCTGTTGAGCCAATGAAAAAGAAGAAGAAGCTTCAATAATATTTGTAAAGCTAAATTATTTCCCGACATTTCGTCAATCATAGCAATCATCTCGTTGATGAATATATCTATATATATTATTACTATTAATATTAAGAAATATATATATATATATATATATGAAATATATGAAATATATATATATATATATATTTCATGTTTGTGTGCGTGATATAAAATTCGTTATTCCTAGATTATGGAATTCCGCTGCATAACGGATAAATCAGTTCAAATGTAAAATACACTTGGAATGTATGATTTTTCTTATTTAATGGAATAATGAACTACATGCCGTTAAAGTATTAAATGGAATAGAAGACAGGCAATGAGGTTTAAGGACTGAATGTCCAAAGATAAGGAGATATGACCAAATAATAGAGAGTTTTTGCATACCGTACGTTAGTTACCGTAGGACGTCCGTTAGCTTTTTTTTAGCGCGCATGCTCATAGGATACATAATTTCCTATGAGCATGCGCGCTAGGGAGAAAAAGCTAACGGACGTCTTACGGTAACTAACGTACGGTATGCAAAAACTCTCTATTGTTTGGAAAATAAAGCTAAGAAATTGAATTTAATATCATGTACAACACACTTTGAAGCGTCTGTGGAAATTAACGTTCGTTAGAATAGAAGAAAATTCAACGCCAGATCTATTTTATTATTGTCATGAAAAAAGATTGAAGACTTTAAAAAAAAATTTTTGAACATCGTTTTGCTTCAAGTTCCACTTACATATGCCATTAATAGCTCATCGAAGGGCAATGAAGTGTGAATCATTGCTTTCCTTGTGCACTTTTAGTGGTAATTATATCGCATTTACGTGGTATATGAAGAACTCCAAAAGACTTCCATAATCCAGCCTGATTATCGGCTCAATAACTTCATACACGTTGTTACGATTACCAGAGAATCTCCTCTTTCTTAAAACGGCGATTGCAATAAATGCCACCGTGAGCGTGAATGGCTAAGCGGTTAGCGCTCCGGCGCTCGGTACCACAAGTTTCTGGTTCGAGCCTGCGGCGGTGCCATGGATGTTTGTAGTGATTCGGAATCCACTTTAAACCGTAGGTCCCAGCTAATATGATCGGAGAGCGGGGGAATTTTTATTCCGCGGCCGTGGCCGTAAGTTATACGCGTCCCCTGGGTAATGCAAACTGAGTAACCTCTGTGCAGCGCTTGCCTTAAGGAATCCAAGACAACTGTCTAAGTGTTTGCCAGATGCATTAGAAGAATAAATAAATGCCACCCGTGGATTCAAACCTGGCTCATGCACGCGATCATTACCCTTGGGCCCCGAGTCAGGTAGGAAATTTTCAATTGGATCAAAAACAGGCGCATAAAACCGTTATTATAGATTGTAATTCAATGTTTATGAACGAAAATAATCCATCGAGCAGCATTTAAAGAAGTACAAAAAATAGAGATTTTAGTATAGATATGGATTTTTTACATTTTAAATGTCTGTTATTGGTAATTTATAGAATAACTAAATAATGAGTGTAATTTCCGATTTATTACTCACTTTAACTGACGGCAACCGTTATTTCATGAAATAGCTTTGTGTTTTACTAAAAAAAAAAAAATTATACAATTTAACATTAACACTCAAATGAAATGTTATATATTGCAAAATATATATATGAAATTTTAATCTTTCGTGATACTATAGTTAGAATTTTTTTCAAATTTACATTTTCCCATAGCGGTTATCTAAGATTTCCTACTGGTTTTTCTGAATTTCCAGCAAGCTTCCTTGAATTTTAAACTGGTTTCGCGTTAAAATACGTCACTACCAACCATTTCATTTAAGATTCGGTATGCATATGTACTAAAAAAGAAAAAAAAATTACCAGCACAAGTTATTATTAACACAGTTAATGTGTTTGTTATGATAAGCTTATTTGCTAAAAAAAAAATTATTTTTTACACACCGCTACTGTAATGCTAAATCATCACGTTAAATGTTTGGTGAGCTCGGTTAAATAAGCACATGAGCAGTAAGAGTATTTAAAATTTATCTTTGTATTACTCTAACGTAATTTTTGTTCTATGTATTCATTCTGTCGGTAAAATGAAGGTCATGATTTCTTTTCCTATTACAATGAAATCTTGAGGACCAATATTTGCCAGTAAAATAGCCATGACCTCTTTTTTTAATAAAAGGAAAGCTATAGACCCCATTTTACCAGTAAAACAAAGGCCACGGACCATTTTTGCCAGTAAATTAGCCATGGACCACATTTAGTAATGATATGACAGCCAGATCCCTTTTTCCAATAAAGCAATGGCCACGAACTATCTTCGCCAGTAAAATACCACCGATCTCCTTTAGTAATGGAAGGAGAGCCACAGACCCCCTTTTCCATTAAAACAAAGTTCACGGACCATCTTTGACAGTAAAATGTAAGTTACGGATCTTTGCTGCTAAAATGAAAACTATGGACTTTAATCTCGAAATAATACTCGTAATTCTCATTAAGTTAACTTAAAAAAAGGGGAATTGAAGTTATATTAAAAATTGAGCAGCAAATCATAATATAATGAAGACATATGAGCTTCCTCCAGGGTATATTGCGGCCTGATGTACAACTGGCTAGCTCTTAGGTCTTTAATATCACAGGCTTCAGGTTCGAATCGTGGCGGCGACATTGATGTTTTAGTGGTTCGGAAACCAAGGTAAACTGTAGACTTTTTTGCCGCAATTAGCTTGAAGGGCAAAAAAAAAAAAAAAAAAAAAAAAAAAAAAAAAAAGACTGTACAGCGATAAGCCAAACCAAACATGGGTATATTAAATTTAAAAAAGCTACGTTATGTGCTGTGTCTAATCATCAGAGTCCTGCAATGCGAGACGGCCACCCTTTGAATCTTTTCATGGATGGGGGGTAAAGGCAATAGCTTCTTTTGTGATAAAGCACCCGTAGCTAGAAGTCTGACTTGGTTAAGAGTCGCTAAAGAAGGAGGGCAGGGCCTTCTGGGAGCCTTGCGTATCGTATGATAGAAAACCTGAAAAACTCCCACCACATAGTCCGACTAACGAGGCAAGATGCTGAACAGCATAAAGTCTCCAACAAATCAGTCAGCGAATTGAACCTAATCAGTTGAACCTAAACCCTCTGGCAAATTGCGTTATAAAGTGCATGATAATTCTCATTTCACTGCGAAAAATTTAATGAGAATACAGATGTTGTTTATCTTTGAATAAAGTTGTTATGCGAAATAAAGCAATGGTTGATTTCTAATCGGGAATGCCTGTATTATTATAATTTATTTCATACATTTCTGTAAGAAATGCTTGTTTAGTCAGAAATGAGTGAAAATAAAATTTTCTTTTCACTAGTAAGTTCACGAACCGTGAAGGAATTCGCCTGTCTCTGATTAAGAACTCCTGCTCTAATGGCACCGGAAAATAGTATAAAATATTCAAATGTACCTTAAAACAAACAATAGTAAGCCATTCAATAACTTCCTTATAATATTGTAATTACTAATTTATAACGATAATTACTATCTAAGAATTTTTTTTTTTTTTTTACTATTTTATTAATGCTTTTTTGTTTTTTGTATTTTTTAGGATTTGTTTTTGTTTATCCTTTTTTTTTTAAAGTAGAAAACATTCACCCGTTCATTTTTAACGCATAGTATTTATTATTAAGTAAAATATTTAGTAAAGCCCAATCCAAAATACACTATCTGGAAGAAAGTGACGGGAGACGGGACACCCCTCGAAAAGTAGAAAAGTCGACAATACTGCTGACACATGCGCAATAATAGGTATCACGTGTCAGCCATATCCTATAAATACTCTGTGGATTCGACTAGAGTTGTTTTTTGTCAAGATGCCGCCATGGGAACAGTTGTCTGAGTTCGAGAAAGGTGTATTGGTTGGATTGCATCTTGCCAAGGTGTCAATTAGGGAGATATCCCGTCTCCGTAACTGCTCAAAATCAAATGTAGCACGTGTTGTGTGTCGCTATAAGACTGAGGGACACTATCAGAACAAACCCCGAAGTGGACGACCTACAGTTCTCCCCAGCAGGGACCGGTGGGTGCTCGGCAGGGAGATTCGAAGTAACTGTCAAACATCCATGGATAACATCGCTAATGAGTTTAGACAAGCCACAGGTGTGGCCGTTTCGACCAAGACTCTTCGTATCGAGGCCCATAAATTAGGTTACACTAGACGTTCGGCGGCCCATAAGCCTTTGATTACGAAAACCAACAAGAAAGCGAGCCTTCGATGGGCCAAAGACCACCGTACTTGGACTCTGGATGACTGGAAACGCGTCCTTTGGAGTGACGAGTCCCGATTTACCCTTTTCCGTTCCGATGGACGTGTTTGGGTATGGCGTTTACCAGGAGAACGCCTTTTGCCCGAGTGTGTCGTCCCAACTGTAAAGTTTGGTGGAGGAGGATTGATGGTATGGGCCTGTTTCTTCTGGAATGGGGCTGTCCCACTGGCGAAGGTTGATGGTACGATGAATGCCGATAGATACTGTGATATTATCGACAATCATGTCCTTCCTACCTTGTGGGCAACGTACGGTATGGATGATTGCTGGTATCAAGCCGACAACGCAACATGCCATGTTGCAAGGAGGACTCTTGATTGGTATGTGAACAACAACGTTAAACGCATGGAGTGGCCGGCGCAGAGCCCTGATGTTAACCCAATTGAACATCTCTGGGACGAATTGGACCGTCGGTTGAGGGCCTGCACCCCACTCCCCAAAAGCAAGCCTGAACTATGGAACTTCCTGTTAAACATTTGGAAGGAAATTCCTCTTGCCACTATGGCTAATTTAGTGGAAAGCATGCCCAGAAGGGTTGCAGCTGTGATCGCAGCCAAAGGAGGCCCTACCTCTTATTAATTTTAATAAATATGGGTTTATGTCGTTATAGTGTTGTGTCCCGTCACTTTCTTCCACATAGTGTAATCAGGGGTAATATAATAAAAATATTTTTAGAAAAATTACTCAAAACATTATTTTTTTCATGGCTATTTACTCCTTTAAATTTTTAAAAAATAAAAGAAAATTATGAACCAAAAATATTTTTCTCTTATTTCATTTTTACTTTAAATTAACGAACAGTAAAACAGTATAAATTAGAAAAACTGAAATAATTTTTTTTTTTCTGATTCTCAAATTATAGAAGTTACCTAAAAAGTAAGCGCATCTTAAAATCTGTTGTAAAATTAGGCCAATCTATTATTCAATGAAGAATTACAGTTTTATTTCTAAAATGAAGAAATAATGATTGTATCTTTATAATATGACAGTAATTTAATGAGATTAGTAAATATCTAATAATGTCTCTTTCTATACATTTTTGTTATTTTATAAATTTTTGTAAGATTTTGTAATAAATTTTTTTTTTTATATTATGAACTCAAAATATTTTTATTTAGTAAGTATGAGATTTAATATCAATTTTGAATGTTTAATCTACTTATTAACTTAAAAATTTTGATGTGATGAAAAATATTTTGACGAAAAAATATTGGTGATGAAATGATTTTTCATATTAACAGCAACAAAAATATTTTAATTTAGTAAGCATAAGACTTAATTAGTTTAGAATATGTTAGCCTACTTATTAACATATAACTAAATATTAAATAAATTATTTAAAAATTGCAAAGCATATACCATTTAACAAACATCTTTGTCTTAAACACGTCATAAAAATTTTATCATGAAAATTAATTTAAAATATGCAAATTACTATGTTTATTTAATTATTTAATTATTTGCTTGAACAAAAAAAGTATATTCTATCAAAGTAAATCACCTTTGAATGAAACGTTATATTGGAACGTTTAAAGGACAAAATCAAAAGATCTAATTAATATATATCTCTTTGTATTTAAAAAAACATGTATCTCTTTTATTATTTTGTTACAAAATGAATAGTTTATAAACTAACCTTAATTACAAACTAGTATTTTAATTACTTTTAATATTTATTTTAAAATATTTAGCAATGGTATCACAACAAAAAATTTATTCTAAGAACAAACTGAAACGGGTGACATTTTTCAAGGAGAAAAAGGCTTAGTAAAAAATTTTTGTTGAATTTTCAGTATAAATATGCACTGCTTATCAATGATAAATTATATTAACTTGTGAGATTTTTTTCTTAATTATTTAGTTGAGTATTGTTTGTACAATGCCACGAAAAAAATGCTGACCATCTTTTTCTTATTGTAACTTATTGGAATGCAAATAATTTCTTTTATCTCTGTATTTTAAATATTCATGAAAACAATACTTGAAAACTTGCAAATAAGGTATTAGAAAATGAGAAGGACAGGACTTGTTTTGATATGTATCTGATTTTCCAACGCTCGTGCGTCTGTGACTCACTGTCTGGCAATTAAATGGGAAAATTTTAAAGCGGACTCAATGACATCTTGATTGCGTGTTATAAATATCTCATAATGAATTTAAAAAATGAAATAAATTTCCGTCTCATAATGCTAGGAATATTTTAACTCAGTTCGGACTTTTATACGGTTTTTGATATAATTACAATGTTTAATCGTTTCCTGTTATAAATTTTTTCTAATGCAGCTGGTAAACACTTAGACAGTTGTCTTGGATGCCTTAAGGCAAGCGCTGCACCGACGTTACTCACTTAGCACTAACCAGGAGATGCATGTAGCTTGAAGGTAAGCTACGGACGCGGAGTAACAGTAACCCCGCAACGCTCTACGATCCTGTTAGAACAGGATCTACGGTTTTAAAGTGGATTCCGAACCGCTACAAACATTCATGGCACCGCCGGGACTCGAACCCGAAACTCGTGGTACCGAGCGCCAGAGCTCTAGCCACACGGCCATTCAGGCCCTTTAGTGTTATAAATAAGCTGATACAAAAATAAGCACTTAGATGTATCGTAAAATATTTGTTGTTAAAGGTATAACTTTGTTTCGTTTTATAATATACATTTTTTTCATAGCAATTTAAATGCATTATGAACTTTGACCTTGCGCTACTAGAATGATCGATAAGTAGAGATGCAGCTTTAGTCAGGGTGTATTACGAGAAACCTTTTATTAAGTACCCTAATTTTGTTCTACGGTTTTGAATGAACATTTCGGGACTGTAACTTGGATTAGAAACAGGAGCTTATGGTTCCGTTTCACTTCGTTTCTGAACTAGTTTCCTTAATTCGTAAATGCAAAACGTTACCCTCCCTTCCATTCTAATGTACAATTTACATGTTGCTGTTTTTTATCCCCCTTGATAGACAGCAACATCTAGGCCTAGTCCATGAACCCGTGTGTTCTCATGGAAGAGGGGTTGCAGCTTCTGTTGTGATGGAGCACCTGTAGGTGGAAGTGTGAATTGGCTCCGTGTGACTGAAAAAGGAGGGCAGTGGCTTCCGTGAAGACATTTAGGGGGAATTACCTAGTATTTGCTTATCGTATGGGAGAAATCCTGTAAAACTCCCACCCAGGTAGTCCGACTTACGAAGCAAGATGCTGAACATCCCAAACGCCGTCGAATATCCTCGTTTTTTGAAACAAGGTCTACAACTAACCCGCCGGCTTGAACTTCTGCCATAATGCTCAACACCGGCGCACATTGCAACTGAGTCACAAGTCGGGCCAGTTTAAATGTTAAAACATAAAGAAGATATCCAATTTTTTTTTTTTTAAATACGTGCTATACTAAGTATATCCATCGTATATAACTTATTTACCTTCAAATCATTATTCTATGATATATACTAACTGTTATAAGTAATTTTAAATGTGCATTAACATAAACTGTCTACATCAATAATTATTTTTAAAAATCAACAATTTAATCTCTGTCCTCATTAATGAGTTTTCTAAAAAACAAAGGCATTTTAAACGTAAATCTTACTAAAGTAATAAATATAGCAGAAAGTATTTCCGGAAAGTTTTACAAGCTGCATTATTTAAATGTAATTGTACAAAAATAAGTTTTTAAAAAATTCCTTCACCGACTCTGATGAGGTCATGACCTCGCATCACAAGGCATTATTCCGCAAGTTCCTTATCTGTGATCAAAGATGCTTAGCATGCGGTCATCTGCTCGATAATCTGTTATTGTTTTCTCTTTCCTCCTCTACATCATAATAATGCGTCATTTGTTGGCTCTAAAATTAACAATAACCCGGCGGTAAACAAGATCAATGGTGATAAACACACCAGGAAATTAATCCTCCGGAAATCCATAAGGAACCAATTAATTAGACTGGAGGCCGGCAAGACAACAATGTCCTTCTGGACATGGAAGTTCTTCCTGAAAAAATGACTGCTGGGTTTTTTTCCCCCAGATCTGAACTATGGACTGCATAATAGGAAGTTTAAAAATTGATTTGATTATGATAAGCTTGTTTTAATTTTCAATTACGTCGAGGATTGTGTTGTATTGACCATTTCGCTGTGAGCCGCCCAAGTGGTCTGCACCGACGAACGCTGTTACTCATTTAGCATAATCCAGGAGGCACGTGTAGCTTGGAGATTAACTACGGACACGTGTAACACTACCTCCACAATGCTCTAAGTTCCTATTATACCGGGATCTACGGTTTAAAGTGGATTCAGAACCCCTACCAACATCCATGGCACCGCCGGGACTCGAACGAAACCTGTGGCACGAGCGCCAGAGCGCTAGTGACTCGGACATCAGATCCCCTTATGATACGCTGTGTTTACTTATAAACTTCTTGTAAGATGTATATTGGTAACATTTTAAGATCTTGTAGTGAGCATTAAATCTTCACAGTAGCTTTCATGCACTCTCTACTTACTACTGTCCCTCTGAAGATTTGTCAGAAGTTACGTGAGAGCATTTGGTTTTGGTTTCGAAAGGTGTGCTGGCGATAAGTCACGCTGCGCTAGTGGTCTGCAGCCCTAATACAAAACTAATTTAAGAATATAATCCTATTTCAATGAGAGGCATCAGGTTCGAATCCTGGCCTGGATGTTTGTCAGAAGTTCGGAATCCACGTTAAATTGTAAGTCGCGTTCTAATTAGCCTAAAGTGTACAAATGGTGACCGTATAATGACAAATTAAACCAAAACCTCTATTCTGGAAGTGGTGACTGCCCTCCCTGCCCCTTGTCGGATCCTACCAGTGCACTCTAACCTGTCATCCTAGTTCTAGCTGCCCATGTTCTCAATAGATCACTAGTCTGTCTCGTTGTTATCTTGAAAAAAATTTTTCCTTTTAAAATATAAGAACCTCATACTTCCATACGACACTCAAATACGGTGCATTTACTCCTTAAAAGAAAAGCAATGCCCACCTTTTATCTCCCGTTGATTTGTTTTGGCATAGATAATTAAAATACCACACTAAAATGTAATACATAATTGATTTGGTTTTGCTTTACGGTACTAATTGAATAGCATACATAATTGAAATACCACCGATATACCGCACCCAAAATAAACTATTTCGATTGAAAAAGATTGAGAAGACATCAAAATACACGTAAAATAATTTTTTTCTATTTTTTCTCAAGCTATTCAATTTTTTAGCATAGTCTATTGACAACAGGCAATACGCTTTGAATTTTGAATTCTTGCACTTCAGTTGACAAAGCGGGCTGTAATCTCAAACGATCCATGAATCTCATCTCGTGCTTTTTCTCTTAAAATGGAATGAATTACTCCACATGAATCATAAATTAACCATACTGATAACGCTTATCATAAGTTTTCTTTATATCTGAATATTAAAACATCATTTTTGCTTCAGACGTGGGTTAAATTAGATTGAGTAACCAGTTTATAATTTCGTATAAGTTTTTTTTTTCACTTCTTCAGACGTTTGCTATCTTTATTGCTGTTGCTTTTAAATTATATTTTTATTTTTTCATTAAACTTAGATATAAAATGCGCACGTTCTTCAACATGCTACTTTTTATTTCTGATGGTCATAAAGTGGTAATTTATTTAAGAGTTGAAGTATTTTATTTCATATAGCCTTAATGCATTCATTCTATATAATTCATTAATTATTCTTAAAAAAATTACATCATTTTTTTTTTTATTCAAGACATTTTTTTTTAATTTTATCAAAACTAATTTTGCAGTAAATAAATTTTTTAAATCTTAATGACAAAATATCTATCTAATCAAATAATTCCATTTCACATTATTTTTAATTTTCACTTATTATTAATAATAATTATCTTTAATAAAAACTATCAATTTTCATTCATAAATATAAAGCAGATATTCTTTATCGTTATCAATAGTAATTATCATTTTTTAAGATGATTTGATTTTTTTTCTCCAATTATTTATTTAAACGATCTATGCATATTCTCATAATAATTTGTCAAATATAATGTTTTGCTTAATATTTTAATAAAATCAACCATTTAAATTTCTTCTATAAATCTCTAACACATATTTCTGAATATTTATTAATATTTTATGAAATTATTTGATTTTTAAATAAAGTTAATAGGTACACCCTTGTTTTCAAAATAAACCTTGTAGTGTGCATGTAGGGTAACCAGACTGTCACTGGGTGTGTTTGGTTTGAGATACTTAAGACACAGGTTGGAGAACTCACAGCTTTATTGACACACGCACAAACACAAAACACATACAATTAAAAACTTACAATAATTTAACACATTTAAAGAGAGATAATTATAGATTCATGGAAGCACTCCATTTCTAGGCCGAAAACCAGAATCTCGGCTAAGTGCAGGGTGCGTGAAATGTACTTCCTCTGCGAGGGGAGAGTTAGGCCAACTAATCGCCGGAGTGCGCTAAAAATATCTTCTCTCGGGATCGGAGACTATAAACTAAAAGTTTCTCATCTGGAGGTCAGCATTCAGGATTCAGTAGTAGGTAAGTATCCCTCGAGACTCTCACACGAGAAAAAGTACAGTGCAACCATTCCCTTCTGTTGAGAAACATTTAATTAACAGTCTCTCATCCAGAGAGAAAATACTTTTAGAAAACTCTGGGTATCAGCTGGCCTACAGACTCTCCCCCGGGTAGAAAAAATATATTTCGCTCATCCCACGCGTACCTGAGTATCAGGGTTTCGGCTTAGAAGTGGGGTCCTACCACGAATCTATAATTATCTCCCTTTAAATGTGTTAAATATTGTATGTCTAATTGTAAGACAGTTGTGAGTAGTATATGTGCACGTGTAAATAAAACTGTAAGTTCTCAAACCTGTGCATCAAGAATTTCAACCCAACCATACTCAATTTCAATCTGGTTTTCCAGCCTAAACGTTAGATAATTTCGTCAAGCACAAGAATTCCAACAAAGGAAAAAAAATACAGCTGATTTGACAATTTTAATTGCAGATTAAAATGTTAATCGTTAATCATCAATTAAAATTGTCAATTGTTAATAATAATTAAAAATAAGAATTAGTCTATTAATATAGTATAATATAATGCTCTGTCAAATAATTAATGACGGCGACTCTACTTAAAGTGGCAGTAGTTCGCACGTATATCTGTACACAAAATATGTGTAATGCATCTGTATATAAGCAGATGGTCTAGTTAATATTAACTAAACTTTAATTATAATTTTGGTTTGTCAAAATCGAGGCCTATTTATATGTACAAATGTTATTAAACAAAATTTCACAGGCTTGTCAACTTATTTAGGTAACGATAATGAAGAATGGCTTAGAAAATACTATGAAGCTGCTATGTTTATTTGGACCATCTGAAAACTCGTTATATTGTTCTTTCAAATATCTAAATAATTGCATGGTGTTCTTCTTTATTATTTATCATTATATTCTTCTGTTATCTGGTATTCTTTGCTTAAAACTGGTCACGATAATATTTTTTTCACACCATTATAATAATGTTAAATCATCATATTGAATCTGCTAATTTGCAGTTAATGAATGGTAAATTGACATACACTTGGCGTGAAATGACATATACTAGATTTAAAATTTAGTATTGTAATGATATGTAAAAGACTCTTTACTGACTTCGTGAATTCTCTTTCTGTTCTGCTGTCTATCTTAGGAAGAGTAGGATGTAATTAAACTGCTACTTTACAATTGTGCGTGAAGTAGCAGAGGTATAAAAAGGAGGTTAGACTAGGATCTGTTATGAATTATTATACAAAAATTTGTACAATTCCGTTAGTAAATAAGTTCTTTGAAAATTTATTTCAAAATTTAATCAGAAGATTTATTAATATTTCTTTAAACATTTTTTTAATATTCATTAAAATTTGTATAATGATATTTTCGATTTTTCTGAATTTAAAATTTATTTGAATCTTATGAATTAAAATTGAAGTATAACGTGGCAGTTCAGAGATTACAGCTGTAGCCGTGCTATAGGCTAACCATTGCGTTTCGAAGGTAAGGTGACAAAAATTCCTAGTAAGGAATTATTGTTCCCATGTGGTCTGGTGGTTAGGATTCTTGGCTTGCGCCCGGGTTCGATTCCCGGCATGGGAAAAGTTTTTTTTTTTTTATATGTAGTGCACAATTTTGTGGAGCACATGTATTTTTGGCGAGATGTAAGTTATTATAGAAACATAGTTAAAATATTATAAATGTTGTTAAAAATGAGAATATTAAAAGATAAAATAAAAATGCTGTACTGAGTATCAATTGTAATTACAGTTTTTTAGATGCATTTTTTATATTACTTACTTAATTATTTATTTGTTTTTGAAGAATAAACTGCTGTAATTGTACAGCCTTCAAAGAATTATTGTTTACAATCGAATTGAAAATACAGTACTATCTGTAATAACTGACTTGAGTTCAAGACAGCGTAAAGTGGCATGCAATCAGTTTTCATTGGATAGGATAGATTAGAACTTTCAATAGATTAGAACTTAGATTTAAGGATTACTTGAAAAAGTTATTTTTATTTCTTTAGAGTTCTATTTTTTTTTCTTTATTTATTTACCCCTATTTGAATTAAGGGTATTTCCTGGCCTCATCTGAAAAGAAGTGATACAATAAAAATAAAAGCAACAACACAAAATTTAAAGATCAAAAATAGATTTGGATTAATGTTTTTTTAATACACTATTAAGTATAAAAAATAAGAATTTAAATTAAATTTCAAGGGATGACTTATGTGCACACTATTTTATGTTGTTATATTATTTGAATGCTTGAAAGATTTATTACAAAATTTAATCAGAAGATTTATCAATATTTCGTTAAGCAATTTTATTATATTCATTCAGATTAGTATAATGTTATTTTCGATTTTTCTAAATTCAAATTTTATTTGAATCTTATGAATTAAACAAACCGGATAGTATAGTAATACTTCGTTATAACGAGGTACTACTATACTATCCGGTCATCAATGATTCACCCATCATCATCAAAGGCGCAACAACCCCATGGTGGGTCAAGGCTGTCTACCTACTGGCAGATTTTGAGACAGGTGATGTTTTCTTTTTACGGGGTAGAGTTGTCAATCTTACAATCTTACGCCCAACTAACTACAATCATATTAGACCAGGATATACGGTTTAAAGTGGAATCCGAACTACTATAGACATCCATACAGGATCCATGTGACGAAGAGGCTCGAACCCGAAACTTGTGGCATGTTAGTCACTCGGCCATCAGGCCCTTTATCAATATATAACGAACGTTTTTTTTTTTTTTTTACATCTGACGACAATTTGTCTTCGGAAGAGACGTCCTACTCAAGTTATAGCATTATCTGCGTTATTTTAAGATATATTTATATAACAGGATTATACTGCATTTTTAATTCCTTAATTTTTCTAGTGGAAGTGATTTGATTAGCTAAAGTCAGTTTGAATGTTTATTGTCTTACTGCAAGGTTAGAAAATTTACTTTCCTTCAAATGTTTTATAAATTCTTAAAAATTTATTCCATATCATTTATTTTAGAACAAAACATAATTATAAATGTAGACCATTTTCAAGGAAATAAAACCGTCAACTTTAGAGATTGTGAACTTTTATTGGGCTCAAAGACTTATTGAGTAAAACTGGGGCTATTTATTAAAACTATTCGATAGTGTTAAAAATCATGTTTCATAACTGTTATTAATCACTTTTTTTCTCAAATAATGCAACAAAGTATGTGTCAGGTACTTTTTCAAGTAGTATACAAAAAAAACAGAAAATTGACAGGTTATTATTTATTCCATGTTGCAACCTTGGTGAAAGAACCGGATTTTGGACCAGTTCCACATACTAATATTGATTAGTGAGATATTATAACATTGCCCTTCCTTTCTTTGTTTTAATTTTTAATTTGTTTCTAATTTTGAAAATAATATCGGAATTGATTTTATGTAGGCACGAAATAACATTAATTAAAAGGAAAATATGACAGAATTTTGCACGGAAAGATATTGCATTTTAATGATTTTTGCAATGAGGAATGAATTACATTTGTTATCAAATACTTTAAAAAGTAAATATTACTACTTCTTAAAGTAAGAAATAATTACTTCAACGCAATAGATTTATCCAATAATTTATAATACATAATTACAACACAATAATTTATGAATCGTAACTTAAACATAATAGATTTATAAAATGAAAATTTTTTTTATGAAGAAATATTTTTTTTGTTCAAATGCAGCCAGTAAACATTTAGACAATTGTAATTGCTGCCTTAAGGCAAGCGCCGTATCGACGTTACTCACTTAGCATTACACAGGAGATACATGCAGCTTGAAGATAAGCTACGGACGCGGAGTAACAATACGCTCTACGTTAGACCGGGACCTGCGGTTTAAAGTGGATTCCGAACCACTACAAACATCCATGGCACCACCGGCTCTCGAACCCGAAACCTACGGTACCGAGCGCCAGAGCGCTAGCTACTCGGCCATTCAGACCCGAGAGATATTTACAGACTTCTAAAATTACTTTAAAAGAGAATTAATTTCTTGGTTATTTTAAATAAAAAGAATGGGACTAAAATATTCTTTTCTTTTCATTGAAGCTATATCCTAAAAGCCATTAACTAAGGGTAAAAAAATATCATGGATAATAATAAGATATAATAATAAGATTAACATGGATAATATCTTTTTTTATTCATCTTAAACCCTTTATAGCAGATTTGTACTAATTCAGTATTACCCGAGAGGCATTGCAAGATATAGGAGCACAAAATCAAATACAATAACAAAAGTAAAACAGAAATAGATGCATTCCTGAAATATTTGCCCCACATGTGAAAATAATATAAACTTTTATTCAGTAACTTCGTTTACTGGCAAAAAATATTCAGCAAAGCGGTCCACAATTCTACTTTTGAAGTGACCCTAATGCCGGACTTGTGGCTCAGTGGCAACGTGAGCCGTTGGAAAGCATTAAGGCTGAAATTCAATCAGCTGGTAGCTTTGTTGCAGACACTGTTTCAAAAACACTCCGAGACTCGATGGCGTTTGGAATGTTCAGCATCTTGTCTATTTATTTAGACTACCTGGTGGAAGTTTTCTGGGTTTACTCCCATACGATACGCCAATGCGAAGCCTACTGGACCTCTATCACAAGAGAAGCTGCCCCTTTTCCTTCATTCGTGAGTAGACTACTCATGGGGTGTCCGTCCCACACTGCAGGACAATGAGGATTAGACACAATAACTGGTGACAATAGACACTAGATAGAAGATTGAACCCATATTAATCATAAATTATTATGGGTTAAAAAAATGTACATTATAAATTTATAAGAAAAAAACATCATGTGTTTATTTTTATTCATCATGAACCCTTTTTTTTTTCACGAAGTATGTGTTAACTGATAGTTGCTATGATCTATTTTAGACATAAGCCACAAAAATCTCCACATCAGAATCAATAACAAAAAACAAATAAAGTTGATGTGTAATTGGTAATAAACTAATTTATAAATTAAAATGATAATAAAAGAAAGAAAATTAATTACTTAATTATGTATTACTTTACTTCTGGTGAATAAAAAAAAACCTCAAACTGTTATAAAGTTAGTAGAATAGTTTTTAACTGTAAATCAGCCGAGTATTAGAACAAAACTCCTTAATTATTGAAAATATTGAGAAATGTTCTGATACAATAAATGATCCTATATATATATAATTATATATATGGATGAAGGAAAATACAATAACTAAAACAATAATGAGGTTATTAACAATAATCAGGTTAAAATTTGTATTAACAAAATACGAAAGATTCTCGAGAGGTCAATTTCCCTAATACTGACCTAACTTAATAAAACTACACATATTGATGAAAATTAAAGTTGAATCAAAAGTCACTTAAGCATGCAGAACACTGAATTACGAGTTGAGGAAATTCTCCTTTTTCAATTTTTTTAATAATGTGACCTAATTTAGTTATAGTGCGTTGAATCTTCATAATTATATAAATGTAGAATTTAGAATATAAAAATGGCAACCCAACTGACCTCGTCATTAATAAAAGAAAAAAAAGACGATATTATTTCGAACGACTGAATTCCATTCCTTCCTACGAAACCATTTGGAAGCATCAAAACATTCAAAGCGTAAGGTTCATATTTAAATAACAACCATAAATTATTTTTTAATTATTTGTTTACTTATAAAGCCCTTATTTAGATTTTTAGGGGATTTTCCTTATTTTTAAATAAGTAATTCAAAAATATTCTATTCCAAACATTCATTTGTCAACGCACTACCTAAAATTGACTTTTTAAAATTAATAATTAACTTTTAGAACACGTTTAGAGCGTTTATTTACTATTTCGAATGACTTTCGTCAACAAAACAAGCCATGAACTATTACACTCCCATGCATGGCTAGAGGAAGATACGGTTTTTCAGCCCCATTGATCAAACATACCTCATCAAAGATAAGGCTACGTTGTGCGGAGAAAGCATCAGGAAAATTCCTTGACAATCAAATCGTTTATGGCTCCAAGTTGCCCATTTGAAGGATTTCATGTACCACTTAGCATAGAGCCTACATATGCTTCAGCTCACCGATCCAGCTGATACCTCGTTTTTCGACCACTAGAAGAACAGGATTGTCGTAAATACTGAAGCATAATGCGTTTTGTTGAAGGACTGGCGAAACTGTAATCATTTATCGTAAAAATATATTAACGGAATTATTTCAAAGGTTGTTTTATTTTAAATAACAGAAGCGTAAGTTTTATGCATGCGATTTCAGTTTGAAGTGAAATCAAATTCTTTGAAGTTTTTGAGTGTAATTAAAAATGCTTTTACGCACGCAAATGTTTATGTTTTTTTTTCTCAATTATATATTTGAAGGAAACATACTCGTAAATTTGTTTATTTACTTTTATTCTTCATAAGTAAATACTTCATTTATTTCAGTGATAAAATCTCTTGTCAAGGCTTTTTTAAAGTTTTGAATATTTGAGGATTTTACAATTTAGCTATTAGGTGATTAATAGCATTCAAATAAATGTATGCTCAAAAATTTTTAAATAAATTCAGTTGAATAGAATGATAAATATATTGTTAATTGTTATAGTATTTTGTTTAAAATTATGACAACAAACAAAATTATACTTCTGTAATTGAACTAAAAGAAAATCACCCTTTGGGCATTTTCATTTCCTAAATATTTTAATTGAACTAATTTCAAATGATTTACTATATTCACATTAGAAATTAAAGATGAAGTTAATCAAAAAATGAATCTAAATTTAAAATTATATTATACTATTTTTTTTAATTCTAAAAGAAACATCTTGAAAGTTTTTTAATAAAATAAGGGATTTTTTTTTTTTACTTTAGAAACGAGTCTAAATTAAATAAAACGGAAATTATGACTAGAAACAAAATTATACTCCTGTATTTGAACTAAAAGAATCTTCATCAGAATATTAATTTGTTACATTTTAATTAAATTAATTCCAAATGAATTATTATATTAATATTAGAAATTAAAAATATATTTCAAAAATTAATCAAAAAGTGAATCTAAATTTAAAATTATATTATATTATTTGTTTTTATTCTAAAAGAATATGATTTCAAGCTTATTAAATTAAATTAGGGTTTTTTTTAATTTAGAGAGGAATCTAAATTAAATAAAATGGGGCAATAATTTATTTGATTAAAATTTGAAAGAGCATTATCTTATAAGAATTTTAAAAGATTGTTTGGAAAAGTTTACTTTTCTTATCATTTCAGAATTAATAATTAATTCCGTTCCACATATATTATTACCAAAAATTATTATTTAGACTTCTACAAAAAGAAAAGATTTAACACTTAATATAAATGCGCAAAGAACCTATTGATAATAAAAAAATATATAATTTATCTCTTAAGCAAAACAAAATCACTATTCTAAATTAAACCTACAAACACAAGGTTAAATTTTCTAGTTTTAAAAAAAATTTGAGACATGTATGTATTTTTCACAAAAAAAAATTAATCTTCTGTGCAATAAATATTAAAAATGGAAAAAAAAATTTTTAATAACTATGCAATTTGTACCAAAGTACAATTAAATTATCAATAACTTAATAATTGATTCCTCTTCATATGTTATTATGGGGGCCTGAATGGCCGAGTGGCTAGCGCTCTGGCGCTCGGTACCCCAGGTTTCGGGTGAGAGTCCCGGCGGTGTCATGGATGTTTGTAGTGGTTCGGAATCCATTTTAAACTGTAGGTCCCGGTTTGTTGAACCTAAAGTGTGCACAAGATGACCGTCGAGCGACGAACTAAACCAAACCATATGTTATTATGAAAAATATAGAACACCAAAAATAAATATTTAGGTAACTACAAAAAGAAAAGGTTTAACACTTAATATAAATGTTCAAAGAACCCATCTATAATAAAAAAATATATATAATTTATCTCTTAAACAAAACAAAATTACTATTTTAAATTAAACATACAAGCACAAATATTAAAAATAGAATATAAAACCGACGTCTTCTCACTAATTTTATACTCTTTTAAAATGTATTGTAAAAGGAAAATCTGTTCTTATTGCTGTTACTGCCATCTCTTGCTAGATTAAATTTTGAAACATTTTAATGTTTCTATCTTAAAAGATGGTTCACGTTTTCTGCTGCAAGTAATGCATAGTTTATTTAAAAGATTGTAAATAAAGTTTTTAGATTAAGTGTCTAATCACATTTAAGTCATCAGGCATAAATAAGTAATAATCATAAATTATTATCCTATGGTTGACTTAATCTTTTTCCATGTGCTGTTTGGCAATCGTCTTGCATGTGCAATGTTAATGTCGCTATTGCAAACCAAATAGACATGGTTACTTGAAACTTTTGATTTAGGAATCGGCTGTGATGTACGTAATTCCTATTTATGTCATTGAGAATTTTCATTTGGGCATGATCAGTAAATATTCTGTTCAAGTAGCATGAACAATTTAATGTACGATCACAATATTGTAGTGTGTATCCACTTTGTAAAATACACTCCAGCAAACATTGCAAGCTAAGGAAATTTTAAATTACAGTTGAGAAAAATGCAAGTTGATTGTTGGCAATATACTATGATGGGCAAGAACCCAAAACTATTTCTCTGATTTGCCAGGAATGAATACATATTTTATGTATGCCACTACAAAAATACTAAAGCCATAATTGAGGCTAATTTTTTTATGATATTTATCATTTAAAACTTTAGCAAAAAATAAATAAGTTTTTGCATTAATTTATATTTTTAAATATATTTATTTCAGAGATTTAAAAATAAATATCTTAGTATTAGAATTCCTCCCTACTAAGAAATTTTCAAAAATGGTAATGAATAAGCATATAGCTGGTAGCTTCAATTTTTTCAAACATGAACTCTGTCAGTATCTATTATAAAAGGAAGCTAGTTATGAGAATGTTGAGGAAATACTGCAGTCTAGATTGAATGTAGATTTTAAGAAAGGGGTTCTGGGCCCTTGTTTCTACTTTAGAATATAAAACTAGGATTTTTTTTTCTTATCATGCATATCTATAAACGTAATTTAAGTAAAAATATAATGAAAAATTTTAAGTCATACAAAAATATATATATATATACATATCCCTTAAAATATTGGAAATTTAAGTTAATTGACATGTTTAAAATGTAAATAATTACAAATTAGTAATGAAAGTCAACTTAATTTTACTCTATTTTCCAATTTTTATTAAAACAAACGACAAATTTCTTCACATAAAAATATTTATAAACTTAGTTGTTAACTATTGTAATTGAGTAATCTTTAAGAGCTGATTTTTAATTGAATTTTTGTTACACTTAATTTAAATGCTAATTTGGTGTATTAAAATCTAATATAATTACACCAAATGGCACAATAACCTATGTTAATTATTTAGGTTTTTTTTAAATGTCTAAATATCTATTGGGTGGTAAATGGAGTCTTATTTTCTTTTTAAGTAACAACATTAACATCCAAGTATGAAAGCCTAAATATTTTTCCTTTCTCATTTATGATCATGTTAATCTTTTGTGACAAATAAGAGTCATATTAATTCGTTTTTTACTTATATTTTTTAAACAATATATTGAGTATTCAATGGCTGTATTATTGGTCTTGGGGAAAAAAAATTCAAATATGCTTGAAATTATAATCATTTAAATTTTATGTTGAATGTTATTTATTGAAAAACTTCATTTATCATATACAAAATAACTTATTATATAACTATGATTTCAGAAAAACTTTTGAGACAATGAATTTTTCACAAAAAAAGAATCTACTGTGCAATAAATATTAAATATATTTACAATAACTACCCAATTTAAAGTAGAACAGTACAATTAAATTAGCAATAACTTTTCAATTAAATTAATAACAATTGTGTTAAACTATGCAATAATTTATGTGAACAAATTCCTGATAATAGAAGCGGTACTATTTCGTATTAACATTGCAGAAATTCATGTGTGAAAGCATTTTTATTTTCCTCATAAAAATGTAAATTTATCTGTTTTGAATTTTGAAAGATTGCCATTGAAATAAGAATGATTTTGAAATGAATTGTAACTCCATAGTCCAAAATTACGAAAATAACAAATATATTTTCATTGAAAATACTCTTTTTGGGGATTTTCTGAATCATAAAGCATTCCACATCAAAAATATTTGAGCACTTTTACGATTAAAGGAAAGATATTCTCATTAACACTGTAAAAAGTCATGACGGAATTTTCAATGTAAAAATTATAATAAAAACGATTTCACACATGAGTAATAAAGGAAAACAAAAGCTTGTAATTCAACTCAAAATGATCCTTTTTGAGAAGAACTGAATAATCTGGGTTTTGAACTTCTAAAAATAAAAGTAACGACAATTTCCTAAGAATATTTTCTAATAAAAATAGTTTTCTCTTTGATTGTAAATTCTTTCAAAACAATTCTTGTAAAAATAACTTATGATTTAGAAGAAAGGAAACCGAATTCAGGGATTACGTATGAATGTCCCAATACCATTTCATTCTTGCTATTTCATCTGAAGTTGACAGCACTAATTTACGTAAGAAATTCATGGCCAGCAAAAAATATATCTAAAAGAGATCCATAATACTTCTTTCTGGGACAGTATTTGAGGATAAAATATTGTCAAAAACAAGGACAATTAAAGGAAATGATTAATAAATGCATAATGAATTTATCTATCATGTAAATAAGCAAACTGGAGCATAATGTAGCATTTTCTTCTAGTGGGAAGAGTTTTGACATTGCATTTCCATGAGAGAGGAATGTATGCAATTTGACAAGTAGATAATAAGAACGCATCACTGAAATTTGACAGCAGAAAAGCAGTATTGTGGGTAGTTCTATTACATGCAATTAGTGTTTTGTACTAAGGAGAACAACTTGTTAAAATCTGATAGCAGATATTAGGTATCATGTATAATGAGTCGCAGAAATGAATGATGAGTCTGTGCGATTTACACAAATCGAAACAAGTACAGATTGATTACGAATTATACCAAGAGTTGTTGCATCGTTGGTGGTGATAAACCAAGAGCTCAGAAATGTCTACTCCAATGAGAAGTGAGGGAAGATGCCCCAAGTGAGGAAAGCTGCCCCCCTCCCTCCTTGACGGATTTTCTTAAAAGTTTTTTGGTGAAGAAGAGAGAGAGTTCTGCGACGAGTCCACTAGAAGTGTTTTCTTTTATTTTTTTCTCTGAAGCGACTGAATAGGCCGGAGATTCCGCCTGTTTCCAAAGTGAACCTTTTATGGTTTCGTGTATCATGAAACCGTGTGATAATTAAGTCTGCCGCAGAACAGGCAACTAGATTCAAAGTAGACTCGAGAACTTTAAAAATCACCGACTTTGCAGTGAACTGTATTTGTGATTTAATCATGCACTTGCAATCAAATTTTATCTTAATTTTTAATTTCTTTGTATAATAACCCAGAGTGCATTATGTATATATAATTTTTATTTACAAGCACTATATATATAGTACTTGTAAATAAAAATTAACGTGTTCCAATGAACCTGAAAGTGGCCCTCTTCTTGAAGCCGTTATAGGTCTAATATAGGCCGAGACGTTACAATAATAATCGTTCACTTCTTTTTGTTCAAAATTTGTTTCAAGAACTAAATACTTTCGTTTAATAATAATACAAAATAAAAATTAAAAGCTGTCCATATGATTATTTTTATTTTATATATAGCTTATTATTTACCATATACTAATTTTTTGCCATCTAAAAATTAAAAATTTCAAAGTTATGAAGGATTTTACGTTGGGTTGCATTTTTAGCATTCAATGATGTGGATATAGCCATGATGTGGACAAATTTAAATGATCCAACTGCACCAGTCAGACGAAAAATGAAAGTTTATTTAAATCTCTAGTAGTGGGCGATATCAATTCATTATTCATGAAGGTGATAGTCATGTTTTGATGACTGTCTGCTCCCACCCTACAAGAGTGGGCAACAACTCTCTGAGAGTTTCGACTCTATGCAAAAACAGGTGGAAGAATGAAAAACAAAAATAAAGGCGTATTTATAATGAAATGCAATGTTTGGGGATTAAAATAAAAGAAAGTAAACCTACGATGATAGGTCAAGCACCTCGTGATAAGCTTGTTGGTTGTTTCTGTTTATTAGTTCATATTTGATGGCTCGACGATAAATTTGTTTTAATCGTTTGGTTTTTTTTTTTTAATTTTCAGTAAGATTTATTTAAATTTTAAATTTAATAATTCAAGGAAGTTAATTATGATCTACTTTTTAATTCCTGTACTTTTCCCTATTTATTATACTATTTATAATACTTTCGTTGGCGATTGAAAACAATAATTCGTGTTCAACAAAAAATGAATAATGAATTCAAAACTTTTATTTTTTTTATCTGAATCAATTATATTTTTTGTTCTTTATCTCAATATAATGTCAACTAATAATTAATAATTTCCAAGAAACTTTTTCTATGTAAATATATGTTGTTAATATATTTGAAAGATCTAATTAGAAAAAATAGAAGCAGTTACATCACAATCTCTTAGAGTGAACTAATATATTAAAACAATACGTTTAAAATGTTACAATGTTTCTACTTCATCAAATCTTACTCATTTTCCATCTAACAATATTCTCACAACTATACCTTAAAAAAATCTCACATTAAAAAACATTGCAATATTTGAGTATAAATTTAACAGCCGCTCATAATTTAAGAAAGAACCTATTGTATAAATAAAATATGTTGTTTCTTATCCCACTTGGTGGACAACAACATCTAGACCAAATCCAGGAACCCATGAAAGGAGGTAAAGGAGTTGGGTCTGCTTCTATTGTAGAGAAGCACCAGTAGATAGAAGTCTGATTAGGCTCCGTGTCGCTGAAGAAGGACAGTGTCTTCTGGGAGGATCTTTGAGAGGAAACTACCAGCATTTGCGTATCGCATGGAAGAAAACCTGGAAAACTTCCACCATGTAATCTGATTAACGAGGCGAAATGCTGAACATTACCGTCAGAGTCTTCTCGTTTTTTCAAACAATCTCTACAACAAAGCTGCCAGCGGATTGAATCTCCGCCCTAATGCTCACCAGCTGCGCGCGTTGCCAATGAGTGACGAATAGGAAATTATAAGCTTATTAAAGCTTATCTAAATTAATAAGCTTATTAATTAATTCGGTTTTTTTTTAAAGTAAAACATGTATCTTGTTAATATATATTTATAGAATAATAAGAAATAATAAAAGAGCAAATATGAACAAGTATATTAACAACACGTTTAAATATTACTGTGTTTCTATTCCTTCAAATACTCATTTTTCTAACATTGTTTTTACAACTATACTATAAAAACAATAGCAATCTCTTATTAGAAAAACATAACAATAACTGAATATAGACTTCAGTTCATAATTTAAGAAATAATCTATGATATAAATAAATTGTAAGCTTATTTATTATTATTAATTAATTTTTTTTAAAAGTAAAACATGTTTAATGCTAATATATATTTAAAGAATAATAAGAAATAATAATAAAACTAGCATTAACAAGTATATTAACAATACTTTTACCTTATTTCTATTCCTTTAAAATTGCACTCATTTTCTATCTAACATTGTTTTTACAACTAAGTATAAAAACATTAAAAATCTTTCATTAAATACATAACAATGACAGAATATATACTATACAATAGTTCATAACATTAAGAAAGAAACTGCGGTAATAAATAAATGTCAAGCTTATTTCTTAACATATATTACTAATTAACTTTACTTTCTTAAAAGTAAAAATTGCTTCATCATCAACCATAGCTGTGGAACACGAGATTCACTGATGTGTATGAAAAAAAAAATCACAATCATATCTAAATCAAACAGCTTAGCTTATCGCAGAACTTCTAAACACACTGAATTTATTCAAGATTCCCATTACTGTGCTTTTTCTCATTTGATTACAAACTCTTTTAAAACTCTCTAAATCTACTTAGCCACCCATAACATGCAGTTAACGAACCATCCAGAGAAACAAAAAACAGAAAGTTTTCATAATGAAAGCAAGTAACCGTTTCCACATCCATTATCCTGAATGACTCTTGAGATTAAAAATGAACAATTAAGTTGGTTTTCAGAGCTTCAATTTCAGATGAGTCAGGATTCCTCAACCCGACGACATCTCCAACCCGAAGATGATTAAGAGGATTCCGCAACTTTTAGAGGTACGATGAGGCACTTGCAGGAAAATAATCTCTTTGATGGATCGGGTAACAAGTTTAATCCTCAAACGACCAGCATTGCAAAAATAAATTGCTTCAAATTAACTGAATCAAGTCGGAAATCGAAAATTTTAATTTTCCTAACTTCTTTTATTCAAATTCAGCTGGCAAACACTTAGACAGCTGTCTCTGAGGCCTTAAGGCAAGCGCTGCATCGACGTTACTCCCTTAGCACTACCCAGGAGGTGCTTGTAGCTTGAAGATAAGCTACGGTCGCGGAGTCACAATGCCTCCGCAACGCTCTGTTATCATGTTAGACCGGGACTCAGTTTAAAAGGGATTCCGAACCACTATAAACATTCGTGACACCTCAGGACCTCGAACCCGAAACCTGGGATACCGAGCGCCAGGGCGCTAGCCACTCGGCCATAAGGCCTCCTCTTTTCGAAACTAGATGACTTTCTTGCATCAAAATGTCGAAAATTATTTTTCTTCAGTGTCAGCTCTCGGTACCAAAGGTTTCGGGTTCTAGTCCCGGCAGTAGAACCTAATATATATTTAATATTTTGGATATTTGTAGGGGTTCGGAATCCACTTTAAGCCATAGGTTCCGGTCTAACAGGATCGTAGAGCGTTGCGGGGATATTGTTACTCCGCATCAGTAGCTTATCTTCAAGCTACAAGCACCTCCTGGGTAGTGCTAAGGGAGTAACGTCGATGCGGCGCTTGCCTTAAGGCATCGAAGACAACTGTCTAAGTGTTTGCCAGCTGCATTAGACAAAAACCTATTTATGCAACAATCATTTTCATTCTAAATTCATTTTTCTATTCCCCTGTTCTTTCAGCTTTACATCACATTTCTGTTCCTTTAATTTTAATTAGGGGATTCCACCAACTGTAATACCCATTTCGATCCAAACTTCCGTGATCGTCGATTGATCAATTATTGCTTTATTAAATACTGCTTACATTAAAACTCCAATGTAAGATAGTGACAGATGAGTCCCAGAAACTTGTGAGCGATGAGTTGGGAAGTTTCAATATGATTCAATTGTGTCACCCCTAGATGATTTTTTTGCATCAAAATGTCGAAAACTATTTTTTTCGGTGCCACTTATTTATGGAACAATCATCATCCATTGCACCATTCCCCTGCTCTTTCAGCTTTACATCACATTTCTGTTCCTTTAATTTTAATTAGGGGATTCCACCAACTGTAATACCCATTTCGATCCAAACTTCCGTGATCGTCGATTGATCAATTATTGCTTTATTAAATACTGCTTACATTAAAACTCCAATGTAAGATAGTGACAGATGAGTCCCAGAAACTTGTGAGCGATGAGTTGGGAAGTTTCAATATGATTCAATTGTGTCACCCCTAGATGATTTTTTTGCATCAAAATGTCGAAAACTATTTTTTTCGGTGCCACTTATTTATGGAACAATCATCATCCATTGCACCATTCCCCTGCTCTTTCAGCTTTACATCACATTTCTGTTCCTTTAATTTTAATTAGGGATTCCACCAACTGTAATACCCATTTCGATCCAAACTTCCGTGATCGTCGATTGATCAATTATTGCTTTATTAAATACTGCTTACATTAAAACTCCAATGTAAGATAGTGACAGATGAGTCCCAGAAACTTGTGAGCGATGAGTTGGGAAGTTTCAATATGATTCAATTGTGTCACCCCTAGATGATTTTTTTGCATCAAAATGTCGAAAACTATTTTTTTCGGTGCCACTTATTTATGGAACAATCATCATCCATTGCACCATTCCCTGCTCTTTCAGCTTTACATCACATTTCTGTTCCTTTAATTTTAATTAGGGATTCCACCAACTGTAATACCCATTTCGATCCAAACTTCCGTGATCGTCGATTGATCAATTATTGCTTTATTAAATACTGCTTACATTAAAACTCCAATGTAAGATAGTGACAGATGAGTCCCAGAAACTTGTGAGCGATGAGTTGGGAAGTTTCAATATGATTCAATTGTGTCACCCCTAGATGATTTTTTTTGCATCAAAATGTCGAAAACTATTTTTTTCGGTGCCACTTATTTATGGAACAATCATCATCCATTGCACCATTCCCCTGCTCTTTCAGCTTTACATCACATTTCTGTTCCTTTAATTTTAATTAGGGGATTCCACCAACTGTAATACCCATTTCGATCCAAACTTCCGTGATCGTCGATTGATCAATTATTGCTTTATTAAATACTGCTTACATTAAAACTCCAATGTAAGATAGTGACAGATGAGTCCCAGAAACTTGTGAGCGATGAGTTGGGAAGTTTCAATATGATTCAATTGTGTCACCCCTAGATGATTTTTTTGCATCAAAATGTCGAAAACTATTTTTTTCGGTGCCACTTATTTATGGAACAATCATCATCCATTGCACCATTCCCCTGCTCTTTCAGCTTTACATCACATTTCTGTTCCTTTAATTTTAATTAGGGGATTCCACCAACTGTAATACCCATTTCGATCCAAACTTCCGTGATCGTCGATTGATCAATTATTGCTTTATTAAATACTGCTTACATTAAAACTCCAATGTAAGATAGTGACAGATGAGTCCCAGAAACTTGTGAGCGATGAGTTGGGAAGTTTCAATATGATTCAATTGTGTCACCCCTAGATGATTTTTTTGCATCAAAATGTCGAAAACTATTTTTTTCGGTGCCACTTATTTATGGAACAATCATCATCCATTGCACCATTCCCCTGCTCTTTCAGCTTTACATCACATTTCTGTTCCTTTAATTTTAATTAGGGGATTCCACCAACTGTAATACCCATTTCGATCCAAACTTCCGTGATCGTCGATTGATCAATTATTGCTTTATTAAATACTGCTTACATTAAAACTCCAATGTAAGATAGTGACAGATGAGTCCCAGAAACTTGTGAGCGATGAGTTGGGAAGTTTCAATATGATTCAATTGTGTCACCCCTAGATGATTTTTTTGCATCAAAATGTCGAAAACTATTTTTTTCGGTGCCACTTATTTATGGAACAATCATCATCCATTGCACCATTCCCTGCTCTTTCAGCTTTACATCACATTTCTGTTCCTTTAATTTTAATTAGGGGATTCCACCAACTGTAATACCCATTTCGATCCAAACTTCTGTGCTTTTTAATTAATCAATTGCTTCAGCAAAAACTGTTTAGATTAAAACTCCAATGAAAAATGATGAAAGATGTACGATGAGGCACTTGTAGGAAAGATAGAAAGCCCTTGTCGGAAAATAATCTGTTTGAGGGATCGGGCAAGAAGGGTAGCAAGTTTAATCCTTAAACGACCAGCATTAAAAAAAATTAATTGCTTCAAATTAATTTAATCAAGTCGGAAATTGAAAATTTTAATTTTACTATCTGCTTTTCGAAACTAGAGGATTTCCATGCATCATAATGTCGAAAATTAATATTTTTCTTCAGTGCTACTTATTTATGCAAGCGGTCAGTACCGCAGGTTTCGTGGTCGAGTTCCGGCAGTTCCATGGATGTTTGTAGTAGTTCGGAATCCACTTTAAGCAGTAGGTTCCGGTCTAACAGGATCGCAGAGTGTTGCGGCGGTAGTGTTACTCCGCGTCCGTAGCTTATCTTCAAGCTACAAGCACCTCCTGGGTAGTGCTAAGGGAGTAAACATTGGTACAGCGCTTGCCTTAAGACATCGAAGACAACTGTCTAAGTGTTTGAAAACAGCATTAGTTAAAAAAAAGAAAAACTTATTTATGCAACAATCATTTTCCTTCTAAGTTCATTTTTCTATTCCTTATTCTTTCAGCTTTTCATCATATTCCTTCCCTTTAATTTCAATTAGAGGACTCCATTGCATTGCTTTCGTGGTTTTCTATTAATCAATTGCTCTGGTAAATATTGCTTATAATAAAGCTCCAATGGATGATGATGAAAGATGAGTCCCGGAAATGTACGAGCAATGAGTTGGGAAGTTTCAAGATAATTCGACTGTGTCACCCCTAGATGATTTCTTGCATCAAAATGTCGAAAATTATTTTTTTTTCAGTTCCACTTATTTATGCAACAATTTCATTCTATATTCATTGCACCATTATCTGTCCTTTTAATTTCAGTCAGGGGACTCTTCCCATTGCAATACCCATTTCGACCCAAACTTCTGCGGTTTTCTAATCAATTATTTTAGTAAATACTGCTTATATTAAAGCTCCAATGAAAGATGATGAAAGATGAGTCCCGGAAATGTGTGAGAGATGAGTTAGGAAGTTTCAAGATGATTCGACTGTGTCACTCATTCAGTTCCTTGTTGAATTGCTTCACTGTTATCGGGAATGTAAACTTGACCGAAATGAGGTAGCTCGTTTACGTGCGGTTCCGACTGTTGTCACTGTTGTTACGAAATCACACTGCGTGTGACTCAGAACCTTTTAAATCAACATTGTAATAGTCAAACAACGACCATGAATATTAATTTCGCTTTCAAAAAACAATAAATTTTTAAGGGCTTCTGTCTGTAATAATTTTGTTTTTTGATAGTAAAGTTATGGCCGGATATGTGTTTAATCACCATTGAAGATGTAATGGTGTTAGTTAAATTCTGCGTAATCTACAACTTTGAAACTTCACGAAAATATAATTTTTGGCTTTCTAAAAATGGTGAACATAAGGTAAATAAGGTTATTGAAATGTTAAAATTGAAAGGAGACATTGACGCAAATATATTTTATTTTCTACAAAGCAAAGCGGGCTATTAACTAACAAAGCAATCAATACAATGCGAAGTCTGAACTACAACTAACGATGCCAGGACTAAGTTCTAATTTTTTAAAACGATGGAACATTCTATGGTTGCCACACATCTCGAGTAAAATTTATTTAAACATTTTTCTTTTTCTCTCCGCACGCGGTCCAAGTGCAAATTCATGGTGAATCCAGTTTATTGAAACATTTCTTTGTTTTTCTTCACGAGCGGTCCGTAATATAGTTCTCATGAATGGTGGATTCTTACTCTGATATTATTATTAGGTGCTGTTACTAAAACTCTTCAATTAATTCAAAAATTTTCGTTACGTTTTTTTACATTTTACCTAATATTTTTATTGTTAGAATTAATCGAATTTCTGCATTATGCTTTAAAACACTTTTTATATATTTTCAATTTCACAGTCCAGTCACATTAATGTAACCACCTGTCAAAAGCCAGAATATACACTCTTGTATATTCTGGCTTTAAGTGGAGTGTGGCATTAAGTGGAATTCTTTATAAACACTCCACTGCAATGTGCTGCCACCTGCCTTTTGTGATGGGTTATTTCACGTGGACGTCGAAAGTAGGTGGTGGTCACATTAATGGGACTGGACAGTGTATATATTTTGTAAGTAAAAAAAATAATAATAATGCTATGTTATCTGACAACTAACTGGCAACATCAGTATCGAACATAGAAATAACTTAGTTAGAATACTTTTTTACTATACTTAGAAATGTTACATCTCTTCTTCTTCTTAATGGCGCAACAGCCCCATGGTTGTCCAAGGCCGTCTGCCTAATGGCAGATTCTGAAGCATGAGATGTTACCGCTACATATAGATTATAATTTTAAGCATTTTTCTATTGAACACAGGTGCTTCTCATATTCTACTTTTGTAAGCAATGAACAACTACAGAAGGTAGATGAGGGGAAGGAATTACTTTCCGGGAAAATCTTTAAAGGTAAAGGCTCCTGCATTTGCTTGTCGTATTGGACAAAACCCAGAAAGACTTCCACTAATAAGCCTAACTGTCGATGCGAAGAACTTTACATATGTTGTAACAATTACCATAGTGTCTTCATTTCTAAAAGCAGTGACTGTGGACGCCACCTGGGAATTCGAACCCAAGGCCTTCTGCACAATAGAAACGCATTCATAACATTGGACCGAGCACATGTTATTGGAGCATTGGAGCTTGAGTAAATGTTATTATTAGCCACAAATTGGGCAAAAAAAAGGAATCACAATATTTCCAAATTGGTTTAAAATAAGTATTTTTTTTATTTAGAAGTTTCCTGCACCCGATTAATCAAAAAAATTTCATTTATTTTTCATATAATTTTACTTTAATTACAAAGTATTTTAAGACCAATGTATTCATCGTCCTATCAATTATCACCTGTGGAATAGCTAATATTTTAATTTAAATCATTTAGAAAGATATTTTAGAGGTATTTTTCCCCCGCCGTCTCATGGCCAGTAAGATGACTGGAAAAAAACAACGTTAAATTTAATTTAAAAGCGATACTGTATTTAATATTGGGATCAGAACTATGCTTAGTTGCACTGTTATTAATCTAGACCAGGGGTCTCCAAACTTTTCAGCCTTAGGGCCATACTGTTTACTCCAGTAAGTACCAAGGGCCAAAAGCGTTTTAATTTTTCTGCCATTATCTATAATTTCTAGACTAGTCGCCGAGTACGCACTCTGAGCGAGCGGACGCTTGCTAAATTTGAGATTGCAAGGAGAAAACCAGCTTCTCCCTGATCTATACACTAATATCAAATCGTTCCGGCAGAAAATAATATTATTTCAGTCACAATTACGTAAAAAATGTTTCACATATTTTAAAACATTGAAATATTCAGCCGCACTACTGAGACTGAATTCTCCATCGATTTTGCAGTCGAAGTTTTGAGTGCTTTGAAGATAAATTTTGACACTCGTTCCTCAGATTTTGATGTCATTGCAAATAAAATTAAGATTTTTCAAAATCCTTTTGATACTGACATTGACTCCCGAAACTTCAAATAGAAATTATCGATTACAGTGCAGTGATATAATTAAGAACAAATATCAAAAATCATCTTTGTTGGAGTTTTATAAGAGTCTTCCACTGATACAATTTTGAAATATTAATAAATTTGCTCTTGGGCTCGTGTTTGTTTTACTACTTACTTGTGTGAGGAAAGATCTAATATCTCAGTTAACCGATGACCATCTTAAATCTCTTTTAATAATTGGTACAAGTAAAATTTATCCACAACTACAAACTATTGTCAATGGAAAATCACAATTACTTAACTCTCATTAGTATTTTTTACAAGTGGATACACGGCGTTAATTTAGCTTTTCCGTTCCTGAGGGATTTTCAGGATTAAAAATCATATGTTTGTTTCAGGATATATACATTCCAAACATCGATATACATACATATGCGATTTATGTACACTCATGTCCATAAATTAAGGATAATGAAGTTCAGGCAAAGAAAGAGACAGAAGCAAAACAAATTTGACTTATTTGTAAAGTCTATTTATTAAACAAAAGGTAAAGAACAAAAAAGATGCTATATGTTTGACATAATTAATAAAAATTGCGATTTTTACTCCCTGGGGCAAATTTCAAAAAAGGATCTATTTACAAAAAACAGTATAACATGGTTAGTATGATGGTTAATATGGAGTATGTCTCCTGGACGATGCAATACAGGCCTTACAACGCCTGGCATGCTGAGTATCAAATTATCAATCTGATCTTGGACGCCGCAGGAGTGCCACTGGCCTTCCCGAATTAACGGGATTTCAGTGTTGGTTGCACAACTACGGAAAGGAGGATTGAATAACCACTCTGGGTAACGCAAGCAGCCCTTTGGCTGAGTTCACTGTTGCTAATCAGTGATAAACACTGGGTCCGTTCCGCTTTGAGAGTTGTCTGGTGCATATCAACACGCCAGAACGGCTCTCAATCGTGAGGAGTTCTAGGAACTCTTGCTTTAGGCCTTTTAGAGTGATTTATGGTGAATAGCATGTATTCCATGCTTTCCGCCAGCAACCGCTCTACTAAAACTACTTAAAATAAATCTAATATATAATAAAAGGAAAATTAAAAATGAATTTAGACAACTTGAGAAAAGAATAACAGTTATATACATATGTACAGAATTGTTGACACAAGGTTCTTAGTGATATGAACTATGAATAGTAAATAGATAAACATAAACTGTTAAGGGATATGGTTACATCACAATATTATTGACATGTTTATGGTTTTTATTGTGTGATATAGTCTATATTTTGCGTTACAAAGTCCATAACCTTGATAATTTTTTCTTTTATTTTTTTGGAGATTGCTGCTTTTTTTGCCCAGGCTTCATATGTTTCTGGGTTTGGTTGTAGAGCATGATTTGAGTCTGTTAGAGAGCAAGAGAATAGATAATGATCCGGTGTGCCTATTTCGCCACAAATGCAATTGTCCGTATCTTTAATGTTAAACCTGTATAGGTATGCTGGAAAGGGACCATGACCCGTAACAAAGTAATTTATATTTGTGTTTGTTGACATTTTTGTGGACACTGTTGGGAGAAAGTGATGAGTTCTTCTTCCTGTGATCCCATTGTCCCATTCTTCTTGCCATATCTTGAGGCTGTTGGTTTTTAGTTCTCGTTTTAGTAGGCTTGTTGGGTTTTTTATTTTCGATTGATGTGTACTTCTCATTGTTGCTTCTTTGGCTAGAGAGTCGGCGCGTTCATTACCTTTGTTACCTGCGTGTGCTTTAATCCATAGTAGGCTTATTGATTTGTTGTTGATTGTGTTTAGTATGTTTCTGAGATCTTGAACCTGGCTATTTGTATTGAAAAATCTGTTGATGGCTATTATGGATGATAGGCTGTCCGTAAAGATGTTGATTCTTTTTATATTTTGTGTTTTTTATCCATGTTAATGAGTTCAATAATGCATTTAGTTCTGCTTGGAAAACTGAGTTATTGCCTTGGAGTCTCTCTTGCCATGTGTGGATTTCTATGTCGTTGTCCATTGCTACAAAAGCTGAGCCTACCCTATTATCCATTTTTGATCCGTCTGTGTATATTTGAAGATCACTATTTCTTTGTTCTGTATTTTTTAATATTTTTGATGGTTTGTCCCATGGAGGTTCGCACCACTGTGATATTGATTCTTGATAATCATTCTGTAGATATGTATGTTGGTGGAATGTTGCATTAATTTTAAGTCTTGTGATTTGTGTGAATGTTGCTTCCCTTTTTGCTACTAAGTAGGTTGGCTCTAGACCACTTAGAATTAATAAAGCTGAGGTTGGAGAGGTTCTATAGGCGTTAGTTATTTTTAATGAAAATTGCCTCTGTATTGAGTTGATATGATTAATTTTTCTTGTTGTAAGGTTATCGGCCCATATTGATGCTGCATAGCATATTATCCTCTCTGCCACTGATTTATACCATAGTCTAGTGAATTTGGGGTTAATACCCCATCCTCTTCCTGACATGGTTGCTAATTTGTTTGATTTGATTAGAAGGGTGCTTTTAAGATGTTGGATGTGAGGGAGGAAGCTTAGATTCTGATCTAATAGAACTCCTAGATATTTGAGTGTTGAGTTACATTTAATGGTCCGGTTGCTAAATTTCAATATTGGTTTTTCTTTTACTGCTCCTTTTTCCCAAATACTATTGCTTGGGTTTTGTCCTCTGAGATCTTTAGTTTTTCTTTTTATTGCCCAGGATTGAAATTTTTTAAGAGCTGTTGTTGTTTTTGTTTCTAATGACCTTCTATTGTTGGCGCTTATAATAAATATGAAGTCATCTGCGAAGGCTTGTAATTTTACATCTTCTTCCCAGGTTTCTTTTAAAATTTGATTTGCTATTAATGTCCACAGGAATGGGCCTAGGCATGATCCCTGTGGGCAGCCTTTTTGTAGGTCGTGAATAATTTTTCTATTTCCATGGTTGAATTCTATTTTTCTATTTTTTAGGTAATCACATATAATGTTTATTAGGTCTTGCGGGCAGTTGTCTTCTTTTAAGGTCTTTATTATAGAAGGCCACCACAGTGAGTCAAATGCTCCCTTGATGTCAATGGATATTATTACGGTGTAGAAGTTGCGTGCTTTGTTTGAATAAATCTTTTTCACTAGATTATGGAGGGCATGCTCTGTTATCATCAATCTGATCTTGGGGAATATTACACCACTCATCAAGCAATGCCCTCCGAAGTTCCGGTTGACAGGTGGGAGGGGGTTGACGGGCTGAAATTCGTCGGCCAAGCATATCCCACACATGCTCTATTGGATTCAAGTCCGGTGAGTATGTTGGCCAATCCATACGGGTGATATCCTCCAATTGAAGGCATCCGTCTACAATGTTTGCACGGCGAGAACGGGCGTTGTCATCCATAAACAGAAATTCAGCACCCATGGCGCCCCGAAACAAACGTACATGTTGTTCCAGAATGACATCCCGATAGATGTGCCCTGTCATCGTTACACTCTGAGCATGCAGGTCAGTTCTGGAACCAAGAATAATTCCTCCCCAAACGAGCCATCCTGCACCACCGTAACGGTGTCGTTCAATGGTGTTCTCTTGGTGGTAACGGGTACCTGGCGCTCTCCATGTGAAAGTCCGGCTAGAATCAGACTGCAAACTAAACCTGGACTTGTCGGAAAACATCACACAAGACCACTGTTGCGGTGTCTCTCTACTCCAGGTTAATCGCAGGCGACAGTGAGGTGCGGTAAGTGGAACACATCTGATAGGCCTACGAGCATATAGACCAATGTGCCCTCAGCGTCTGTACACGGTCTGCCTTGAAACTGTCGTACCGGTAGCTGAAGAGAGCAGACGAGACAGGTCTGATGCTGGGCTCCTTCTGTTTCTTTTGGCAGTAACTGCTAAATACCGGTCCTCATTCGGCGTTGTAACTCGGGGGCGACCTGTGCTGTAACATCTACTCACATTACCATCATCTAGGAATCGTTGCCAAAGCCTGCAGATGACACTCTGGGCGATTCCAAGTTCCTCGGATACTTCCAGCTGGGTACGTCCACATTCCAGTCGTCCGATAATTCTACCACGTAAACAATCACCCAAATGCTTCCTTTGTGCCGTAACTATGCGGTTATTACACTGAAAGGCTTTTAAAGTGCTTGCATCTTACTTCTTTGCCACCATTCCTTATATACCCCTCTCTTACACTCTTGTCATTGTGACGTACTATCAGCGCAATCTGGTGGTTTCCTGTAATTTACATATTCTTCTTCAAGATGTGTGTGATAATTCTACAAGTGATATTTATATTTTAGAGTTCAATTTCTGTGTGATTCTGAATTATCCTTAATTTATGGACATAAGTGTATATCGATGTTTGTATATATAAATTTTTATAAAAAAAATATTTTATCTCAACATTACTACCGAAGGTAACCGCGGGATGTTCACTAGTTTATAATTTTAGTGGGATTCATTTCAATTATTTGTTAGTTGTTAAACTCAAGTTAAATTATGCTTGTCAGTAAGCTTTACCTAGCGAGTCCATAAAACCGAGTTATTATCATACTGCTTTTTTTTTTAATCCAATTTATTACATGAACAATAAGCTATTCGCTGTCGCGGGCCGGATTTGGCTCGCGGGTTTGGAGACCCCTGATCTAGACTATTAAAGATTGGGAAATATTTTGATTTGTGTACTTCAATAAAGAATTTCAGCTGTATTATCCAAAAATATACCACTTTTTATATACAAATATAACTTTTATTTTTCAACATTTGTTTTAATTGTTGGGCATCCTGAAGTTTATATTTTAATTTTTTCAGGATTTGGAATTGTTTCTAATTATTATTGGTTCAACTGTTGGAAATGAATCATTTGGAAATTTAGCAATAATTTATGCTATGGTTGGAATTGGTTTGTTTTGTCGCTCTACTGTATTTTGTAGCACACTTTGGGCTAATCAGACCGGGACTTACAGTTTAACGTAGATTCCGAACCACTAGCAAATATCCATACCATTGCCAGGATTCAAATCTGGAGTCTAGGGTACCAAAAGCCAAAATGCTAGCCAATTGGCCATCAGGCCGCTCGTTAGAATTGGTGAAATAGGATTTATTGTGTGGGTTCCTCGTATATTTGCGATATGAATAGACGTTAATGCATGAACTTATTTATATATATATATATATATTGTATTTGTATTTGTATTTGTATTATTGTATCTTCTGTACTAAAACGTGCATTGTAATTCGTATCCAAAATTTGTATTTAGTTTTTTAAAATATACTTTTATTTTCTGAAATGTCATTAACTTATAGTATTAATCTAACAGTTTATAAGTATTATTATTGTTAATATCATACCACTATGTTTTGACAAAGACAGTATTATACTTTTTGAAAAGCCAATAAAGAGATAGTTTATTATGATAATGAAAAATGCACTATATTCTCTTGTTTTATAGTGTGATAACTAAACTTATATTCCAAAATAGTGTTCATTATAAAAAAATTAACACAATAAAATATTGAAAATGCAGAGTTTATTTTTTTTATCAATATCCAATATCAAATCTCCAATATCAGACCCAATACAATGCATATATGTTGTCAATTTGCTTTAATCTCTTGATTTTCCGAGGGCAAAATTGCTCGAAAATAAAGAAATATTTCTACCTTGACATAAAATGGATGCAAGATACCGATTACTGTAACGACAACGAGATAAACCTTTAAGCAAACATCCCATATTTACTAAAGCTCTCAGAATTCCATGTTCTTAATCTTAATCTCTGTTTTAAAGGCCAATGTCAGAGCTGTGATTCATCGAAAATAAGGTAAATTGAAAAGGAAATCTAAAAAAAATACTAAGTAAAAGTCCTTAAAAAAATTGCAAAAGCAAAAATTCTTCAGTAAATCTGTAATCTTTAATGCGTCATTAGTACTACTGCTAATCTATCACATGCTTTGTTTAGAGATGTGCTATATGATAATATGGATAAAGATGTGAGTAAATCAATGAAGAAACTGAAAGGAGAACATCAAAAACAAATCGGTAATCCAACATTTAACGGTACAAATGAGTCAGTGATTTTGAATATTAAATCATTAGAAATAAAAAATTTCCATATTATCTAAGTCTTCAAAATTTTTTTGTTTCTCATAATTAATTCTCTGAGTGCTAAGATGGTCTGATGCTCAATTGGCTTTGGGTACCAGAAGATTCAGGTTCGAATTCTGGACAGAATCCAAAAATCTTAAAACAAAAATTGAAGCAATATGCGTTTCTATGATACATTAAACAATTATTATTTTGAAATTAAGATTTATTTTGTATAAAGGCCCGTGTATTAAATTTAAAAAGTTTAAATGTCTGCATTAGTTCGTATTTTGCAGGTGGCAATGTTATTGTTTCTTATCCCACTTGATAAACATCTAGACCAAGTCCTTGAACCCATATGGTCCCATGGAAGAAGGGAAAGGGAGGCAGCTTTTGTTGTGATGGAGCACCCGTAGGTAGAAGTATGACTTGGCTCCGTGACTCTGACTTTTTACGGAGTAGTCAGCCCTACGCCCTATGCTCTACATTCGTATTAAACCAGGATCTAAAAGTGGATTCCGTACCACTACAAACATTCATGCACCGTTAGGACTCGAATCCGAAGCCTGCGGCACCGACTGGTTTCAAAATACTATAATGTGTATTTATTTATCAATGATCTTATTGATAAAAAATACATATTATAATATTTTGAAACCATTAATTTTTTTCCGAAAAACTGCGGCCTGATGGTCAGCTGGCTAGCGCTCTGGCCTTTGCTACCCATACTTTGGAATCGAATCCTGGCGATGGCATGTATGTGTGTTAGTGGTTCAGAAACAACGTTAAACCTTTGGTCCTGGTCTAATTATCCCGAAGTATACAAAAAAATGACCATAGAGCTACAAACTAAATCTGAGTACTAAAAAACGATAATTCTTTAGCAAAATCAACCCACATGATTCAGATTTTCTTAAAGAAAACGGGAATAATGTCAATAGACGGTAAAATCATGGCAAAATCATCAATAAATTAATCAGAATGGGCATAATAACAAAAGCATTTTCTAAAAAAAAAAAAAAAAAAAAAATTCTGCGCGTTTCTTTTATTTTAAGTAATAACAAAAGCATTATCGTTAGAAGTGGGAAAAACTGGCAGAAAATTCAATTAACATTTCAAAAGTAAAATTTTCTGTTGGTTTCTAATAGTGCAAGGGTTTTCTGGTTAATAATACATTTTCTTCTATAAAATTTTTCAGTATAATTTTCCATTTCATCCATGTATTATACATTATTTTTTGAACCAAAAATTTTATACAAAATTTTCTTACGGGTTGTTTTAAATGTCATGGTTCCATTAGAGAACATATAGTGGCATAATTATAGGGCTCTCGTGTTTTTCTGTGGATTAAATTTGATAAATCTCGTCAAGTTTTAAATTTGAGATCTATGTTTCCAAATGACGATAATGTATTCCTCAAATATGCTTATATTTCTTCTCCCATTAAAAAAAAACTCATCCTCAGTGGCGCAACAGCCCCGTGGTGGGCCAAGGCCATTCTGCCTGCTGTCAGATTTTTAGGCAGTAGATGTTTTCTTTTTACGGGGTAGGGTTGTCAGCCCTATGCCCAACGATCTACCAATCATATTAGACCGGGAGATACTGTTTAAAATGGATTCCGATCCACTACAAACCTCCATGGCATAGCCGGAATCGAATCAGAAACTTGTGGCACCGAGCGCTAGCCACTCTGCCATAAGGCTCCCCCCCAAAAAAAACCACTTTATTAATTTTTATAAAAATTATTTATTTAATTGAAGGACAATTTCAAAAAAAAAATTAGTAGTTGTTAATTAATTATCGTATACACGAATTAAAGATCATATACTCTTTATAATTGATGTAGATTTTAAAAGTTTGCATTTCTAAAATGATTGCAAAGAGCTTCCCGTAGGTGTTAAGATTGTATTTTTACTTTATCCCAGACCTTGATAAATATACAAATGAAACTCTTAACATTGTACTTATACAACCTATTCTGTAGTCATAACTCAGCATTTGTTCCTACTCATTCTATACTTAGAAAAAAATAATAAATAACCAACAATGAAATCGCAAACAGAACATCTATCAGATTATAAATGCTTCATTATGTAGCCGATTCAAACGAACACGCAAACCTTAACACATTGCGTGGTAAATAAATTGTGAACCTTTTTCCAAGACAAAATTAAAACGTCAGACCCATCTATCTCATCTACCTACGCCTCTCGACATGCGAATGGACCAAAAATGAAAAATGATTGTGATTTTTTCTTTTAATTAAAAGAAGAAACACAACCTTCCCAGCTAAGTGTTCATCGCCAAACCTATTTGCTTCAGGCCAACCGATGCAACTTTCACTTTATGCAACTACCTTGACCCATCATCTAGGGCCATTGTCATCCCAAAGCGGTAAAACAAACAGCGTGGTATTCTTTTTTTTTTTCTTCAAAAATAAAAACTCCCACGACTGCTTCACGAGGTCTGTTGTGAGTCAAGTGTCTACTACTACTACTTGGAAAAGATAAATATGGATCAAAACTTCTGACATCCTTTTTTTTTTATGTATTAAACCTCACTTAGAAGGTGTCGCGGCCTTCTGTGCCGAAGAAGCCTCGATGAAAGTCGAGGAAAAGATGTAAATTATGCTGGAAAGATGGTGAATAATGAGTTTGGCATTCGAGAAATCCATTTTGGAAGTAGCTCAGGTGGAAACAGAACAAAACATTGGGAATGATTTTACATACACTCGAGATTTCCTTTTAACTTGAATGTGATATATGTGATAATGTTTCCTTTTATTCATGGACGAATGTGGAGCAGCAAGATGTTTTGTTGGAGGCGATCATTTTATTCCCATTTGTTCATTACCTTAAGGAAATGCAATCAGGAAGTATGGTATAAGTAAATTTGGGAATTTACGAGTTAAATATATAGCTAGTTCTTGCCTACTTGATATTCGAAGCGAATAATGTAATAAATTATGAGGTTTATTCTACTCAAGGTTAGCTTAGTTAATTTTTGAAACTTAAAGGATTATTTTTTTGTTTTACACCTAGATGCATTTTCCCATCATGGGTTTTTCTGGAGACAGAATGCAATATGAGGATACGAAAATTATACAAAATCATTCATATCATTTCATACCAATTTTATACCAAAACGAAATTAAAATATATGAAAAAGAATTATTACAAATAATAAATTTATAAAAATGATCTAGCCCGAATCGTAGCTCAGTGGCAACGCGCGCCGCTGGTTAGCATTAGGGCGGAGGTTCAATCCGCTAACGGGTTTGTTGTAGAACGCTGTTTCAACAGACGAGGAATGTTGATGGAGTTTGTGATGTTCAGTATCTTGCCTCGTGAATCAGACTACCTGGTGAGAGTTTTCTAGGTTTTCTTCCATACGGTACGCAAATGCGGCGTACTTTTCCGTAAGAGTCTTCCCGGAAGGCCCTACCCTCCTTCTTCAGCGTCACGGACCCAAGTCAGGCTTCTACCTAAGATTGCTCCATCACAACAGAATCTGTCCCCCACCCCTTTTCCCTCCTTCGAAGAGTGCACACAGGCTTTTGGACTTAGTCTAAGTGTTGCTGTCTATCAAATGGGATAAAAAAAATTAATCTTATAAATTTTATATTTAGAATTTTAAATAATAAATTTTATATCGCGTTGTAAATATCAAAACTATATCACTTTAAACTACAAGTTATTGAAACAAGGATAATTTATTATTTATCTGCGATAAAATTTAAAAAACAAAGAATCTTAAAGACAGCTGTTTAATGAATATCATATGACAGCATATTCTTAAGAAATATTATTGTTAACATTAACTCATATGCAAATAAAAATTATCTTTATTAATATTTTTGTTCACTAATTCTAGAGATTTTGTTCAAAATTAAAAGTGAAAGGAAAAACTAGAACGTTTTATCAATAAAAATATTTTTTGCATATTATTTCAAAGTAGAATTTTACATTCTTCGTTCAAATTATTCTATAAAATAGATCGATATTAATAAGCTGAGATTATTATTTTTATTATTTGCAATGATGGAAGTTGTGTTAAACTCAAGTATAAAATGAAAGACCACTAAAAGGCGATGAGGAAAGTGCATTGGAAGGTAAAATAAAAGTGAAGGGTGAATATCTGGAAAACTTTCAGCATAAATGTTAAATAAAAACTTTTTCTACCTTTTGAAGAAACGTATAGATTAGGGAGAAATTGCTCAAAAACGTCTAGTAATATTTGCCGTACTACTTGGTAAATACACTCATGTCCATAAATTAAGGATAATGAAGTTCAGGCAAAGAAAGAGACAGAAGCAAAACAAATTTGACTTATTTGTAAAGTCTATTTATTAAACAAAAGGTAAAGAGCAAAGAAGATGCTATATGTTTGACATAATTAATAAAAATTGCGATTTTTACTCCCTGGAGCAAATTTCAAAAAAGAACCTATTTACAAAAAACAGTATAACATGGTTAGTATGATGGTTAATATGGAGTATGTCACCCGGACGATGCAATACAGGTCTTACGACGCCTAGGCATGCTGAGTATCAAATTATCAATCTGATCTTGGGGAATATTACACCACTCATCATCATGCCCTCCGAAGTTCCGGTTGACAGGTGGGAGGGGGTTGACGGGCTGCAATTCGTCGGCCAAGCATATCCCACACATGCTCTATTGGATTCAAGTTCGGTGAGTATGCTGGCCAATCCATACGGATGATATCGTCCAATTGAAGGCATTCGTCTACAATGTTTGCACGGTGAGCACGGGCGTTGTCATCCATAAACAGAAATTCAGCACCCATGGCGCCCCGAAACAAACGTACATGTTGTTCCAGAATGACATCCCGATAGATGTGGCCTGTCATCGTTACACTCTGAACATGCAGGTCAGTTCTGGAACCAAGAATAATTCCTCCCCAAACGAGCCATCCTGCACCATCGTAACGGTGTCGTTCAATGGTGTTCTCTTGGTGGTAGCGGGCACCTGGCGCTCTCCATATGAAAGTCCGGCGAGAATCAGACTGCCAACTAAACCTGGACTCGTCGGAAAACATCACACCAGACCACTGTTGCGGTGTCCACAATGCATGCTCTCTACTCCAGGTTAATCGCAGGCGACAGTGAGTTGCGGTAAGTGGAACACATCTGACAGGCCTACGAGCATATAGACCAATGTGCCCTAAGCGTCTGTACATGGTTTGCCTTGAAACTGTCGTACCGGTAGCTGAAGAGAGCTGACGAGACAGGTCTGATGCTGTGCTCCGTCTGTTTCTTTTGGCAGTAACTGCTAAATACTGGTCCTCATTCGGCGTTGTAACTCGGGGGCGACCTGTGCTGTAACATCTACTCACATTACCATCATCTTGGAATCGTTGCCAAAGCCTGGAGATGACACTCTGGGCGATTCTAAGTTCCTCGGATACTTCCAGCTGGGTACGTCTACATTCCAGTCGTCCGATAATTCTACCGCGTAAAAAATCATCTAAACGCTTCCTTTGTGGCATAACTATGCGGTTATTGCCCTGAAAGGCTTTTGAAGCTCTTGTAAACAATTTTACTTCTTTGCCACCATTCCTTATATACCCCTCTCTTACACTCTCGTCATTGTGACGTACTATCCGCGCCCTCTGATGGTTTCCTGTAATTTGCATATTCTTCTTCAAGATGTGTGTGATAATTCTACACATGAAATTTTTATTTTAGAGTTCAATTTCTGTGTGATTCTGAATTATCCTTAATTTATGGACATGAGTGTATATACAGGTGTTTTGAAACACAAAAATTGGACATTTTCTAGAAAATGTTGCCTATCCCATTTACATGTTTCCCGCCCATAATCTCTTTTGTGCCCCAATTTTCCTTATTTTCTTTCCTCTCTTACCTTCCGCTCTCGAATATACAGGGGGTTATCAAAATAATGGAAACACCATAGATTTATAAAGAATCCTTTATTAGTATGGTATAGGACCGCCTTTGGCATGTAATACAGCTTGAATTCGCCGAGGAATCGATTCATACAAGGGCTGAATAGTGTTTGGAGGAATATTGTACCATTATTCATGGAGATATTGTGAAAGTTCTGGGAGAGATGCCGGTGGAGGATATCGATTCCGTATTGAATGCTCTAAAATAGACCATAACAGTTCAATGATACTGGGATCGGGTGATTGTGCTGGCCAAGGTAGATGCTTAACTTTATCCACGTGTACATCAAACCATGATTGGACAAGTCGCGCTGCATGGATGAGTGCATTATCATCCTGGAAAATTCCATCTTCTGCAGGAAGGAAAGTTTGCATCATAGGATGGACCTGGTCAGCTAAAATGTCTCTGTACTTGTCTCCAGTGATCCTTCCTTTCAGGGTTACGATTGGTCCAGCAGAAAATCCCGACACAGCTTCCCGACAGCATATCATGACAGATCCACCTCCATGCTTGACAGACAATCACGATCGTGCATTTGTGCAGATGTCCTCCAAACGTACACTCGTCCTGTTGCAGGGAAAAGTGCGAAAGGCGATTCGTCAAACCATATTACTTTCTTCCACTTATCAATCGGCCAGATTTTGTGAGTGTGGCACCACTGTAGACGGCGTTTGGCATTAACATATGTTACAAGTGGCTTGGGAATTGCTGCTCTGGCATAAATGTCTTGTTTATGAAGGTGCCTTCTAACTGTAATGATTGATACTGGAGAATCCAGATGCTGATTGAGCTCTGCGGTCACTTTTGCTGCAGTTGTTCGCTTTTGAGACATCACAATCCGCTTCAATATCCGTCGGTCTCTTTCACTGAGCTTCTCTTTCCGTCCACTCTATTGCTTTGCCGATCTCGTCTTGCTACGCTGTTTGTATGCTGTCATCACTTTAGACAGTGTACCTCTAGAAACGTTTAATAGTTGGGATGTTTCGATTACCCTTGCTCCAGCTAAACAGGCTCCTGCAATTTTCCCTCTTTGAAAATCTGAAAGGTCCGACATTTGAGTGTTTGAAATAAATCCACGACTTACAGAATTTCAATAAAGCTACCACATACTACCAGAATATATACATTTCCATTAAAAAAACTGGTAGCTATTATTATATTTTAATGCTTACGAAGCGCATTCAAAAATGTCGTATTTATTCCCAGTGTTTTTTGTGTTTCACATGTGTTTTTTCGTTATTTTGATAACCTCCTGTGCGTATATATATATATATATATATATATATATATATATATATATATATAGACAGATAGATAGATATAGATAAATATATATAATGGATAAATTTTCACTATTTTTGAAGTAAAAAAAGTGTTCCAGTACATAATAAAATTCTAGCATAATAAGGTTAAAATTACAATACATTTGTTCCTATTTATAATGTTAATTATTCATTATTCATTAAAAGAAAAAGCTAAAATTAAAATTAAAATTACATGCAGCCATCTGTAAAAAGCTGCATTTAATGATTGATGAAAAAATGTTGCTTCTAATAATTGCTGCTGTAATTATTTTGAAAAATTAATTGATCCCATCACGATTGTGAAAGAGTGTTTCATATAAACATGAGTTTTCCGAATTTTGTCTTACATGATGTCCTAAAGTGGGATAGTTATCTTTAAAAGCGCACTGATTAATGTAAAAAATGGGCTTATTAGTTATTATTATTACTTATTATTTACCCTTCATATTGAATAATTTTGTCATATTATATATATCATTATGATATTAATCATTATCATATTATATATATCATTATGATATTAATCATTATCATATTATATATATCCAAGGAATATTTCCCTAACAAGAGTTCAACTGGATTATTGCATTTGTGGTCCAGATACAAATAAAGAAAACAGGAGTATTGTAAGAAAAAAGGCTACTTATTCAATATAAAAATTTTCTTTGGTCTCTAGCTGATAAATAGAATTTCTCAGAAAAATATCTTTTTCCAATAATCAAGTTTAAAAAAAAACTTAAGCAGAATTATTTTTTTTTATTTCGAACTTCTTAAATACTATTTTAAAATATCTGGAAAACAAATTAGAATTCATGGAAAAGATTTCTGTCAATGTGATATTGATCAATTTACTATTTCCAATAAATATTTAAATTATGCATATTAAGTAAAATTGTTTATGTGATATAAATCAACGTATCTGATTCGTTCTCGCAAAATATAATTGATTCATTGATTGATTCATGGTTTATTGATTTCTCACTATATTACAGGCCTCGAAGCTGAAGGTTTTTATTCTTTGATGTTGGCAGTTTTATTAAAATTAGGTTTTAAACGTAAAAAATACTTTTCCAGTGAAAGAAATTCTTAGTAAAAATATTACAAAAGAAATAAATATAATATATTTCATTAATGATTAATAAATTTACTTAAAAATAATATATTTACATAAAAATAATATATTTACATGAATTATGTAAATTATATTATTTTCTGCTAAAAATAATCGATTTACATCATTCATTTAAGCCTATTTATTTACTAAATTAAACAGAACTTATTCAAGATTTCTATAACAAAATGGAATGATTGAAAATAAATCAATGTGAACTTTATTTACATTAATACAACAGATCATTGTTATATTCTTTTATATTCCTATTTTAAAGTAGAATCGTGATAATTTATTTTAAAAAAAATCTCCAAAACTAATTGTTGTTTAGAGAAACAAATAAAAAAACCGCTGTTTTTAATGATAAATCATCACAAAAAAAATCTTAAACGAGAATATTGCCATCACATATTCTAAATTCGTGAGCGCGCAAATCATTGAACCATTGACATTTTTTCAATGAGTCAGAGCATTCTTCCAATAATGACTTCTCGTTTTTTTTTTCACACTAACCTTGGAATAATTCTATTAAACGATGGTTCAAAGATTATTCCAATAAACCAGGGATTTTAAAACAAATATGATAATAACTAAATTAGTAGGAAAAGATGATTTTATCACATTCTCATTAACATGAGTATTCCAAAAATTCTTGTTCGATTTCAGGTTAATTCAAGGTTAAAAATTCTCTTAAATGTATATCATTACCATAGATAAATTGTTTCTTAAATTTACTTTTTAAGAAAATGCCTCTTATGTATATATATATACATATGTTAGTGTGTGTGTGTGTGTTTTACTTATATTGATCAAATATTCGCACAGATAATTGTGTTATAAATACGATATTGTTTGATAATCACTTAAAGCTTATAATCTTTAAGTTATGATCAGTCCATTTTTATTTTTTCTTAATTCATTATATTTTTATTTGAAGCCACAATAGAATACCCAAAAAATACTTAATTAATTTTCTAATGTAATGAAAATTATATTATATAAATATATCTCTAAATTTCATATTATTTTGCTTATGACTTGTAAGCAGAAAAAAAAATGTTGTACCCGTTGGATTTTTTTAGAAGCCAGAGTAACATTTATAATGCATTAACTGATCAATAAGAAAGTGGCTTGCATTAAGATTTTAAACTAGTAACTTTAATAAATGTAACTAATTAAATTTTTAATTAACTTTAATAATTTAATTTATGGTAATAAAAATTCTCCAAAAAAATCCTAATTAATTTTTTAATATAATAAAAATTATATTGTATAAGAATCTCTTCTGAATTTATGTTATTTTGTTTATAACTTATAAGCAGAAAAAAAATTTTACACCCATTGAATTTTCTTAGAAGTCAGAGAAATATTTATAATGTATAAACTGATTAATAAGAAAATTGCCTGCTTTATGATTTTAAACTATTAATTAGCGACTTGAATTTTTAACAGACAGACAGAGAGTTTGACATTATTGAGGCATTTTGGCACCATATACCTCTATCTAATTAAATTTTTAAATTTTTTACTGTCATATTTATACTTTTACAAAAATTGGTGAATTGGTAGTAAAGATAAAATATATAAAAAAAATGCCCTACTTTATTAAATAATTCATTTTTAAATTAAAATTTTCCAAAACAATCTATCAAAAATTTTATAAATGTTGTAATAAAATCATTACAATAAAAATACTTACCATAAAATAAAATTAAATTACAAATTTTTAAATATTTACTATTGCAATAAAATACACTTTAATTACACTGATTCGCGAAATTTAATGTCTGTTCTTTTTATCTTGATACTTATATGAAATTTTTTGTTCTTTCTATATTCTACGATCTGATTAAGTAAATTTGGCCCCAAATAATAAGTAGTTTGTAAATTATATCAATTTATATATTTTTCCGTAGTTTACAAAAATTTTAAATGAATTATTTTAAACATACATAAATATTTGACTTGTCAGTCAATTAAGTAAATAAATGCAAAAATGATTTCAATTAATTATTCAATAATTTGTAATTTTGATTGGTATATATGTTCTTTTTGTTTCTATGGTAAGTAGTCAAATTTGAATGGATTGAGTTCCAATAAAGCTATAGGTAACAACAGCAATGATTTCAATTAATATAATCGAAAAATGTAATTGTTTTTAAGCATTGATAAAAAATTGCTACGATATTAGTTAAAAATAGATATAGTAACTATCTACAATTACATGTTTTGTAACTGTTTTTGTGTGAAAATATCTTTTTAACTCCTCATATTCTTAAAACAGCTTTTGATAATTTTGAATTTCAAAAATGTGTAATTCAATTTAATAAAAAAATTGAAACCATTTTTATAAATAAGACTATTAAATAAAGTGGAATAATAATTACAGAGGATTTCTTAAAAATCGCAACTGTGAGTAACAATTCTATTGTTATAATTAAAAGAATATCTATCTACAATAATCAAATACAATGTATTTATCTTGTAAATAGATGAAAATTTAATTACATAATAACCTGCTTATCAGTTTAACCTACTTATACAAAGATATGTATCTAGAAAGTTCTTTCTTTCAAGAACAAAACATTGGAAAAACTCAAGCATTAACGCATGCATATTTCATTAATGAACTTGAGATAACAATTAAAAGATTTCTAAATACATATAACAAAGTGAAATTCTATCTTTAGAATTAGAATTCTATAGGTGCATTTTGTGGCGCAATTTAATTAGTGGAAAAAAAAGAACATCTTCTAACATTCTTTTAATAGACAAAGGCTACTTCATTAAAGTCTTGTAAAACATTGATGCCACACTATACCAAACATTCTGCATTGTTTAATTCATTCGCAGCCATCTTTTTTTTCTGTTATTTCTCTTTTAAATGGAAGATTTATAAGGTCATATACTTTCCCGCCATTGCTTTCTTTTCAGACGAGTTGAAGTTAGCTTTTATGTTATTAGGGCAAAGAATCTCAATCTAAAATATGCATTGTTATTTGTCAGAACATCAGAATAGGTTTCGAAACATATCTGAAAACATTTTCCTTGTGGCCATTTAGAATACTACATGGTATCCATTCAGCTTCTGAAGTGGATGTTAAAAAGTAGTCTATTAAAGCGTGCGAGAATTTCGGATAAATTACTTTCCATTTTCACACTTTAGTTGGCGAAAAACAATAGGAAAGTTGGCAGAAAATAATCGCTTTGTCTTTCGAGAAATGCATTGTCTCCAACATGAAACGAACGTGACAACTGGGTCTTATTGGAGCACTACAATTCAGGAAAATAATTATTTGAACAATGAGTATCGAATCAAAAGATTTTGCCGTCATGGTTAGTAGATTCAGTGCACTGCATGCTCACGATTTTCATCGATATATTTCTACCCTTTCATATGTTTCAAGGTTCTTTATATCACTTTATTGTAGTGAGATTGCCAAACGCCATCACGTTTTACCCAATTCTTTCTGAAATAAAATAAATTGAATGATCAGCTGATAGCAGAAGCAGAAAACCGATAAACTTTATTCTTCTATTTTTCTGTATCCATTTGTATTTTCCATTCGATTTATTTCAAATAGAATGTGAACATGCACTTTGGACAATAATGAAATGAAAAGCAAGAAACCATATGAACTAATTATCTCCAAAATTCTTCTTCCATGATCTTATAAAGGAAAAAAATTAATACTAACACAAACTTTTATTATATTTTAAAACAATATTTTGCAAAAAAAAAAAGTAAAAATTAAAATTTTAAATAAAATTAGATTTTTTTAATGCAAAGATTTTGTTAAATTTAATATTGCAACCTATTATTTTTAAGAATATTATTTTACATAAAACATTGAAAAGAGATTTAAGTACGATACTTCTCAAAAAATAGATATAGTTTGTTAGTTTAGTTAGTTAGTTTATAGTTATTTAGTTTTTTTTTTTATTTTATCAACATAGTTTATTATAATAAAAAATGTGATTTTTTAAAGTTTTAATTATTAATACTTCAATTAACAAGATTTGTAAAATTAAAGAAATAATATTAAAAACACTGAAAAAAAAAATTTTTCAATACACCTTAAATACATTAATTTCCGTACATTCGTAATTTTTAGAAAACAAAACGAAACCTTCCTAACAAATTATTTTTTAAAGCAAATAAAATAAAATAATGAAAATATCCAACCGATCCTTGGAAATGGCAACTTTATTTAATTTTTTGCTAAGCTAATGATATTGTACTATTTGGGAATCTTACTACACTACACCTACCAGGAAAAAGAAAAGCATTATCATTATTTTAAGTCACCTCACAGGACACTGTCACACATTTGTTTTACATAAGATGAAAATAATCAAAATAATCACTCAGTCAGCTGCACATGCTGTCAGAGCAACTTTAGTCTATTATTTTTAAGTGTGACATTTCAAGCAATTATAGGGAACGAATAAGTTATCTCTTTCTTTGAAGAGCTCACCTTTCAATAACTATTTAATCATCATTGTTCCGGCACTTATTCTAACAGTGAATTTTCTTTTTCTATTTTTATAAACTCATTCATGAGATTAAAAAATTTGGTATCAAAAAATGAACCATGTTTTGCTTTTTTTTTTTTTTTTTTTTTAATGCTTTACTGTAATCTGTTACTTCATTATAAAAATACAAGTACAGATAATTTGAATATTTAAATAATAAAATATGAGGATATTCCTTTTTTAGAACACATAAGGGCCATTTAATTCTAAATTGTGTTCAGAAATGACAGAAAATAAATGACATAGAAAATTAAAGGAAAAAAAAAACTACTCCGAAACTATTTTATTCTTGAAATATAGCATTGTCTAATGTTTATTGATATTCAAAATTAAGATAATTTTTACTTTTTTCCGATTATCACTAGAATTACTGAACAGATTTTAATGAAATTAAATAAGAGCATGAATATATATAGTATAAAAATTACACGCGTGATCATCCCTATGACTCCGAAGCGCCTAAAGTTATATAACAGACTTTACACTATCCAACACAAAAATGACCGTATCACAGTCATACAAATCTCGTAATGTAATTTCAGACAATTAAATTAATGAGTACCTATGAAAGTCTATTCTATTCATGTAACAGAACTTATGGAACTTATGGAGGAATGGATAGTTGGGATAGTTCTCTAAGGGAAAATAAGACATGGAAATGCGTTTCCAACAGGATCACACCCGTGCTCAGTAGGATTTAGGTCTGGAGATCTAGCTGGCTAATGTCTCTGGTGTAAATCTTAACTTTCCTGAACTTCCTTAACTCGATGAGCTCAATTTGAATCCGTGTTGTTATTGTCCGTTAAATTGAAATAAGACCCATGAAAAGGTGAATATAAGGCTTAAGATCGCATCCCTATATATCACAGAAATCACAGAGCCTCTAACAAAGGCATGTAGTTCTTTATGCCATCCAACATGATGCTTTACCAGATCATCAAACGTCCAAACTTCCAGATCATTAAACTTCCAACTAGATAAAAATTCGTCGAGAATAAATAATTAGGTTAAACTGAGATTCATCAGTTAGTAAAATAATCACCCACTGATCTTTAATTCAAAGTCGATGCTGCCTATAGAATGATAAGAGGGCTCTCTGGAAGCAAGTGGTATGCAAACAACAGATCGTTCTTGTAAACAGACTTCTCTCATATAGGTTTTTGGAAACATTAACCTTTGAAACTCTTGCTCTTGTGGCTTTATGAAAGTTGTGATACAGATGAGAAACTGTGAAACTCCTCTTACACTTTATAGTGTTGTACAAATGTCGAGTTTCATGGCTGTTGTGTCTGTTGGGTGACATTTTCCAGACTATTTCCGAATCAGTATCTTTAATTTGTTTCTGTACATTGAACACGGCACTGAGCGTCACATTTCAATCTCTAGCAATCTGAACTTGAGATTTCTGTGCTTTCAATCTCTACGCGATTCAATTTTTATGATTATTTAGTTTAATTGTTTGTTTTTTAATTTCTCAAAATGTCAGAAGAATAAAAGCATGAAAGCGTTTGAAGTGCTTAAGCGATAAAAAAAAAAGCTGAAACCATCCATATTCAGTTCTAAAGCCTTTATGTATACCCAAACGTACATGTACCCATTTTGCAATATAGATTTGCATCTTTGTTTTGAAGCTTTGGTATTAGCCTTCTTTGTGTACTTTTCAAAAAAATTTATAGAAAATGCCAGATCATTGGAAAATAAATCGTCATGGCGCTTATTTTTACCGTCCTTCCGATTTAACAACATTCATCTGTGTCTAAATGTTTGTTCTTTTAATATTCATGATTCTTACTGCTCATAGAAAACCTGGATTTTTTTTTTTTTTTTTCATAATTTTCTGATCCTTTCTTGATTTTTAGAATTCAAATAAGTATGAATTTCAATTTAATAAAAGAGGAAAATATTCACAAAATTCTGCGAAAGTGATTATATTTAAATTTTTTTTCAAAAATTAAAAAAAGATCATCCAGAAAAAAAAACTGGGGGAAAAAAAACTGGCAAAAAAAAGTTGGGGGTGGAGGTACTGAAAAAGTTCTGAAAATATCTCAGAACAAATAGTTGCATTTGGAATAGGAAAGAAAACTGATGCAAGGTTGAATATGCTCCAAAATATCAGAAAATTCCAAAAAATTTGATATTTACCAGCTTCGAAATTTCATGCTACATATTACAAAAACATTCTTATCTTTTTCAAAAATAATACATTTTCCATCTTTGAAATATGTATGTTTAGAGAGCTCATATGATTTCTGTAGGCAGCAATAAAAAAATAAATAAAAGCAACATGTGTAGCTGATCGTATGGCGTTTTCTTTTTAATTCTTGCACTTTTGCTAGAAAGTTGATGGGAAGTGGTCTAACTTATTTTGCGCTCAATTTCTGAAAACTTGACTTATAGTTTAGAGAGTGCTAACTACAATCATATACATTTTGGAATTTTCTGATAATTCTGAAAAGCTAAAGTTACCTGTTCGAGGAATTTCATTGTTACCTTTAAACATCTTGAAAAAAGAACCCTTTTTTCACTAAATAGCTGAGAGGTTTAAGCGATAAGTACGCCAAAAACTACAGCCTTAACAGTCACTTTACTTGTTGTTTTTTTTTATGTGGCGTCTCCTGTGTACGAATTTATTCTTGGCGAATCAGAGAGTCACATTTTGGCTGTTCCTTTTTACTCATTTGTTTTGGTTGTCCCCAAGTAAAGACAAAAATTATTTGCGAGATATTATAGGGATTTTTCCTTTTTTTTAAATATTAAATTTTATAGCAAAATCATTATTATTATTATTATTATTTTAATAATATGTTTGACAAAATTTGATGGGAACTGTAACTGTAACTATAACCTCTAAAGTTTGCTTATCAACATTTCCATCCTTCTGATGTTCTGGTTTCTCATCATCTTCTAAACACTTGTCAAAGCTATTGTGGTACAAGAAATATATACGAAACTTGTATATATTTTATTCTAAAAATTCTTGCGAGGGGATATATAAAATTAGCAATCCTAAAACAAAAATTATGCCTCTAAGAATTTGTAAAGAACTTAATCAAACTGTTGTCTCTTCCGGTTTTTTTGATTCTATTGATTATGTATTGACTGACTGTGATGGTAATAAAAAAATCTGTATTATTTTCATTCTTTTTTCAGAGTTTTAAAATATTGCAATAAAAAACATCGAACTATACAAATTATTAATTTTTATATTTTTTTCATCAAATGTATTTGTTATAATTATTGTTACAATTTATCATTCATGATTAATTATCACATTATATTGTAATAAACACATATTTTAAGGGATTTCAAATGTTAATGAAGAAATCATGAAAAAGAGTATATGCTTTATATCGCTTTTAAAATAAATAAATAGTTATTGACTGTGTTTAATGTAGGGAAAACTATAACATAATTTTTCAGTTCTGTTTATATTGCTTAATTATTTTACATTCAATGTACAAGGAGTAATTTTGTATCCAAATGTATATTTGAATATAAATACATAGATATATAAATTAAATATTTATTTGTATTCAATACAATGTTCAATTAATCAAGGAGTATTTTCGTATGCGCATAACTATATATATATATTTCCAACTTTAAAATTTTTATAGGCTCTGTTATCGTCAATACAATCAAAAGATACTCATTCATTGTTAAGGTTTCTCTTAATATATCAAAAAAATTAAATTAAAAAAAACATTTACAAATTGTTTATGATATTTGTATTGTATAAATTACAAATGTGCATTCATGATAATTTTATTTTTACTTTATTATTAAAAATCACTTTCCAGCACCCATTATTTCATTTAACTTTTATGATTATAATTAGTACTGTTATAACTGTTATTACATTTAGGTGTTTTATGGATGGGGAATGAAGCTATTCCAGGTGTGCCTGATGCAGTGCATGCATTAAAAAACATGGTAAGCTTTATTTATATTAGAACATTTTTAAATATTTTTGAACAAACAGATTTTATACAAACATATTTTACTTTATATTTTATTAGGGAAAACATATAATCTATGTCACTAATAACAGTACTAAATCAAGAGAAGAATATTTAAAGAAATGTGAAACTCTTGGATATCCAGCCACTATGGTTAGTAATCTGTTTTTTGTAGCTTATGCACCTTTCAAAAAATTATAGTGTTTTTTGTAAATAAATATTATCAATTTTAGTGGGTTAATTTTTATGTGTTTTAAAAATTTATATTTGACATTTATGATTCAACATTATATAAATTACCGAAATTACCTTTTCTCATATTAATTTAAATGAAAAAAATAGAATTAATGTTATTAAATGTTTTATTATTAAATTAAAAAAATTATTAAATGAATTAAATGTTTGTTAACTATTTTAAATATGTCAAATTTTCCCACCAGTTTACTAATTTGTATAATATAGTTTGAAAATGTGAAATATAAAATTCAGATGTTTATCAAATTATAAATTAGTAAACTGTTAAATTAATATTATTTATATACAAATCTAAAGCCTCAAAATGTTTGAAATATTGCATAACCTTAAATTATTTACTTAGTAAATAAAAAAAGTAATTTAAAAAAAAATGTCTTCATGCATGTTTCATCATAGACAGTTGACAGAAAAATGTTTGATAAGATATATTTTTTATGATTTCATTCATTAATATATTTCAACATTTTGCATTGCCTTTAAAAGCTTTTAAATCATTTTTAAATGCTGATGGATGTATCAAAATCATAATTAATATTCATATTTAACCATTGAAAAAAGTAAATATGCTTTATTGTATTGCAAATATGTATTTGTTTATCCTTTCATTTATTGCATATATATAATTTAAATGCTTGAATTCTATTTTCTTTCAGGAAGATCTTATTTCTACATCATACTGTGTTGCATTATATTTACATTCTTTGAACTTCAAGAAAAAAGTTTATGTACTGGGTAGCTCTGGTATAACATCAGAACTTGACAAATTCAATATATCCCATTTGCCTATTGGTGTGAGTTATACATTTTAAAGTTTTTTTTTTTTTTTTTTTAATTCTAATGTACAATTTAGAAAACTTATTTAAGTAGTTTTGCATATTTTTTATAACTTAAAAGTTTTTACATTAAAATTTTCAATTTTCTTTCTATAATTCCATCATAATTTATGTGGTATATAACTAGAAATGATGACAAATTTATATTATTATTTTTCAATAAAAAATGCAGTTTTTTTAAAAAAGTCAATGTTTTAAAATTATTAAATGTTTTTAAATCCGTATAGATATGAAGATTAAAATTGTATTATTGATTTAACATTTTGGGATTTTTCTGAATTCTGACTTTCAATTTCTGTTTCCTCAACAAAACTTTCTGAAATAAAATATATTTATCAACAAAATTTCTACAATATCAGATATCTGCTAAATTTATATGTTATTGATATTGTTCTCTGTATTATTTCATGATATCTGCCAAGCAATAATTATTATGAAAAGTAGAGGAAAATACTAAATAATTTATGTTTCTTTTTTGTGAGTTTAGAATTGTATTGTTTTCATAATGTATAAAAATGAAAAGCATTGTTAACTGCATTTAATTAATGTATTATGCTAATTTTATTTTTATTTGTATATAATTTGTTTTTTATTATACTTTATTATATTGAATTCTGAACTTTGTAGTTGCATAGAGATATTATGTAATTAATAAAATACATTAACCAATTTTTCCTCTGAACATTTTAATATTGATTTTTGCATCATGTAAAGGTGACAAAAATAAAGCCAAGGAAGCTGATGTTTTAATACAGCAATACCTAGATTGCAGATTACATCCAACTTGTTGTTTTTCTAGCAACCCATCTTATCATATAACAATTCTTCTTTAAAAAGTTTTTTTTATTTTTATTTTTTATTTCCAATGGCAGATTATGAACAGTTACAGCAATAAAAAGAACAACGAAAAATAAAAAAGAACAGAGAATGCAACAAAACATGCTGAAACAGAGTTCATTAATCTAACATATCTCTAGCCTCCCAATATCGCTCGGCGAGAAAAGTCTTGCTCAGAGCAGGACAGTGAAGTAGTGGAGTCCATGGCCTCTCCAGAGGTGCTCTCTTTAAAAAGTTGCATGTCAAAAAAAAAAAAAAGGTTTCAGATTTTCATGAAAAATTAAATTATAAAACACAATCCGACTCTTATTTATTAAAACAGTTTCCATTTTATTTTTTCTAGTTGATTGTAAACTAAGAATTTGCATTTGTACTAATGTTATGTACTAACCTGCTTGCTATATTTCCAATCTATGTTTGTTTGTTTGTTAATTTCTTACCTTAACAGTAGAGTTTCAAATATATGTATGTGCTAAAATATATTTGTTAATAAATATTTTACAACATGAATTTAAAAAATCAGTACATAGAAACCATTTAATTTAACACTTTGGGCTTGATTCATATTTTTAAAAAAATTACCAAAACATCTTAAATAAATATATTACTACACATCATATTCTATATTAACTTTTTTACACTATTACTTATTTATATAAACATATCTGTACTGTTTTTTTTTGTGTGTGTGAGGATCACTGACAAGCAACACTGAATACATGTGGCCCAAGACCTCAGAAGTGTTAAATCATGGTCTAATGCAATATTGCCATAATATCAAGAGAATTAAAAATTCACACATATTAAGCTTTTCCAACGAAATTATTAAAGCAATATGCAATATTATTGAAAAGACTAGCAGTAAGCAAGATTTAAAGGCATTGCAAGAGAAGTGATAAAATGAGGCAATGTTAAAATTTTATTTTGGTTACATTTTCAAATATTGATTACTGTTATTGAGCCATTATTTCCATTAAATAAGCAAAAATATGAATTGTTTACTTTGGATTTTCTGGAAGCCCACTATAAACAGTATTAAATTTTGAAAAATATAAATAAATTTGGGGAAAACTATTTTAAAAAAAACTTAAAAGGAATATTTCAGTCTATGAATTCATGTGGGCAGCAATCATAATAAATTGTATGAAAAACTATTTTAGTATTAAGAAGTACTATATAAAAACATTTTCAAAAACTTGTTTGATTTTGTTTCTTATTCGTTAAAATAAAGTGACAGTTTTGTTCCTAAATTTGGAGCATTTAATAAAGAATATTACTAGTGTTTTTTTACGAGTGTAATTGTTAGCAAAATGCCAATATCAAAGTTGTATACCTTCAACAATATTGCAAAATTAATTGGCAAATTTGTCAATAATCAGTGTCAACATACACAATGTTCAATGTGCCATGATATTGTATCTTAAGTTTAATTTTGTAAAAGTTTAGAAAGTGAATGCCTGATAACATAATAGTAATATTTTTCATTGTTATATAATAAAACATTAAAATTCTTCTAAAATCAAGTAGCTTTTTTTTCTTTTTCTGATGATGGGGAGATCCCAACTACTGTTTTGCAACTAATTGCTGGGCCCAACTCATAACAACCTATGAATTTCATATTACTAAACAATTATACAAAAAAACTAGTAATTATATTGAGAGACAATACAGCTGATGTAACCAGTATCTATTTTCAATCACTAATTAATAAATAATTGCCGATGTTGAATTTCCCATAATCAATTCATGCAAAATTTTTCTCATAGTGAATTTTAGTTATTTTACAGTGTTTTTTAAAACATTTGAGATTACTATTCATAATCTATTAAAAATGTGCATAAAAATTATTTTTATGTTATCCCTTTACTATATTAGTTGTGTTTATCTTTTATGATAGTTTATATTCTTAGCTATAATTGTTTCTTGTATTGTCATAATTTAAAATTTGCTGTCACTGCTTCTATATCTGTTTATGGTATAGAAAAATAAAAATATCTCTAAGGTGGGAACATACTGACAAGTGGTTAATATATTAGTCATATTCTTTATTCCAAAAATAATTTCTATATGCTTATTTATTTATTTATTTTTGTATAATTTATTAGATTTTTCATTAAAAAAAAATTAACTTTTTATTTGTAAGATGAATATTTGTAATGCATTGAAATGTATAAAGTTTTATTAATTATTTTTATTAAGTAATGCATCATAATATATTGATACCATTAAATAAATAAATATATATCTTTTTTATTTATTTGTTTATGAAACTATTTTTAATTACTATTTTTGTAATTTAATTTTAATTTTCTTAAAAGCTTTCTATAATATATATATATATATATGTATATTCATTTTTTCATATAGCCTGATCCAGTAGAGGACAACTGGATTGAATGGGTGAAAAAGCTTCAGTTAGACCCTGAGGTATTTTTTATCATAATTTTTTTTCTATCAAACACAATATTGTGTTAAAATTTTTATGTAGGTAAAAAGGGAAAATGCAATTAAATCACATTTTTCATAAAATTCAGAATATAATTTTGATTTATTTGAATCTTTAATTGATTTTATGGGACATATTCAATAAATAATAAATAAACCTAACACATTATAAACAGCTTTATTTTGTAAAAAAAATCCTCTAAAATTTCATTCATTATTAGTATTTATGCATTTATGTTAAAAAGAAATGAATTTTCTATTTCAATTAATTTTTTAATGTAATGATCAGCCTTTATTGTGATATATTCTATCTAAACTTATTTTCATTTATATTTTTTACACATTTCAAACAAATAAAATACAGATATATTAGTAGAAATGCGTGCTATTTAGAAAACTTCTGAAAAACACCAATATATGCTTATTATTTTGCTGATTGGTTTATTAATTATTATGTTAAATATGTTAAATAATAAATAACAAACAATAATAAGGGTATAAGAAATAATAGCATATAAGAAATTAATGTGATTAAATAATGGAATATTAAAAAAGGACAAAACATTTTGTCTAATTTAAATAACATTTAATATTTAAATTAGACAAAATGTTTTGTCCTTTTTTAATATTCCATTATTTAATCACATTAATTTCTTATATGCTATTATTTCTTATACCCTTATTATTTAAATAACATTTAATATTTAAATTAGACAAAATGTTTTGTCCTTTTTTAATATTCCGTTATTTAATCACATTAATTTCTTATATGCTATTATTTCTTATACCCTTATTATTGTTTGTTGTGATTATATAATATATATAAGCTGCATAATGGTACATTGTAATTTTTGCACTTGTTGTATTCTATGGAAGAATTTGTTAGGCAATGTTTTTTTTATTTACCTTTAATTTGTTTTTGTATTGCATTTATTGTAAATTATTAAACTATAGGATCAATAATTCTATTCAATAAAATTGATAATTATAATAAGAAAAAAATTAGTTGAATTAAAAGAAAATATTTGATTGATTATTGAATCTAAGAAATTCCACATCATTTTAATACCTTAGAGATAGACTATTATATTGTTTCTTTAAAGTGCTATGTTTCTTTGAGACAAAAATAGGACATTGATATAAAATGACTATGAAGAAATTTTTTTTTTTTTTTCATTATATTTCTACTGTTTTTCTTATGTTTACAAAAATTATATGTTTTCTACGAATAGGGCAAAGTTTTTTATTAAAAATGAAATACTCAGAAAATAATAAAGAAACTGGTGATGTTTAATATGAAAGTGCATGATCTGCCAAGTTAGGGAACTGTCCAATAACACCCTTCTGCTTTTAGCCATTATTGAATCTTAAAATGTTGAACTAACCTCATCAAAAAGCCCTTCTTCCGAACTGACCATGACTGTCTTTTGAAATATGCTTATTATCTTGAAAGTGTCTAATTGTTAAGTCTGTGGATATTCTGAACTTTGTTGAGACAGAGAAAACACATTTTTTTTCGCTCTGGCTCTTTGTAACAATTCTCCATTCTATTCTTATAATTTTATTTGTTCTTCATTTTCATTGCAAATATGAGCAATGGATCTGTTGTTTTTTTATAGGTTGGTGCAGTTGTTGTTGGTTTTGATCAATATGTAAGTTACCCAAAACTCACAAAAGCTGCAAGTTATTTGAAGGATGATGAAACATTGTTTATTGCAACAAATAGAGATGAACAATTTCCAACTGAAGGAGATCTTATAATACCTGGTATGTATTTAAAATTTGTCTAAATGTGAAAAAATATGGTTGTTAGGAATTAAAACAAAAATAGATCTGTTATTTTTGTAGTATGACATGTCTTAAACTTTAACCTTTTTGTAAAAATAAACACTATTTAATTTTAAAACTTTATTTAATTAGAATGAAAATAAAATTTCAAGATCATTTTTGAGTACTAATAAAAGCATGATTAATTTTGGATATTTTTTTTAACATTTTTAAATGCAATTTATATTATTCTAATGTATCACATCTATCAGAAATAGTTCTTGTTTTGATTCCACTAATTTACAGTTTACTTGAAAAATCTATCATTTTGTATAATGTTCATTAAAAATAGTATTCGATACTATTTTTAATTCCATGTTTCTTTTCTACTGATTCAACAATCTTTTTATTTTGATAAAATTTCAATTAATCACTTCAGAGAAATTTCTGTTAGGCCAAAAATTATAGTCACACATATAATTTGGATTGGTAAACACACTGGTTTAACAATGGAAATGGATGAATTGATTTGTTAAGGTGCTAGTCAGATATATGAGGTGCAAAGCTGCTTTGAAAGAATAAAATATTATAGTCAGTGTAGAATTTGTTTTCATCTAGTTTTTCTCATAATATTGTGTCTTTTAAAATTTCATTTATTAAAAATAACAATTTTTCTTATTGCTCTTAAAATCACTCAAAAATCGCACTTTGTTCCCTATGGCTCCATTTTTTTTTAATTCATCCAAATTGACCACTTGTCAGTTTTCCATATAATCATGGTCAGACTATAATTATTTTTATTAAATGGTTAATTTGAAGATTGTAACCTGTTATAACAATGAAAAGTAAAGCATTTTATTATATAAAGAACCTATGGTTAAAGAAGCACAATTTTTTTTAATATCTTTATGAAATAAAACCTAATATAAAATTATTTTCTTACAAAAATAAACATTATAATTTTATTTAATAAATTTATTTTCAGTTTAACTAATTTTTATTATAATTTCTCATTTCTTTTAAAAATCAGTTTACTGGATAATTTGAATATCTCACTGAATATTTTTTTTTTTTTTTTTTTCAAGAATATAATAAAGTTCTGTAATTCTGTCGTAATTTTTGTCTGGTATAAATTTTATTAATTTTTATATTTTCTTTAATTAGAAATGTAAAAATGTGATTATAATAATTCATTAAATAATGCATTAAATTAACTTTTAATTTTTATTTTAATAATTATTAAAGCTAGTTAGTATATTTACTGCAATGTTTGGATGCATTACATTTGAGGTAATATCATTGTAATAATTTATGAAAAGTTTCATAATTCCAAAAAGGAAAGATTTATTTAGATGAATGAATAAAAAATTCATTTTTTATTTGATTTATGTATTTATAAATGACTCTTGGTAAAAAAATATTTGCATTATCAAGTTGTTAGTTTTTGTCTCGAACAAAATGTTTAATTGTAATTGTTATCAGTTTGCAATAGGAACACATAATCGTTTTAGCCATTGTATTACCCTATTAAAGGGACTGAGTGCCAAGTGGCTAGCGCTCTGTACCACAGGTTTAGGGTTCAAGTCCCGGCGGTGCCAGGGATGTTTGTAGTGGTTCGGAATCCACTTTAAACCGTAGGTCTCGGTCTAACATGACCGTAGAGCGTTGCGGGGGCCTTGTTACTCCACGTCCGTGGCTTATCTTCACGTTACATGCGCCCACTGGGTAATGTAAAGTGAGTAACGTCTGTGCAGCGCTTGCCTTAAGGCAACCAAGACAGCTATCTAAATGTTTGCCAGCTGCATTAGAAAAAAAAATAATAAATAAATAAATGATTGCTGATGAAAATTTTTGTTAGGAATTATTATATTTATTAATATTTAGAGAACTACTCTTCAATAATTTAATATAAAAATAATATTCTATTGCAGCCCTAAACTAGAAACTGATTAAAGGAAATTTTAATTTTTTGAAAAATAATATATTTTTTTTACAACTCAAATCTTCTCATACCTCTAAATGAAATAAATTATTGTTAGCCTTTTTTTTTTGTGTGTGTGTGTGTTGTTTTTCAATTAGTGTTAATAAAAATATGCATAATTTTTACAGTTACCAATAATTACATTAATACTGGTTAATACATTATCTATACAAATTTATTTTAATCTTCATGATGCTTTCAGGTGCTGGCACATTTGTTGCTGCTGTAGAAATAGTTTCTGGAAGAAAAGCCACTGCTTTAGGAAAACCTGAAAAATTTATGCTGGACTGTATCAAAATAGCTCATCCGAAAATTGACTTTTCACGTACTATAATGATTGGTGATAGGTGAGTGTTTTTCATATGATGTTAATTTTTAATTAATCTCACATCTCTGGCTTAGTTTGCTGAACTGCCATTAATATTATTTATGTTGATATGCAGGAAATTATGGGGAAATCAGATATACCAAACTATTTATTTCATCTGATATAAATAAACTAATAATTTCCGCAAAAAAAATTTATTTTTGAATTTTTATTCACACTTAAGAAAGTATAATTTTTTTTTCTGATATTCAGCCCCTCATAATTTTTGATTAAAAATGTTTTTTATTACATTGAAAAACATCCACCTACTTTGCAGGTTATAAATTATTTGGACATCTAACTGGAGTAAAGCTCATTTTTCAAAAGAATTCTAAACTTTCAATTTTGTGGTAATAAATAAAATTATTTATTAAGAAATTCAGATAAAGTGGTATGTCAAATTATTATTGAATGTTTCCAGCAATTTGTTTCCAAATTTAATATAAGAAATGTTAATTCAATAATTTAAAAAAATTATGGAAGTCTTTTATTGGTGATTGTATACCAACTGATAATTCAGCATTTTTTTTAGTAAAGTTTATGAGGCAATAAAAAAGAAAAGGATAAAAAAATGGGGATATAGCCCTTTTTTTTTCCCTTGGATCTACTCAGCTTTCCCTATTTACATGTGTAGTTTATAGTTTAATATTTTGGCAGGCTAAATGATGAATTCAAAATAAGCTATTGCAAATAAGCATTTTCTTTAAAAACGACCAAAATTCTGATTTTTTTTTGTTGTGGAATTATTCTTAGGAGCCTTAATTATTATTTTTGTTACTTATTATTTATATTGGTGTACAAAGGATGGTGTTATTGACCAATAAATAAATTCTAAAATTTGATATTTTGTTAACAAGAAATTTCCATAAAATTTTGTGTGTTTATGTGAGTGTTTTTAATCACTGTATAATATTATTGTAATAGATTGAGCACAAAATTTTCAGAAATGAATTTCTATATTTTATTATAGGTTAAATACAGATATACTCTTGGGTACAAAACATGGTTTGAAAACCTTGTTGGTCGGAACTGGTATCAATAGCTTAGAAGATGTGCGTCAACTGGAACCAAGTACAGATGAACAGAAGCAGTTACTTGTACCAGATTATTATTTACCATGTCTTGGGGATTTACTGAAATTTATTTAAGTGTAAAATATTTGTTAATTAATTAATTAATTTATTGTATAAAAGTTACGAAGTAAAATAATTTGGATTGTTACTGTGATAAAAAGCCTGAATTTTGTAAAGAAATTTATAGATTGATATTTTATTAGTATTAAATTATTTTTCATATATTGGGAAAATTATATATATATTTGAGGTTTTTAACTTTGGAAACTAATTTATAAAATTTTTTTTGTCTATTATGTACACTATTACTGATATAAATTAACATTTTTATTAAATATGTACCTACTTTAATCATTTAAATTTTGATTTAGAGTGTTCTATCTTTGATATCCCTCTTAAAACTATCGATGCTTGATAATCCTACAAATTGCTGATCTTGCATGGCCATGGTCCTGAATGTTCCAGATTAAAGAAGATGAGATTATTTATACAAATCTTAAAGTATTAATAATTTTAGATCATTATATGCATTTATAGACAAATTATGTATTTTATTATTTGTATAAATATTCTTCATAATATATCTTCAAACTTTTTTATGGTTGTGATTATGGAAAGAGTATTAAAATATTTATGCATAGTATTATTTTTCTCTAAGTAATATGTTTATACTGCTGTATACAAATATTTTTTTATTAAACAAATAAATCATAATAACATAAAAAGTTTTTTTATTACTAGCAATAATTTTAGTTGTATTTAAAAAATTATTGTATTTGACTGATTGTCTAAATATGGTACAATAATATGTAGGTTATAAAATACAATTTTAAATACTTAAAATAAGTATGTTGATAAGAAATATTATTTGGAAGTTTTGTGCAAATTATTTAGATAAAAATAATGCATCATATGTATTAGTAATTTTACTGATTTATAAGATATACAGTATGATGAATAAACATTTATAAATAACATTTCCTATGTGCTTTTGCAAAAATGTACAGATTTTTAATAGTTTTTATGTATTGATTGCAAAATACTTTATGTGATTCTTCTGGATATCATGGTATTTGTTTCATAAAATCAAAATAAAATAATTTCCGTAACATTTCATTTAAAGACATTTCTGTAAACATGCAAAAGCATATAGACAATCAGCTAGCAGAATTACTTAATTGATAACTGCTTACCATGTTCATCCATATGATTTAGTCTCCAAAATGATATTTTTAGATTTAATTTAGTATTAAAATCAGTGAATGAGAAAATTTTAGTTATTTTATACATGAGAAATTTTTAATGTCACATTTAATCTTCAGTATACATTTTCTTATTTATTATTAATTTAATATTTCAAATTTAATTGTGATTGAACTCCAAATTTATAACTTTGTTTGAATTAAAATTGTTGTTGACTGCTAAAGTTGTCATAAACTATATTGTTAATAAAATATGTGAAATTCAATTGACTATTATTACTAATTTTAAGATGAATCTCATTAACAGAAAAAATTATAACATATGTTTATAATGAATTAGTTGTAGATGATTATTTACATTAGAGAAAATTCAAAATGCTGTCTACTTTAGTATTAAATCAAAATAATATGAATATTTATATGTATATATTTATATTTAGTTGTTTCTTAAAATTTATTATGAGTTGTTTATTTTGTATTGAAATTCTGACAATTGGAGATAGTTTATTTATTTTTATTTAAGCAATGTATAATATTTGTTTGTGCATGTTTTTAAAACCTTTAAATTAATTATTAAAATTATTATTTTTATTTAATAGTTCTATAAATTTTTATTTAATTAAATATAAATTTTTGTTGCTTATTAAAAAATATATTGATTATTAAAATTACTAAACTAGCAATTATGTTTACATCACTGAATTAGATTATTATTATATAAATAAGTGCATTAAATTATTTTGTTTATATTCAATGTAAATTTGTAAATGCATCAATAGTATCAAATATAATCAAAGAATTAATTTCAAATATTGATAAATTAAAAAACAAATTTTCTTAATAGTAACACAACTATATTTTTAGATTTTGTTATTTAAATTGTATGATAATTTAAAAATAAAATTGATATTTTAAATTGTTGTAACTGGAAAGATTTTTTTATTTTCAGAATAGCATACATTTGAAATATTAACAAACAAACATGGTACAAAGTTTTAAATTCAAAGTGGAATTTCTATAAAGTTGGAATTCTGAAACTAAAATATGTTAAATTTAAATTTCTTAATTAACTGCATTAGTGTAAATTATAAAAATATTTTTAAATTATGTGTAGTAATAAAAACAAATTAAGGACACAAAATTATGTTTAATTTTCCAAAAATATTATTTATTTATAGAAGTGAAATGTGTTACATATATTTATTTAAATATGAACAGTTATATAATTATATAGCTTTTCAATTAAATAAGGACAAATATATATTCAAAATTAAAAAAAAAAAAAGCAAGATGAAATGCAGCTTGTTTTTGTTTTTTCTAATAAATCAAGATAAAAACATGTCAAATTGAGTACAATTATAAACAGGTAGAAATAGATTCGAAATTGTACGGAAATTAAACTGGTTACCTGGTTGTCAGGGCTTGCATTTTTATTTGATTGAATTTTTTTTTATTAGATTTCGAGAAACGTAAATTTCACTTATGTTTTCCAAACACTTAACCGACAGGTAAGACAAGTTTTATTGCCTTCTGAAAAAAATTCCGATGATAGCATTTAGCACTTATGTGTAGATATAAGAGAAAACAAGAAAAACCCATCAGGTAGTCACTGTTGATTGGAGAAGCTAGCAAACCACCTTCATCCTCGTTTCGAAAAGCAGTGACTGCCAAATGATTTGAATTTTCACACTTCTGTTACATTTGGTACAAGAAAAATAAAAATTAGACTTTTTTTTAAATTACAAATTAATATTTAAAAAAGAAACTAAAATAGTTAAACTTAACAATTCGTTTCGAATTTAACTATTTTCAAGAAAGCAATAAATGTATTTACTGTTTGTGTATGAGAGATGATCTTGTTTTTTTATTAATATTTTCCTTGCATTTGTAATTCTGAGCAACGATTAAATAAAGAAATTTTAAATTTTACCTGCAAAATCTTCAGAAAATTTGTAGTTACTATAAATACCCATCTCATTGAGATTTACAGTTTTTTTTTCCCCTGGTAAATTGGAAGCCTTGAATGCCATGAATGTTTGCTCCGAACAGAATGATGCTTTTATTGGTAACTGTCTCGTGTTTACGTATACTATATGTGGATCCCTTCCTAACAAGTAATCTGATTCTATTCAAAATGAAGTATTATTCGCTATCGAGTTTCCTGGTTTCTGAAAGCAGTAGCTGCAACCAACGAATGTGAGCTTTTTCGTGCACTGTACGATTTTATTAGGAACGAGAAACAAAAAATAATTGAGTCCAAATTTTCTCTTCAAGCTTTATTAATAAATAAATAATTTGAAATAAAAATAATTTTTTCAATTTCATTCCTCAATATTTTTTTCATTTTCAGTCAACAAAAAGAAATCGACCTATTATGAGAAAAAAGTCAATGCCATATCAGCAAAACTCTAGCACTCCAATATCTTTTCACCTCGAAGTCCCCTTGCATAGCCGGCCTCCTGCTATAAGGTGTCTCTCCATGATCTTGTTTTTCCTACAGAGCGGGCAATTTGCTAATGTAGTACAGATGGCTCGCCAAACAGTCATGGCTCACCTCAAGTCTAAATTCCGCGACAGCTTTTTCACGAGGTTTGTCCGAAATATCCTATTCCAAAATGGGCCTCCAACTCCTCGAGGAGATAAGAGCAGTGAGCGGTGCCTTCCATTAAGTCTCATTTGATTTTTGATATAAAGTTTCATGGAATGAAAAGAGTCCACTGTATTTGGTTATTGTACGTGTGTTCTTCTTAGCCAGCAAATCTGCTTAATCATTACCTAAAATGTCACAGTGTCCAGGAATCCATTGGAGGACAATATGGATTTTAGATGGCATTTAAAAATATATCGTTCAGTTTTTAAGAGGCAAGTTTCAGCTTTTGGAAAAAGACCATCTGATAATATTTCTATTCGTCATTTTTAAAGGTTTTGTTTAGAAACATTCAATTTTTGAATTAAACTCATTTTTACACTAAAGTAAGAAGTAACAGGTGGGCTGAAAACCAACGCACCAAGTTGAAGAAGGAAGAGCAAATCAAAATATAGTAAATGTTCTGTCTTGTGGGTGTTCGTTTTAAATTGTAAAGCAAAATGTGGATGCATTGAAGATGGATGCATCTAATCCTCAACAAATTTTATTTAATGTGGAAAACTCGAATTGTTAGGCTTGATATAGTGTAATTGTTCTTAATATTTTTGAAAATTGAATAACAAATAATAATATAGATTTTAAATTCAATAATTTCGAAGTTAACAATAATTTAAATTAATGCTTTTTACTTTTCAGTGTTTACAGTCTTGCTTTTAAACACACTTTTTATTTTAACTGTCGAGCATGATATTGTATTTCATTAATATATACACTCAAGAGCCAAAACATTATGACCACCTGTCATTAACGAGTTGGCCCACCTTTGGCGCGCAACACAGCTTCAACCCGCCTTGGCATGGATGCCACAAGTCCTTGGTAGATGGCCGGAGACAGATTGTACCAGATGTTTAAGCAATGGTCACGCAAATCCGAGATATTGCGAATTGGTGGTCTTTGAACTCTCAGCTGCCGTCCCAGGACATCCCAAATGTTCTATCTGATTGATATCCGGTGAGTTAGGCGGCCAGGACATTAACTGGAATTCAGCATCATGTTCCTGGAACCACTCCAACACAATTTTAGCCTTGTGACAAGAGGCGTTGTCCTGTTGGAACATTCCATTTCCAGCTGGAAAAACAAAGGCCATGTAAGGGTGCAACTGGTCCGCAATGATGTTCAGTTACCCTGTAGCATTCTTCATGGTCTGCTCTACCACAACCACGGGTCCCAGAAACGCCCAAGAGAACGTCCCCCAAAGCATAATACCGCCACCACCGACCTGTGTCTGACCTACTGTACATTCAGGGAGCAACTGTTCGCCTGGAAGACGGCGTATCCTGACACGGCCATCGGCGTGATAGAATGACAAACCGTGATTCATCTGACCAGGCAACTCTCTCCCACCGATCCATGGACCAGTCACGATGTTCCCGGGCCCAGCGCAGGTGCAGTTGGCGATGACGCTTGGTCAGCAAAGGCACACGAGTGGGACGTTTGCTGCGTAGCCCCATATCCAACAGTGTCCGCTGAACAGTGTGCTCCGATACTACTCTACTTGGCCCTGCATTGTATTGGGCTGTCAGCTGAGCCACTGTCTGGCTCCGGTTTTGCTTCACCATGCGAGACAGTCTCCGACGACCTTTTTCTTTGATAGCGTGTGGACGTCCAACACCATGTCGTCTACTGCTGGTTTCACCGTCATTCATCCACTTTGCATAAGTACTAACAACTGTAGATCGCGAACAACCTACCAGTCGTGCAGTTTCGGAAATACTTGTTCCGAGCCTTCGAGCCATTACAATCTGCCCTCTATCAAAGTCGCTTAGATCCGCAGCCTTTCCCATCACACACAAAAGTAAGTGAAAGAATGATTCTTCAGACTCTCCAGCAGCAGTTAAATATCACTTCCACCTGATCACGTGCCTTCCACGTCATCCAGGCGAGTTTATTGCAAAATGTAGGGGTGGTTATAATGTTTTGGCTCTTGAGTGTATATATCATTTAGGGTGGGAGAAAATATCTCAATGAATAATTAACGATGAAAAAATTTAGTATACTTTTGAGTGAATAAATAAATAATGATAGGTTTACTCATTTAACTTACCCTTGCAATCCCCCCATTCTGAAAATCGTTTATATATAAATTTGAATGTTTTTGTATAATTAAGTGCTTATTCAATATTCATATTTTCAGCATTTAAAGAAAAAAATGGAATAATAATAAATATTAAGTAAATCGCATGAATATTTATTTAAATATTATTCATAATCGTCAATAATTACTCATAAATGCCTGATATTCTAACTTTCCACCCCCCACCCCCAAAAAAAAAAAAAAAAAGAAAAGCAATTCCGAGTAAAAATGTAAAAATAACGATTAATAAATGCATCCAAGAAAGGCAAACGTATTAATTAATAATAAAGTCATATTTGTATGATGTACAAATTATTAATAGTCCGTTTAACTTAGTTTTTTTTTTTAATTATGCATAAATGTTGAAATAGAACTTTCAAATTTCGATGAAAAAACAAAACATGAGAAATGCTTCTCACTTTATTCCTTTATTGAATATTCCACAAGTATTCTTCAATTAATTTACTGTTCAATTTTTATTAGTTGCTTGGAATTACTATAGTACTTTCTTGGCATTATTTGCGATTGGTACTACTTTCTTGGCATTACTATACTACGTGAAGCGCCATATTTTTGTCGTGTCTCTCCTTAGCCTAAAAACTTTATTCTAATTTTGTAATCGATACAATGAAAGGAAGGAAATTGCAAACAAATACACAGATGTAAAAAAATATAAAATATTTTATTGACAAAAAGGTACAAATGGTGACAAGTTCTGTTCTTGTCAATAACTTGCATAGTGCACGTTTATTATGGATTCATCAGGATAACATTTTAAGTGACAATAATTAATAAGATTTAAAATACAGCATCATTGAAACAGTATCCAAAAATCTGTTTCATATTCTGTCGGGACATTAAATTTTGCACATGAATTTTCCATTAGTAAAATCATAATTGTATTCAAAATAAATATTCAATATTGTTCAATTGACAGTCAATTTACATTTAGGAGGTAAATTCTTTTACCTCCTAGCTGTCAATTGAACAATATTGAATTACCTTTTTGTTCAGTTGACAGTCAATTTACATTTAGGGGTTAAAAGAAGGTTAAAAAGAATGTTCAATTCATAGTCAATTTACATTTAAGAGGTAAAAGAAGGTAATTCAATATTGTGCAATTGACAGTCAATTTACATTTAGGAGGTAAAAGAAGGTAATTCAATATTGATCAATTGACAGTCAATTTACATTTAGGAGGTAAAAGAAGGTAATTCAATATTGATCAATTGACAGTCAATTTACATTTAAGAGGTAAAAGAAGGTAATTCAATATTGTGCAATTGACAGTCAATTTACATTTAAGAGGTAAAAGAAGGTAATTCAATATTGATCAATTGACAGTCAATTTACATTTAAGAGGTAAAAGAAGGTAATTCAATATTGTGCAATTGACAGTCAATTTACATTTAAGAGGTAAAAGAAGGTAATTCAATATTGTGCAATTGACAGTCAATTTACATTTAGGAGGTAAAAGAAGGTAATTCAATATTGTTCAATTCACAGTCAATTTACATTTAGGAGGTAAAAGAAGGTAATTCAATATTGATCAGTTGACAGTCAATTTACATTTAGGAGGTAAAAGAAGGTAATTCACTATTGATTAGTTGACAGTCAATTTACATTTAAGAGGTAAAAGAAGGTAATTCAATATTGTGCAATTGACAGTCAATTTACATTTAGGAGGTAAAAGAAGGTAATTCAATATTGATCAATTGACAGTTAATTTACATTTAGGAGGTAAAAGAAGGTAATTCACTATTGATCAATTGACAGTCAATTTACATTTAAGAGGTAAAAGAAGGTAATTCAATATTGTGCAATTGACAGTCAATTTACATTTAGGAGGTAAAAGAAGGTAATTCAATATTGATCAATTGACAGTTAATTTACATTTAGGAGGTAAAAGAAGGTAATTCAATATTGATCAATTGACAGTCAATTTACATTTAAGAGGTAAAAGAAGGTAATTCAATATTGATCAATTGACAGTCAATTTACATTTAAGAGGTAAAAGAAGGTAATTCAATATTGATCAATTGACAGTCAATTTACATTTAAGAGGTAAAAGAAGGTAATTCAATATTGTGCAATTGACAGTCAATTTACATTTAAGAGGTAAAAAAAAGTAATTCAATATTGTTCAATTGACAATCGATTAACATTTAGGAGGTAAAAGAAGATAATTCAGTATTGATTAATAGAAAATTGATTTACATTCAGGAGGTAAAAGAAAGTAATTGATCTGTAAGGATAATTAAAATAAGATAGCAAATTATATTACTTAAAAATACATCAAGTGTTATTTGTTTTTTGAAAGAATGCCATATTTTATCTATATTTGAAAATTTCAAAAAAAAAAAAATGAAATTGTAATGGTGCATTGAAATTAAGATAATTAGCCAACATTTTTTTATTACTAAATGATTATGCGAAACATTTTCTCTTATATAAACTAATTTTTGAAATCTTTTAAATATAATGCGCATATTGGGTTAATTTAATTTATTCATAATTATAAAATAAATAGCATTAGTGTACAATAATAAAAATAGTACCTCCAGGTTTTTGGCAGTCTGAAGTGACGTCACAGAAAGGGCGCGCGCAAAAAAAAGTGACTTCTACTGCTGATGAAATTAGTAGAATTATTAATTGTTGTCTTGAATTCCCAGTAAATAGGAATTAGGTGTAAATTATTTTAGATTGTGTTTATAAAAGAATTTCCATTCACAGAGTGAAGTTAAAATTTTAGTTACAGTAACTTTTGTTCTTATATGGGAAAGTATCATTATGGTATAAATTAGGTATAATAGAGAGTTTTTGCGTAACGTTTTTTTATCGTCCGATATGTTTTTCTTCCTAGTGCGCATGCTCAAAGGAATAGCGCAGTAGTGAAGTATTACAGATAAGCACGCGCAATAGGTACAATGTTTCTTATGAGCATGAACGCTCATAATAAGAAAAATATCGGACGATAAAAAAACGTTATGCAAAAACTCTCGAATATATAGTATAGATTCACAGTAAAAATACGGTATAATGTAGAGTATGTAATTTTTACAATTTTTCTGAATTTATTCAATTTAGAGTTTTAATTGTTTTTTTTTTTTTTTTTTTTTTTTTTTTATTATTTCTAAATTACTTTAGTTTTGAATTTGTAAAATAATTATGTTAAAGTTTTTGTTCGCAAAAATTCTTTTTGCTGCTGTTAAAGAGTTAAAAACATTTATTTAAGATAATTTTTGTAAATAAAACTTACGAAGACAGCAATTTTTTTTTTTTCATATATTCTAGAAATTAAATTTAAAAAAAACCACATGTAAAAATATTATCTAATTTTAAGTCAGCACAAAATTAATATTTATGTTAAAATAAGGAATAGGCAAAAAGTATGAAAAAAAATACCGCTGTCCCATTCAAATCAATTGTCACGTGACTTGATAATCATTAAAAACGAGATCAATACGATCAGGGGCTATTTTTCGGATTTAACAGTTGCCTGTTGTGTTTGCATACCTACAATTTTCGGATCAAGCAATGGATAGAAAAAAAAAATCCGACAATGTACATATACAGGGTGTCCCAGCAAGACCGGATAAACTCTGCACAGCCAGATTCGTTGTTTGGAGTACATAAAAAATGCCCAAAGAACTGTACCTCTACGACCCATAGTTTTCGAGAGAAATGCGAAAGAAAATGTATGACGTCATATCCGGTTTACGAAAAAACCTTTATTCGAGACATGAACATCAGTATTTGCATAATTTTAAATAGGAAGATGTTCGAAGTATCCTCCGCACATATGAAGGCATGCATGCGTGCGTCGTGGAATGGTTGACTGGACACGTTCTAGCATCGTAGTGTCCACAAAAGTACACGCACTATGCAGACGAGCAACTAAGTCCATTTCTCAAGTAACTGGGTTTCGATAAACCAATACCTTTAGATGCTCCATAGGAAGAAATCTAATGGGGTCAGATCTGGAGATCGTGGTGGCCATGAAACAGGACCCCGACGCCCAATCCAGGGTAGTTACTTGAGAAATGAACTTAGTTGCTCGTCTGCATAGTGCGTTTACTTTTGTGGACACTACGATTCTAGAACGTGTACAGTCAACCATTTCACTCCGCGCGTATGCATGCCTTCATATGCGCGGGGGACATTTCGAACATCTTCCTATTTAAAATTATGCAAATACTGTAATTTATGTTTCGAATATAGGTTTTTTTCGTAAACCGGATATGACGTCATACATTTTCTCTCGCATTTTTCTCGAAAACTATGGGTCGTAGAGGTACAGTTCTTTGGGCATTTTTTATGTATTCCAAACAAAAAAGAATTCCATATCTGGCTGTGCAGAGTTTAGTCGGTTTTGCTGGGACACCCTGCATATATTATCAAGTTCTTTGTTCAACTGCAATAAAATTGAAGTTGTTATTATTTATTTTTTTTTTACATAAAACGGCATAGATTGTTTTCAAAATGACGAATAAACATTTTCTTAAATTTACAAAGAGCTTTAAATACCGATTACCAATTCCAATCTCTTCTCTAATTAATAAACATTTATTTACATAAAAAATAACAGGTGAAATATATAATGCTCTGTTGAATCGGCGACAAAACCAGAGGAGTGATTGCAAGCCTCAAGAAGAGCAAAAATTGCCATAGAACATGCTATTGTAAATAAATTTTAGTGCGTGAAAATACTTGTTCAAGATCTGACAACGAGTGGAAATTTCAAACATTACAATAAAAAGTGCAAAATATGAATTTGATAGCACAATTTGTGGTGAAGGGAAAATGGTAGAAAGGACATCATAGGAAATTACAACAGGTGTTGTTTGAATTGACAGCTGCTGACGCCTGTCGTACAGGCCACAACAACAGAGAAATGATTTTGGGCAGCAATCAAGGATAATTGGTGATAGATGCCTACTGCAGCGACATCAATCAAAACGACATGTGATCCTTTGTTGTCCTTATAGCCCTCTCATAAATAAATTATTTTAAAAAGTCATCAAAGGATTCAAGTACAATAAGAGTGGAAGCCAATAATTGCATCCAATTCACTTTCTGGTGAAATTCCTTGAGGCACCATCATGCATGAACTATCCTCTAATTTAATTAATTCCAGTAATAATTTCTCGTACACCCTCTTCCAACAATACACAAACTGTGATATAAACAGCTTGCAAATAAACATTTTCTTGTACTTATTATTGTATTATTTGCCATTACAGCTCGATGTCAAACACTGCATAAGGTTGTTTTACAAATTAAAAGTGATTTGTATAGCATGTTTTATAACATTTTTTGTTCACCTCGCTGTCTTCTATCATCCCTCCGATTTTTTCGCAGTTTCAACATAATACCTTGTACAAATATAGGTATCTAGACTATTAATTTTTATGGTCTACCTTCATGGAATGCAGTTTTCTGTATATATTTCGAAGAAAAAAACATGGTCTTAAGTTTCTTTGAACATTAAATGCAGAGTTATGAAATAATTTTGGAATAGCATTTGAATATCCAACAGAACATTGATATAATGATACAAAATCAGAAGAAAAGCACAGGTTTTGCTTTTTGCTGCTTCAAAATCAAAATAGTTTTACACAAATGAATGAAAAGCCGAGAAGCACATAATTCATTTTTGAAAATCAAATCCAATTCGTTATCCATTGATAGAGTGCTTAGGTAGCAGTTGATCCGTATTTAAATTTCGCTGGTGGCCCACGTTGCAGTTCTTGTTTTGATAAACGAGTAGTCTGTATTCTTATTTTGACGCAATGCCTCGCATTGATGTAGATTGTCTGTTGAGATTTTCTAAGTATTCTCATAGACGATAAAAAAAAAACCATGCGAAATAGTCTGTGAAAATGAATACAAGAAAAGCATTTGTTTTTTATGCCAAATTAATGTTCCCTTAAGATTTTTAACATATTAGTGGGGCAGTTTTTAAAGGCAAAATGTCGGAGATAGGGAAACATTTTTTCTCTAAAGAGCAATTTTAAAATATAATCAAATATTCAATATATTAAAAAATATTAGTTTTTCTCGGAAATTTTCAGATACTTTCGATTTAATTTAGAAATTTTGTAATTACAACTTGTTATTAATTCACGCATTTTGACTCCTTTTATCTAACGTTAGAAAGGATAATAGAATCTCCACACTTTAAATCACAAAATGGTTATATTGCTCATTTCAACGGCAATGCTGCGAGATTTTAAGTCGCTCTAATTATGGATAAATCAAGTCTTACGAGATCTGCTCTAACAATCATTGTGTCTTCAATCATCCGAGACTCACACTGCCTTTTCTCATTATGGAATCAATTGTTGTTCATCTATTTCCACCACAGTCTATTTGCTGCATCGCTTTTACACAAATGAATGAAGGTATCTCCGAATGAATGAAGACTTTTACTATTAAAAAATCCATCCTACATGTATTTCTGAAAAACAGATCTAGATTCCAAGATCTAAGTTCTTCATTTTTTAGGGTTGATCTCAAGTTAAAAACTTTTACCAATTTTTTTTCTTTTTTACTTCCATTACCAACATTGATTTTAACATTGCCATCCTTTTGAGTAAGAATTTCAGTCAACCTTTGACATCATACTAAAAGAAACTGGAGGGGCAATTGAAGACATGCCTTCATACATTTGGGTAAGAGCGATGAGGCAAATAGACTGTGACAGGAATAAATGAACAACAATGGATTCCATAATGAAAAAAAGAAGTGCGAGTCTAGGATGATTGAGGATACAATGATTTCCGGAGCAAATCTCATAATACTTCATTTATCCATGATTAGAGCGACACAGAAACGAGCAGCATTACCAATCTGTGATTCAAAGAGTGGATTCCACATTTGTGCTGCTTCTACATTATCTTCCTTCCAACCCTTATTCCCTTAGAATTCATCTTCCATGGTGTGCGATAGTCGTGGTAGGATCTCGCATCATGGTCTATCTCACCATGGTGCTATATGTTTCCTGACGAGGATTCCAATGTCATTAGTATTCACTCAGTTCTAAATATAATACATTGCTGAGCACAATTAAAGTATAATCAGTTCAATTTCTGGTCAGTTTATCTCTCTTGCACTTTGAAATTATACTACTCAACGTGCATATTGAAAAAGGTATACTCTTGTGTTTGTCAAATCTATTACTGAGAATAATATTTACTGGGGAAATTTCACAGAATATTGCTGATCATATTTAGGTTGTGTGGGAAAATATTTGAAAATTCAGGCTATTTAAATTAAAGCGACACATTCTGTCAAAACCTTCGATGAATCTATTCGTTTCTCAAACCAATTTCTACATCAGTAAGAATTAAATTTGCGTCGACTCGCCTGGTAGATAAGTACAATAATACAGGTTTGCGAATTGCATCTGTTTTTTTGAAAATGGATGAAGTACTTCTAAACTTTTCATTCATTCGTATATTACTATTTTTTTCTTGAAGCAGTAAAATTCAGGACCTATACTTTTCTTCAAAATTTTGTATTATCATATAAATGATCTATTGAATATTCAAAACTTTTTCAAAATTGATGCACAAATTAGCATTATGTTTGATATTTATTGGAACAGAAAATAAAACCTGATAAAATTCTTACTTATTGCTGCATTTTTTCACTCCATTGGTCGATATGAAAACTGCAGGAATGGAAACAAAACGAATTACAGGTTAAATCTGAAAAATAGACACTGATAGAATTGATCGCATTTCTAATGGTTAACAAGCCACTTGTACAACTATTTGAATGAAACAGTCGCATTTTATTCACGCTTCCTGTCTATCTCTCATTTTCACCAAAATTTCAATTTTATTGTCTTTCTTATAATAAAGAAAATGTTAATCTTGTTATGATTTTTTTTTATTTTCTAAGTCATGGTAATATTTGTAAAAAAAATAACAATTAAATTTAAACAAGAGATAATAATAAATATTTGGATTTAAATTGGCTTAAAAGCAATATTTAATTCTTTAACAACAACAATTTTTATAAGCACACGCGATCCTACTGTTGAACTCATAGTTGATATGTTAATGATTGCGGAAACACAGAAACCACTATGGAATTCTACTACATTCATTTTTTTCCACTAATAATTGGTCCACTATTTCACAAGAACAATATTTACTTAACAATTACTGATTAAGTGCATTAACTTAATGTACAAAATATTTACAAGAACACAGAAATAAATAGTTTTCAAAGAGTATAACATTATTGATTAATTATAGCTTATTATCAAGAAATAATTAAAAATCCATTACTTGGAAAGAGTTAAAAAAAAAAAAAGAAACATACATGTATTAACGTATGTAAATTTCTAAAGAAGTGCAAAGTTCATGCACAATACTATTAAGATATTAGTTTGTGAGAATAATTAAGTTATCAAATAACAATTGATGTAATTTCAAACGATTTATGATTGCAAACAAGAGATTTAAATTTGCAATAATAAATCGTTTTAAATTGCATCATTTGTTATTTGACAATTTAATTATTCTCACAAACCAATATCTTCATTTGTGTTAAAACTAAAATTTATTATTAGTTAACATTATTGAATTTATTATACCTGGTAAAATAGTTATAATTTATAATTATATACAAATTTATAAAATGAGAAGCTTAACACCACGGAACAATTTATAATTTTTAAAACTGATTATCTTCCAAAATAAAACTTCAGGATAGCTTGTAGATTAGAGCAGAGTTTCACATTTAATTTTAGCTTCAAAGTAATTATTGCGATATAAAATTAATTTTAAGAGCTTACAAACACTTTATCATTATTTAAAATATTTTATATTTGCAAAATGAACTTCTTTCGTTTATATGAAATTATTTAGTTTTCCTTAAAATCATATAATTCATATTATCACTTTCTATCCATTGTACTTTGAAACATTTGTTCCTTTTACCAGTATTTCCATGCAAACGTACACAAAGAATAGCGTTTACTTGTAGTATAAGTGTCATCTTTCAGCCAATCAGCATACAGAAATCAGCAAAGACTCCGCAGCAATTATCTGTCTCTTCAAAAAACAGCTTCTTCCATGAAATTTTGCAAATTCTTTTCGTCATCCCATTGTTTGTTTGCCTAAAAAGTGTACAATACATTCTTTAATATAATACAAGATTTTGCTACAAGGAAAAATATAGTTTATTAATCGCCATACTTACCAAAACATACGGTAATCGTCAGTGGTATCAGTTGCCATGTTTTTAGTGACATCATCAAGATTTTTCCCTTTGTTGAAATACATATCACAGAACTCTCATGGTTGTAATGAGTTACAATCTTTAATTTCTTCATTATTTTTGGGGAAAAACTGCGTTCTTTTTCAACAGCTATTCTTTTTGGGAGAGGGGAGGATTACATTATTTTCAGTGATGATCAGAGAATAGGATATTTTCTGATTTTAGAAAAAACGTATAATCCTCTTTCTGGCCAAGATTTGACGAACTTTGTCAAGACAACATAATTGTACCAGTGTGTACGAAAATTATATTTGTTTTCAATGCCAATTTGTTTAAAAGTCACGTCCCTGGGTAGGATGATTGAATTTTTTCTAAATTTTCTGGCCTTATACGTTGCGTACAGTCTTCAATGTAATTGTAGGCCAGCTTCCATACGTTGTCGGGATGAAAAATTATATCCACGTCATCTGTAGAGTTATTGGGTTTCAAATTTTTCCTTAAAATATTAGATATTGTTAGGATCTTGGAGATTATTTGTTTCTTTCCGATCATCAAATTTCCAATTGTATAATTTGTAAAGGATGGTACATCCTTTGCTGGCAGTTGTTGCATCATTACTCTCTGTCTTTTCTGTGAAAAGGTCAGAAAGTATTCCATTTTTAGATTTTCCTGAAAAGATATCATTCCCTTTTTTGTGGAGAAGTTAGAAAGAAGAATTCTATTTCTAGATATTTCTAAAAGGGCATCCTCTTCTTTTCCAGCTGTAAAATCACAGGGAAGTAATTCATTTTTGAATTTTCCTGGAAAGATATCGTCCTCGATTTTAGTAGTGAATCCACCGGGAAGTATTTCATTGTTGAGTTTTCCTGAAAATCAGCAAAAAATAAATAAATAAAGTGAAAATTAAAGAAATAAATTATAAGCTTATTGTAATTCTGAAAATATCATAACCTAAAATATCGTGCCGTTAATCAATGAATTATAATTGATAGCATTAAAACTCACCTATTATATATTAATTTTTAATTAAAGCTTTAACTTTTATAATTTATGAAAAAATACCGTTTGGTATTATTATTATATGTGATGAAAGGATCTTATGAACTTTCCTTTTAATGTTGCCTTTAAAACTAAAAAAGATTTCATGGACTTCGACATATAAACACAAAAAAAAATATTTGTTCATAAGATCAAAAAATCAAAAAATATTTATCAATGTAGTTAAGATATTTTTCTAAAATTCAGTTAATGTCCTGGGAGATGATTTTATCTCTAAATTTTTCATTAGCATTTTTAAATTTCAGAATGGAGTGTAAGTATTAACTGTAATAATCTTTTAAAATTTACACAAAAAAGTTCATATACAAAATATAATGCATATAAAATCCGATATCAATTTTTATGATCGACACTGATAACTAATATTTTTTCCAGTATATTAATAATAAATAAGAAGATTTCTGATTCGGCAAGGTGCGAAGCACATTGGCTGCGCAAGCAGTCGCTAGCTATGAACAAGAAGAGTCCATATTTTTTGCTTATATACTATATGACTGAGAAAAAAATGTTGACATTATTTTTATGAGAAAAATGTCAACCTATTAAAATGCAGTATTTATGTAAAAAGTGAGAAATCTGAAGCAGTTTGGTGATTAAGTCACCAAACTGGTCATTTACTAGGTCATTTTGAAGCCTAAAGAATTAAGCAAACTAAAAATATTGTGTTTAAACAAGGGATGAGCAGAACAAATGTCGGTGTACCAGAATATCCTCTTGATTAGACTAGAGGAAGGAAATGCAAGCTACACAGACTTCACTTGCTTGTTTGCTTTTCTATGCTTGTTTTTTCTTATTTGCTTTTTCTATGCTTGTTTCAAATTTAATTCAACTTACTAGGGACTAAATTAATTCACCGAAGTGTTTATTCCGTTGTAAATAGCCAATACACGTCGGGTAAGGATCCGCCATACACTCCCGCACAAGACTATAACTTTGAACTCAAACTTAATAAATCTTTCTTGCAAGAACGAGTTGACCTTTACATTAGATTTTGGACTTTTGCACGTTTTTTTCACCCATTAGATTTTGACACTGATAATGGGAGAGGGATAAAGAGAAAAGGAAGTGTGCAAAATCGAGTGAAGAGTTCCAGGCAGTACGGAGAGTACAAAGACCCCTAAACGAATTGATTTTTAAGATGATTTTGTAAATACTCGTTATATAATTTTGTTTCATGTGTTATGTGTTGCAGTTATGCAATGCTGTCTTAGAAAATTTTAATAAATAAGACAGCTAAACATCGCGTATTTATTTTAAGAAATAATTTAGTCTATCTATGAGCAACACTGAAAGACACCTTAAGGCGCTAACTTTTACTCATGGGCTGACACTTTGTAGGTAGTGCAAATGACGTTAGAAAAATACATGGAATATTTATATAAATGATAATAGGAGGGGATAATTAAATAGACGATAGCTATTATTTATTTACTTCTGTTATTCCGTAAAACTTAATTCGTTTATTAAAAATCGATTGTTTTAAGAAAACGACTAAGTCATTTTAATCATTATCAAAGAGATTACAATAGCTTTGATGTCTAAAATAATATTGTTTAAAATTTCTTTTAAAATTTATCTTTTTCTTTTTTCATTATTAAAATTTCTTTGAAAAATTTTTGTTGTATAAGAGGAACAAATCGGTACTTTTTTACTAAAACGTTTAATGAATAAAAGTATTAGTAGAAAAACCTTATTAAGTAAAAGAAAATTGTAATTATTATTATTCAAAACTGTACTTATTCAAATGATATTTTAACTATTATTATTCAATAAATATTTCATAAATAACTCTCCACATTTATAACAAATTTCATAAATCTGATCACTTTCAATTATTAATTATATCCAAATTTTATTTAAATTGCAAAAATTTGGTTTCGAATACAGGTAACAATAATTAAATTCAAATACCCACTGATAGACTGAAAGTATAGCTTTGCGTTTTTAATATAATATCATGCATTTCTGATAAGCAATTGTAAATGAAACTACATTCTTTTTTAATTAAAAAATATATAAATTTTAATATTATATATATAATTACTGCAAACTCAGGAAATCTAAAAAAATGATAATGCCAAAATTTTCATTCACAGTACATAAATAACTATTAATAAATAAAATTATAAATAACTAATTATAAATAAAATTTTGTAACCTTGTGAAATAATATCGCATATACAACTTTGTCGCGATCTACGTAGATCCGAGAATACTAAAATTTATAATTTAATGTTTCTACGCACTGGACGACAAAATCTAAAAATATTAAATTTTATCAACTTTTTTAAGGAAAATAAACAGTTCATTTGAGTATTTTCCGTAGAGAATTAATGAGCAAATTGCTTTAATTGAATGTTAATAGATATACTAGACTGATCCTAGAACTGAATATTGAATAGTCAAAATGTAATTAATAATAATTATTCTTTATACCATTTTGTGAAAAATTATTTAAAGATAAACTGGTTTCTATTGGTTAATCTTATTATCAATCACTTTTTCTCTGTAAATAATTTTTATTTTAATCATTGAATTTGAAGCAATATTTAGAGTTATGTTAGAACTTTTATTCTTTTTCTGATTTATTTAATTTTTCTAACAATTGGCAAAGGGCTCGACCACAAGTCACTGTTCACCATTCGTAAAGTGGAGGTGTGGTCGCTGCGCGACCAAGGCACTCCATCAAGTCATCACTATTTTAATATTTAGAGTTACATCATCATATTAAAAAGTTTATAATTAAGATTTTTTTATTATTTTTATTTTGTTTATTTATTTTGAAGTTAGCTCCAAACGGTTTTCATCTCTAGTTCTTGAAAATACTGTGCATAAATAGTAAAGAATAAAATGCTGAATTTACAATGGAAATGAAATGATACAGAAATAATCCCTAACGACAGATTTAATCCTGGAGAGATATAGAGAAGGGATCTTGATCTTTTAGGTAGATGACTTTTCCCTAATCATTAAAGAATATTCCGTTTAGATATACTAGAGTAGGTATTTATTCTTACATTTCTTGTTTTAGCATTCCATGTATGATACAGAAAGAATGGCTAATAAGAGATACAAGATTTAAATCTGGAGAGATATAGAGTAGGACATTGATCATTGATTGATTTATCTTTGATTGATCTTTTGGCATAGATCATTGATTGATTTAACATCACCATAGGTGAATTTTCCCTAATCATTAAAGAATATTCTGTTTAAATTATCTGGGAGTCGGTATTTAGTTTTGCATTTTATTTAAATTGCACGTATAAGCTAGTTTAAGCAAAGTCTAGTTTCTATCTCTGAAGCAGAGTTTCCGAAATATTTACAATTATATATTTTCATAAGTATATATTATCCATATTAGTTTAGAATTATGTAAAAAAAAATAATTAAAGTTTTAAATTACCTTTTTAATTAAAGTATTACAATATTCATCATTATTTATCAAAGTATATCTATTAAAATTTTAGTATAAAGTACTTATGTAAATTAATTTGAATCATTATATTAAAGCAATGAATTTAACGAAAAATATACTCACTCATATTGCAGAATCCGTCTTCAAAACCACTTTGGCACTCTAAGTTGTTTCATGTATCAATTAATTGAATCAATGAACTGTCAATTACTTGTTTACACTCGTATTTAAAGCACAAGGAAGAAAACATTTCACGGCGTTTCATCATTACGCTTTCAAACAGGAACCAGAACTACAATGTGAATTCCGGATAACTCATTACACGTAAAAACTACAATTTCTGACGCTGAAATTTCACGTGAATCAATTTTGCATTTGTAATATTTTATTAATATAAAAAAAAACATCAACAATCTTTCTCTATTGTCAATCAGCATAAAGAATTGTTGTAATAATACATTTGTGTGAAATATATCGTAAATTAATATTTAAAAATAATTTATGAGCATTGACAGCAAAACGCGGGACAATTCCCTCAAGAGAAATTCCAAAGGAATTACCCATGTGTAAAGAAACGTTTGTAGGGAAATTTCTGACACATCACTACTGCATTTCGTAAGTTAAGGAATACGAATAAAAATTAATTTTAGTTGGGGGTTTTTTTTTTTCAATTTTATTTACAGATATGTTTAAAAACTTATTATCGAAAGCTAATATTTAATAATTAATTAATATCAATTATTATTAGGTATTTAACGAAAGCTAATATTTTAAAAAAACCTCTAATAATTGTTTTCAAATTCTAGAAATATTCCCTCAAGGGAAATTCCAAAAAAATTTCATATGGATAAAAAACCATTAGTAGGGAATTTTCTAATGCATCACTGCCTTTAATCACTTAAGGAATATGAATAGAAAGTTAATTCGAGTTTCTTGCAAAGTCTTATTTAAAATATATGTTTAAAAACTTACAGGCCTTCATTGTTTTCTAATAGAGAATTAATCAAGGTGCATATTAACCCTTTGCACTCGAGGGCTCCGGACTGGAGCCATTTAAAATGTGTCTTCAAGCTCGAGGGCTCCGCTACGGAGACAATGCAAATAACAATATAAATAATGCGTTTCTTTTAATGCATATATCAAACTTACATGTGAATATGATCTTTTCACTAAAATCGCTTAGAGTTGCTGGTAATACGAATGAAAAAAAATTCGAATGCAAAGGATTAATAATCTTGGAAGGTAATATTTTATTAATAAAAATAAAAATATTCATGAAGAATTTTTTCTTCCTTTTGGAAATTAGTATAAAAAGATTGTTGTGATTCTTAAACACATCTACATGAAATATATCACAAATTATTATTTAAAAATAATCTCAAATAATTGCAAAATAAATTAAAAATAAAATAATTTATAACATAATTAAAATAAATTAAAAAGAATAAAATAAGAATAAGAATTTTAAAATAATTAATTTTTAATATTTTAAAAATAATCTCTACTCGTGGAAAAATTCCCTTAAGGAAAATTTCAAAGAAATTTCACGTTTATAAAACAACAATTGTAGGGGAATTTCTTATTAGTCATTACGTTTTATCATTTAAAGAAGGCAAATAGAAATTAATTCAAGTTTTCGTCGCTGTCTTAACTTACATATATTTTTTAAAACTTACAAGTATGCAACATTATATTGTTCTTGAATAAAGTAGAAATTTATATCTACAATAAAGACTGCTCAATAATTTAGAATCCTCAGAAAAATAGATATTGTTAAACTACAAAATTTCCATTTCCTTTTTTAAAAAAATTAAATTAAAAATTAAAAAATTTCCTTTTTTAATTTATTAATTCAAAATTAACAAAAAAACTTTTCATTGTTATGATTAGAAACTTCTTTACAAAATAAAACCATAAAAAAATTCAATTAAGTAATTTCAGTTTAATATGTGTAAACTTGTTTTATCAGATATTTCTTCTAAGTACAATTCCAAATGGCACAGAAAAATTAACACTTACTTGTTATAAACTTAACAGATTCTCTAGATTGAATGTACCTTACAATGTACTTTTTTGCACACAAAAAATTGAATGAATTAAAAATAAATTTCCTCAATAAAGCAAACATTTAAGAAATACATTTAATTAAAGCTTTTAAAAAATAATAAACATATTATTTAAATAAATTTACATTTTTAAGGAAAGGCCTTTTGACACAGTCTGTATATGATGGTTTTTAAGTTATTTTATATAATGCAGCCTTTTTGATTACAAAATTTGAAAAATGTCTAATATTGTTTGATAGTCCGAATTATTCCACTTTAAACCGTAGGTCTTTTCTAATATGACTTTAGAGTGTTGGACGTAAGGTTGACAACCCTTCCCCGTAATACTGCTCGTTGGCATACGGCCTCAATCCACCACGAGGCTGTTTCTCCAATGAAGAAGTCTGAATTATGATTCTGTTTCCCAAAATTGTTTTGTACTTACCTAAAAGGGAATTAAAATAGAAAGGACTTCAATTACATCAATAAATAACTGGAATAATCTGGAGAGAAGGTCTGGAAGAAAGGTTACTCTTGTAAGTACTCTTAAGAGAGTTACTCTTGGAAGAGAATACTCTTCTATTATAAATACTTCTTTTAAGAAAAAAATTTCTGTAGTTGAAAAAAGTATTTATTACTGACTGCTGCAATCATAAACAAATAACTGTTAATCATCAAATAAAGATGACAAAAAAAGGTTTTTGTAAAATCATGTACCAGTCATGATAAAACTGCTCTTTAATACCCGAGAAAAGTTCTCATAGGAGTTCTTTCACGGTTGTTTAGAAGACGATGATTTCAGATTGAATGGGAAAATTTTACGGATTCCCTACAAAATTGCTGCTTACCCTTGGAGACCCGTAGACTGCAATATAATAAGTACAGTCAATAACTCTAATAAGTGAATCTACTACAGTCAATAAATACACATAGAATTTTTACAAAAAAATATATTTATTAAAAGATTAAATATACATACAATAACTTTTTGAACTCTTGGTCCAGATCACGTCCATTGCAGTCGTTGCTTTTAGAAATTCGATACCAAGATACCAAAAAAATTGAATGAATACTCCTTTGAGAACTCCTATGACAGTGCGTGTAAAGCATTTCTTATCGACAGAATGGCTACGTGGTAAGAGAAAATGTATGTTTTTTTGTACTATGCTATTTATTCTTTTAATTACTCCATTATTTGTTTTAATTATTTTGTCCATAACCTTCATTTTACTAGTAAAAGAAATCCGTGCCCATTAATGATTAAAAATTTTTTACCCATTAATTTTAAGTTAAGTGTGTAGTTTTAAGTGTTAAGTAACCCAAACTTAAATCAAACGTAATTAACTTCATCAAACGTAAAAGGTTAGTTAAAATGTATTTTATACATTAATAGCTGTACGCTTACAAAGTACCAAAGTATTTTACACATACTTTTAATAGTAACCCGAATAAGCATGCTTATTATATGAAATTAACTGTAAACTGAAAAAAAAACAGAAGTCGTAGAAAAACTCACAGAACATGAGTTTTTTTAAATTTTTATTCTGTTTTCCAAGGGAAAATATAAATATTTGTGTTCCTGCAAAAAAGCGTCATCATTGTTTACATTTTTCTCTTGCGAGTGAGTCAAGATTAACAAAGGAAATAAACAAGGATCTAAAAGGGAAATCGTTCGTAAGTATCATCGGATGTCAACGCAAAATTGAATTGGGGGAAATAACCGATTGTCTGAATGAACCCGAAGACCAGGAAAACCCTTTTTTGAGTCATAGTTAGAAATGGAAGTGGGAAGAATTCTTAAAAATTGTTTTTTTGTGCTCTTTCCAAAAGAAATCTGATGTTTTCCATTAATCTCTTTCTTGCCACCCGGTCTTGATATCCAGCTGATAGAATTATTCTTCGAACTGCTTTTGTACTTATTTTTCATCAAATTACTTATGTTGACATCAAATTTCACACAGATGTCAAGGACAGTGCCAAGAACCTAAAAAAGAAAAAGAAATTGAAATTCCTTATGTCCGTGAAATTTAAATTGAAAATTGATGTTACTTTTAGGATACAGTAGTAAAGGAAGGAAAAATTATAAAGAAATCTGATGTTTACGATTCTTGTCATTTACAAAGAATCTCATCCTTGCTACATGGTCATGATATTCAGCTGATAGAATTCTTCTTCGAACTGCTTTGGAACATAATATTTTTATAATAGTCTTGCAATTCTTTTGTTAGTCTTGTTATGTTTCACAGGAATTAATTTACCTCCTGGATCTTAACTTACTGCTGATCCTACTGTGCCTTTGATTACGTTTTGTGATAGAAAAAACCAGTTGAATTTCCTAAATTAACTATTTTTCTATTTTTTTATTAGTATAATCTTTTTTCTAATCATATATAAACAAATAATTAGAGGGTTTCGTGCGAAGTATGCTTGTTTGGTCTTGTCATGTGACATTATAATTTTATCAATATATATTAGATAAAAACAAGTGAATATTTCCTTTAATATGAAGCAGAAAATTTAAACTTCGTATGAAAAAAATGTTACTAAATTATTATCTGAAATAGACAATTTTTCTGGCTATAAATTACATGCTTAATAATGCAAATTACAAAACTTTTTTCAGATTTATTTTTAAAATGTTATTTAAAAAAAAAAATTTCAAAATTTGCGTTTTATGTTTAATAAGTTATATGCCAACGGCCGTACCATGCTGAATATACCGGTTCTCGTTAGATCACCGAAGTTAAGCATCATTGGGCGCGGTCAGTACTTGGGTGGGTGACCAACTGGGGAACACTGCGTTGCCGTTGGCAAATTTGGGACCTGAATGGCCGAGTGTCTAGCGCTCTGGCGCTTGGTGCCACAGGTTTCGGGTTCGAATCCCGGCGGTGCCATGGATGTTTGTAGTGGTTCGGAATCCACTTTAAGCCGTAGGTCCCGGTCTTCTATGACTGTAAGAGCGTCACGGAGCAAAAGTCAGGCTTCTACCTACGGGTGCTCCATCACAACAGAAGCTGCTTCCTTCCCCTTCAATCATGAGTCCATATGGGCTCGTGGGCTTGGCCAGCCAAGTGGGATAAGAAACAACAACAACATAAGTTATATTGTATTATTTGCAATAAATTGAAGTCTTTTTCGTGCCAAAAATTAATTCATAATAATAATTACATGTTTTCATGCTAATTAAAAAAATTTTAATGACTTGAAGAAATTTTTAGTTACGAGTATTTCTACTTATTAATTAAAATTACATGCTTGAGGAAACTTTGGTGAGACATTGTATTTATCTGCGTCTCAAATTTTAAAATGAAGTTTGTAACCATGTCCCATGCTTCCTCCTACGCACTGGCAAGAGCGCCTCCTGCGGCGTTCAAGAGAAATGGTCAGTAAACCTCGAAATTCTCACCCGAGAGGAAGTACATCACAATCGCACTCTTCTGCTGAGAAACGTATAGTTTGTAATCTCTCATCCCGAAAGGAAATATACAGATTTTTTCCATAACAACGAAACGCTGAATTTCGTATTTTTGAAAAGTGAAAATTTACTCGAGAATTTTTTTTTAAAAGGCAGCAGGCAGGAAGGATAATTCAAATTTTCCTATTCGAATGATCCTTCATGCCCAGATGAATATAATTTAAATCATGTCAGTATGTAATTCATTCTTTTGAAAAGAATATATTTTTTTTATATTTTCTTTATATTTATTGCATATATACTCTCCAACGAAATCAAGAAATAAAGTTTACTTTATTTTGTTTTATGATGAAACTGTTTAATTAAAACAGAGTTTAGTTCGTACGTGTGTGCTATAGTACGTTCAAATTCGTGTTAAAAATTTTGTGAAAAATTTAATCTTAAATTTTTAATAATAATAATATGAAAAATCAAATATATCTATATTTACTTACAAAAGTGGCTGTATTTATTGTATGTGTATTAGATTTTAACGTTGAGAATTTTCATCAAGGCGCACTTTTAATTTGCAATACTTTTACATTAATTTTGCCAAACGTGCAACAGTGTTTTTTAATTCAAAATTAAAGAATTTCAGAATATTATTTTTTTAATTGTGTATTACCTTTTATAATAATATCGTAAATATGTAATAAAATTTAACTTCGAATTTCTCGTTTCAAAAAGGAAAAAAATAATATCGCAAGTTTCTTAATTATTAAAAAATAGTTTTAAAATTTTTCTCGCAATTGACCAAGCAAAACATTTGTTCATCAAACATCGAACAGTTTGCACAAAATTGAATCTTGATACCATTCTGCTCAGATTCAAGTCTCGCTCATTTTTGAGATTCATACAAATGGGCAGCAACGAACACAGCAAAAAATAACTCATTTTTAAACACCATCTACCAATATAGTAAAGTAGATTTATTAGATTTTGAACACTTAAACCGTGTTTAATTGTTGTAGACGACGACGATTTGTAGGTTGACGGAGCTCCTTGGTATGAGTAACCGCTAACTCCTTCTTTGCATGTGAGAGGGAAGTTACTTTAGCTTTAAGCCCATTGCATTAAAAATAAAACAATTAAAATAGAGATAATAATATATGGAGAGGAGAAGTTTTTTTTTCTTCTTTTCAATAAAGTATTTAATAATTATTAATTATAAGTTAATAATTAAAATAATAAAATAAAAAGAGGATTTTGAAGAATTACAAACTGAACGTAGTTTGAAAGAGAACTTAAAAATAAAAATACTTTCAATAGGTTAATCTAATTCAAAAAGGAGTACAAGTTAAAAAATAACAAAAACGTTTAAGAGCAGTTTGTTAAGAGAGGATGAACTGGTAATGACGGGGGAAATCTACGAATCGTACAAGGCCAGTTGCAAGTGAACGATAGAAGAGCAGAGCCTGGGGGAGGGGAAACGAAAACGATTCGATTACCAAGTCCTGTAAACAATACAGTCACTACGTGGCATTGTTAGATGGTTTGGAGCATATACAGTTGGCAAAGATTTGTAGCTTGTCAGCTTTATTGTTGGTAGAATTAATTTGATTGATTAAATTTGGAAGATTTTTGATATCAGTGAAAAGGGAAATAAATTCTTTCATTAATATAACAGCATTTTGGAATAAGTTGAGATCTTCAATGCCAGGTAGTGAACTTGGTTGGTTTTGATTTACAAAAGTTGAAGGAGGTACAGCTGCAGTTGCGTTTACGTTGTTTTTAAGCATGGAAGCAAAACTGATGTTTGGGGTAACTTGTCTAGGAGGAATAATTTTGGGATAGGCAGCCTGTCTGTTAGAGTTAGTATTTATCTTTGTAAATTTGGGGCAGCCCCTCCAAGCTGCTAAGTGTTCTGTATAATTACTGAAGAACAGCATATTAAATTATTTCATAGATATTTATTCCGAAACTTGAGTGGTATATTTGATTTGAGAAAAAATAGAATGGATGACTAAAAGTTCTTGTACAAGCATGCTCATGGAATGTAAACGAAATATCTCAAATAGTAAATACGCCATACCCTTTAACGTATAAAAGAATAACAAGTTTAAAACATCGCCATTGAACAACAGATCATCGGCACGACGGAGTGAGAAAACGACTTGTGTGAGAAAGTAAAGAGCTAGTTATTCCCTTGATGGACAATTGGCAATTCCAGAAATATGAAAGTAATTCAGACATAACGGCGGCCGGGTGGCCAAGTGGATAGCTCTCTGGCCCTTGTTACCACAGCCCTAATGTTCACCAGTGGTGCATGTTACCCCTGAGCACGAGTCGGGCACGGAAATGTATAATACTATGTTAGCAGGTATAAGGGACCTGAATGGCAGAGTGGCTAGCGCTCTGGCGTTCGGTACCACAGGTTTCGGGTTCGAGTTCCGGCGGTGCCATGGATGTGAGTAGTGGTTCGGAATCCCCCTTAAACGTAGGTCCAGGTCTAATATGATCGTAGAGCGTTGCGGGGGCATGTTACTCCGCCTCCGTAGCTTATCTTCAAGTTACACGCACCCCGTGGGTAATGCAAAATGAGTAACGTCGGTGCAGCGCTTGTCTTAAGGCATCCAAGACGTCCATGTCTAAAAGTTTGCCAGCTGCATTAGAGAAAAAAAAAAGTGTTAGCAGGCATTACTAGACGAAAGCATTATATTGGAGTAGTGCATAAAAAAAACCGCCGAGTTAGAAATAAGGGGCACATTCTTCATCACTTCTCTTAATTATGCATTAAAGAATTTGGTTATTTTTGTGTCGTGCTTAATATCAGTTATATCACAAATATCATTCGCATCAAGTATGAGTTTTTGTATACTTTTCTCTTTGCCTACATTGTTGAAAGAAATGTTTCACGTTCTTGCAGAGGAATTTAAAATTACTTGCTCTTCATTATCCAAAATTTCCGATTCTAACAAATCAATCACAGTTGGATATTTTTATCTCAGGTTAGGCAATCATCGTTTGCCTGTAACTGAATGGAGATCAATCATTCCATTTCTTTAGAATCTCCCTTTACTCTCTCCTTGAGCTGAATGGTACCACAGGCTTCAGGTTCTAATCCTGGCGGTGGCAAGGGATGTTTACGAGTGGTTCGGAATCCACTTTAAACTGTACATCCCTGTCTGTTAAACCCTTATGTGCACAAGATGACCATAGAGCGACAAACCAAAACAAAACAGACACAACGGCTTCTTCCAGTTAGCAATAGCGATGTAGGGAGTCAAGGAAAAATCAACCATGTTGCCTCGACTTTCTACCAAATTGTTAAATCTCAATCATCCTGGTGCCCAGTTTCCCTTGCCACCAGATGACAACACGATCACCAATATATGAGAGTGACTTTAAATGACCCCCTTTTTTTTTTTTTTTTTGGAAAGCCCCACTCAGCCAGCAGTTGTGGCATATTCACTGGGAACGGGTTTGGGTTAGTTAATAAACTATGTATTATTCTGAGAGGTTAAGGCTCATTTTATTGCAGTATTATATGCACAATCGGTAATCTGATATATGATTTTGTAGTTGTAACTTGTTTTATGACAATGTTAATTGTAATCATATGTAAACAGATCTATTTATTGCATTTATTAACATTAATCGAAGTATTGTTCCTATGAAGTACTTATCAGCCTACATTATATATAATAAAAACATATATTTATTTTAAAATCATGAGATTTGCATTTTATTTATTACATATGCATGTTTTTCCTTCACAATTTTTATATAGTGCTGTTAAATCAATCTCTCAGAAGTGAAATCTTGCAAAAATTAATAATTCCATTTCTATAAGAAAAAAAAATGTATATATCTAATAATAATTTTTGTAGAAGAAATATTAATCAAAATAAGTCATTTTTAAACTTTCTAATTATTGAATTTTGTTCTCTTTTTTACAGTTATTGCATCAAAATTTCCAGCTTTATAAAAAAAAAAACATTTTTATTATAGTAATGAGAAGAGTTCTTTCTGATTATTTAACAGAAAAACCTACTTGTGAACTAGGACAAAAATGGATATAAATATAAAAATGATGACATATAAGTTAAAAATTGAAATCTCATCAACTATATTAGAGAAAATTGAAGATAAGTAAATGCGAGAATCTATATTCCAATATTTGGTACAAGCACTTCTCAATCAAAATCAAAGCATTCAAAAAAGGCTGAATATCACGGTTATCAACATCTCCAAAACATGAAAAGTGATTCATACTACAAAACATTTCAAGCAAAAGCCAAATTCTCCAGAAAATTCATGAGGATTAACGTTATTTCGTGGAGGCAAATCTGCTTAAAAGGGTTACATACAATAAAATCAAAATACCTAAATAAGTTGCAAAAATTAATTACTGAGCCGTACAAATTTAAATATAAAAATTAAGGATAATTGCTTTTTTAATTTCAAGGATGTAATGTATACGTCCAAAACAGCAACGCATCTTCGGCAGCACTTCGAAGTTCTTTGTAGAATAAGTAGCTGTAAGGAATTCGCTATTTTAAGTAAGTAGGTGTTATTTAGGGCCTGCTCTGGCACTCGGTACCCCAGGTTTCATGTTCCAGTCCTGGTGGTGCCATGCGTGTTTGTAGTGAAGAAAAATCCGTTGTTTAATTTCTTAAGGGCTTTGTTAAGAACTTGTGCCAATTTGTTTCAAACCATTTGCTCACTTTTTTTAAAGTGTGGAATATTGACTCCTCTAGGTAATATGGTTCTTATATAATAGGGTTCATTTATAGTTTAATTTTTTATGAAGTTGAAGTTTGAATAGAATAATCCTGAAAATAAAATCTTTTTATTGTAAAAATGATGTCTCCAATTTAATAAATTTTGTTTAATAAACCTTGTACTCTTAAGTAAAGAACAATATCCTATGTAAACCATCGCAATTATTAAGCAGCAATGTATTGATAGGTTTAGTCAATCTATGTATACTGACAATTTATTATAAAATATCTTGCAATCAGAGAAATACATACTAATATAACACTTGTAAAACCTAATCAGTAATAATTCTTTTAAAATTGGTTAGAAATTAGTAGGTCATTTTTTTAGTTCTATCATTAAAAATTACAGAAATATTTTATTTATTGTGCTAAGGGTTAAATTATGACAAATATCATTTACAAGTTATTGATTTTAAATAGTCTGATGAATTATTCCAAAGCACTACAAAAATGAATTCCAAAAATAATTAAACTCCTTTCAAAAAGAAATTAAAAATGTTGGTTTACTATTTTTATAAGCATTAATGTAGAAGCGAATTTATATAATCAAAATCGAATATTCCTGAAATAGGCATATAGAACACCTCTAAGAGAAAATTACATTCATCTAAAGGCATACTTCCTGTAGAAATAACTTTATTAATTTATAGTGTGCAGTTTGGGCAACCGGATTGTAACTGGGTGTGGTTGGTTGAGATACTTAAAGCACAGGTTGGAGAACACACAGCTTTATTTACACACTCACAAACACCACACACATACAATTAGTCATAGACAATATTGAATACATTTAAAGACCGATAATTATAGATTCGTGGAAGAATTCCACTCCAAAGCCGAAAACCTGATAATCAGATACGCACAGGGTGAGCGAAAGATACTTCCTCTCAGGGGGAGAGTCTGTAGGTCAACATATAAGCAGGATTGCGTTAAGTACTGGGTGATTATAAAAGTGACCTTATTCAGACCCCTGTAGAACCCGTTCTGTCTAAAGGATTTTGATGAAACTTGGAGTTTACGATATATTTTTTCTTTGAAACTCTCCCTGCTGAAGGTTATAAAACGTGCTTTGTCTCGAGTGCATGGTACAGTGAACTCCTGCAAGGAGAAAAGGTTCAAATTTTGACCAGGGGGAATCAGAATATGCTTCATTGGGCAACCGGATTGTGTGCTCCAATGACATCAATTACATGTTAAAAGCGCATTATAGCGTGTTCAATGGTAGAGCGAAGAAACTCTCGAGGAATTTCTGCAACATGGCGTGTAATGCTGAATTTCAACTCAGGTAAAGTACTAATTCCTCCTCTATAAACACGATCATTTTGGAATACCCACGAACAGAAATCACAAGGATTTAAGTCTGATGAAAGAGGAGATCAGACATCCGGGAAAACTTTGGATATTACACGATTCTCGCCAAAGTTAGCACGAAACAGTTGACTTGGCGCCCAATGTGAGGAGCTGCTCCATCTTGCATGAAGACAGTGGTTTGCAAACATTGCCGTTCCTGTAAAGCAGGAATGACCTGTTGCTGAAGGAGTTCACTGTACCATCCACTAGTGACAAAGCACGTTTTAGAACCTTGAGGAGTGAGAGTTTCAAAGAAAAACGGTCCGAGGATAAAATTAGCAGTAATGTCTTCATGCAAGATGGAGCAGCTCCTCACATTGGGCGCCAAGTCAACTGTTTCGTGCTAACTTTGGCGAGAATCGTGTAATATCCAAAGTTTTCCCGGATGTCTGATCTCCTCTTTCATCAGACTTAAATCCTTGTGATTTCTGTTCGTGGGTATTCCAAAATGATCGTGTTTATAGAGGAGGAATTAGTACTTTACCTGAGTTGAAATTCAGCATTACACGCCATGTTGCTGAAATTCCTCGAGAGTTTCTTCGCTCTACCATTGAACACGCTATAATGCGCTTTTAACATGTAATTGATGTCATTGGAGCACACAATCCGGTTGCCCAATGAAGCATATTCTGATTCCCCCTGGTCAAAATTTGAACCTTTTCTCCTTGCAGGAGTTCACTGTACCATGCACTCGAGACAAAGCACGTTTTATAACCTTCAGCAGGGAGAGTTTCAAAGAAAAAATATATCGTAAACTCCAAGTTTCATCAAAATCCTTTAGACAGAACGGGTTCTACAGGGGTCTGAATAAGGTCACTTTTATAATCACCCAGTACTTAACGCAATTCTGCGTATATGTTGGCCTACAGATATTTTTTTTGACGTTCAGATAAAGTATAGCTGACAAATTCTAGAAATCTACGTATATTTATAGGTAGATGTTGAGAAAAAGAATTTTAAGATGAGTGGGCTTTTTCAATTGTTTAAATGGTTTTAAATATTTGAATTGCATAGTCCTAGGAAAATATATAATATTATCAAAATCGAATTTTGATAAAATCATGTTCCGATTCAGTTTGATTATACTATAAAATATCATAAAATGGAATCATGTTTAACAATTTGGATATTTTATAGAAGTGGTGAGTTTTTCCTCTTCAAAATATAGTCCATTAACAATGAGATCGAATGTTCTAGTTTAATATTTGTTTTCTTTTCTCAACATGGCTGGATCATTCGAAACCATTTTAATTTTTTCCTTATTCAAGATAATAAATGAATAGCGCAAGTTTTGGAAAAGGGCCTGAATAACCGAATGACTAGAGCTCTGGCGCTCGATACCACAGGTTTCGGGGTCGAGTCCCGGCGGTGCCATGGATGTTTGTAGTGGTTCGGAATCCACTTTAAACCGTAGGTCCTGGTCTAAAGATCGTAGAGCGTTGCGGAGGTATTGTTGCTCCGCGTCCGTGGCTTATCTCCAAGTTACACGCGCCCCCTGGGTAATGCAAAGTGAGTAACGTCTGTGCAGCGCTTGCCTTAAGGCATCCAAGACCAAGCTGTCTGAGTGTTTGTCAGCTGCATTAGAAAGAAAGAAGATAATGATCGTTTGGCGAGTTATAAACAGAATAGAGATGCATCATTTAAATTACAATACAAAATAATTAGGAAAACAATTTTTCTATATATGGGCCGCTAGCTATATTACCGATCTCAGTAACTTCAAATTTTGGTTTAAGATATTCTGAAGTACGCGCTAGAGAATTATATGAAAAACAACATGGCGGACAGGGCCTGAATGGCCCAGTGTCTAGCGCTCAGTACCACAGGTTTCGGGTTCGAGTCCCGGTGTCGCCATGGATGTTTTTAGTGGTTTGGAATCCTCTTTAAACTGCAGGTCCCGGTCTAACAGGATCATAGAGCGTTGCGGAGGTATTGTCGCTCCGCTTCCGTAGCTTCTCTTCAAGCTACACGCACCTCCTGGGTAGTCCTAAGTGAGTAACAGTTGTATTGGATGCCTTAAGGCATCCAATACAACTGTCTAAGCGTTTGTCAGCTGCATTAGAACAAAAAAAACATGGCAGACTTGTTTTTTTTTATTGGAATGTGCTCTCTGTAAATAGAGTTGGTACCTGTGGTACGAAAATCGCCAGTCCTTCACAAATTTAGAAGAAAAGTAACAAAAACCAATAAGGGGAGATAGGCAACAGAGAGCAAAACATTTTAATGTGTTTCACAAATTTTTTACTTTACCTCCTCCACACTAACAGGACACTTTACACAGATGGTGGATAGCACTGAAGCAGTAGCATGGCAAGAGTATCTGTTGAAACAGAACGGTACACTTTATATTTCAGGTATCTACACAGACAGACAGACATCCATTGGAGAGAGATCGATGGACCTTGGCGGCCACGGAGACTTGAATTGGCGGGAGATAATTCTAATACCAAAAGTGTTAAGAAACGTTTGACAGAAGACCTCAAAAATGGTGGAGCTCCATTTTGAATACATTGCTGCAGGGATATCTGAAATCTAAAGTCTATGCATCCATTCCACAAAATAATCTGATTACAAAGATGGCCTCAGACTTCAGGTTCAACTGATTCCTATTGCCATGGTGGTGCTTCAATGCTTTAATCCAGGGGTCTCCACACTACGGCCCGCCAGTGTCTTCAATCCGGCCCGCGACAGCGAATAGCTTATTATTGATGTAATAAGTTGGATAAAAAAAACACAGAATGTTACTAACTCGGTTTTATTGACTTGCTAGGTAAAGCGTAATGGCAAGCATAATACGCAAAACAATTAACTTTAGCATAACAACTAACAAATAATTGAAATGAATCCCACTAAGATTATAAACTAGTGAACATCCCGCGGTTACCCTCGGTAGTTATACCTACCTATTTCCGCTTTTAACCACTAGATGTCGTCAAGTGTCACGGTCGTAATTGTAGTAATTTAACCATCGAATTTAGCAAGCGTATGCTTGCTCAGAGCGCGTATTCGGCGACTAGTCTAGAAATTATAGATAATGGCAGAAAAATTTAAACGCTTTTGGCCCTTGGTACTTACTGGAGTAAACAATATGGCCCTAAGTCTGGGAAGTTTGGAGACCTCTGCTTTAATCCATCTGCAGCATGCAAAATACCATCGTGTGTGAAGGAGATCACGTGGAAAATTTGTCAAACATATTAAAATGTTTTGTTAAATTGTTTCAAAACTTTCGTGAGCTGTTACCAAAGATATATGAGCTTTCACAATTAGTCGTAACATAAAAATATTTAATACTGTTGTAATATTAGAGGATTACGTATTTAAACGTCGTGTAATTACATTAACTGCAATTTGTATGTTTTTGTTATTCATATTTTTAAATTTTCAATGATATCTAATTTAATGTATTATTTTAATACAAAATTAATGGATTACTCCTGCTTATCGATTGAAATCTAATTAATTTACTGAATAAACTGATAAATATTTAGTCTTCGGAATAAAATAGTAAAGATTAAGGTATGGGTGTGATCTCGATTCAGCGTTGTTTCATGGTAGAAAGTTAATTGTTTCTGGGCGAGGTGCAGATGAATGAGGGAGACTAATACTGAATTATTTTTAGAGGTTTTTAAATTCGCCGTTGAAGACGTAATGGCTTTAGTTAAATTCTGCAAAATCTGCAACTTTGAAACTTTCACGAAAGTAGAATTTTAGGCTTCCGAAAAATGGTGAGCATAAGGTGAATATGATTATAGAAATTTTAAAATTGAGAGGAGGCGTTAACACAAACATGTCATATATTTTCTACAACGTAAAGTAATCAAGTAACTAATACAACAATGACCAACTAATTTGTAATTTTACAACTACAGAACACTCTATGGTTACCACACATCTCGAATAAAGTTCATTTAAATATTTTGTTATCTCGTCCACAAGCGGTCCGCTATGCACTACTGTACCCAAAACGTAAGACCAATTTAACTTACTTTTCAAAAACTCTTTATTTATTCTTCCAAATTTATTTCATCGACTTCAGAGTAATCCCCTCCGGACACAATGCGCTTATGCCAACTTTTTTTCCAATCCTCAATGCATGCTAAAAAGTCGTTGGGCCGGCGTGGGATGGCCTTCAAAACCCCCCGATTCAAGTCGAATCTCTTCAATCGAGTCAAAACGGTGTCTCCGGAGTTAATTTAATTAATTTTCATCAAATAAACCATCGTCTTTTGAATCGGTTAGGAAATAGTCAGAAGTCGCATGGTGCTAAATCAGGTGAATAAGGTGGTTGTGGAACGATATGGGTTTCATTTTTGGCGAAAAAATCACGAACAATCAATGCAGTGTGAGCTGGCGCCTTATCCTCATGCAAAACCCAAGAGTTGTCTTTCCATAAAAGTGGCCTCTTTTTGCGATCAAATAGTATTCCTTGTTGACAGTTTGGTCCGGAGGAATGAATTCATAATGCACCACACTACGGTAATCGAAGAAAACAGTAATTGATTTTGAGCGACTTTGACCTAGATTTTTGAGACGATTTTGGCGTGCTCTTTTCGGTCTTGCTTCACCTTTGTCACGATATTTGTTAGATTGATCGGTTATTTCCGGGTTGTAAGCATAACTCCAAGTCTCATATCCAGCTATGATGCATTTAAACTTGTCCTGATAGTCAGAAAACATTGTTTCACCCACTTCAACACAATGATATTTTTCCAAAAAATTCAGTGTTTTCGTGTGCCAAAACATCTTTTAAAAGGGAATTGACCGATCCTTTTGAAATTCCAACATCATCAGCAAGGCCTCTAATTATAAATCGACTGTTTGCAAGCACCAAATCTTTAATTTTTTGGACGTGAGCTTCGTCGGTTAGGGTTGATGGTCGTCCAGAGCGCTCTTCGTCTTAAACGCGTTCTCTGCCTTCTTTGAACTGTTTATAGCAATTGTAAACATTTCTTTCCAATATAGTTTACTCACCGAATACCTTCTGCAACATTCTATACGTTTCCACACATGAATATTCATTCCGCAAACAAAATTGCGATTCTTTAACCGGAACTCCCATTATGGCCTTAATATTTACAAATTCTTTAGCGGTATCGTAGTGAAAGGTGGAAAAAATACACTTATTCTGACATGTAATCCACATAAAATCTATATGATTTAATGTGCTTATTTTAGAGGAAATGTTTTCTTTTAAAACTCTGGGGTGTGCCTTTGGAATTGCGCCATTTGTCACATCAAATACTATAATAAACGAGCGAGCTCTGATTTCATAAGCCAAATGCAATTTGGACATAATATCTTTAGAAGAAATAAAATTGAGGTCTCTTTCAAAGGAAAAATCCATAATATTAGAATGAAAATTTTTCTGCCATATCAAAACTCTAAGTACACCCACTTAGAGAATTGGACTCTCCCTCCTCACTTTAAAACATTAACAACAACCCTGAACAAATTGTGAAAAAACTAACGAAAAATTACCGGTAGCTTACCCGGAAAGAAATCCAATTAAAAAGCAAAAAATCAAAAAGTTTAACTTACGAAGCCAAAACAAAAGAACAAAAGGGATACTTGTCACCAAAGCACATTCTAAAGCACTAAAGTCTGAAGTCCGCCAATTCGGCAACTCCAACTTTGATACTTTAATTTTCAGGTCTGGCAACATTATTATTGTTGGCGTTAAACATCCAATGTAAACACATCATTTGGCTAGAATTTATATGTAGTGTACTACGTTCTTCTATTTTGTCCAGAAATCTTCAACGTGCACGTGTTGTTTTTACTCAACTTTTTTTTTGTAAACGATTATCGTTTAAAGTACGATTAATATCTTCTGAAGTTTATTTTTAAATCTATGCCATGACTTTTATTTAATTTTAATAATATGGATTTATTTTTAATGTATAGATTTTTTTCGTTATCCTTTATTAGTCGTTTGACATCTGCTATTATTATTTATTTATTACAAAAATAAATTTGCTTTATATTTTCGTACATGTTAAGAAAATATGTATTATTTGATTTTCAACATTTCACTGTCCTTTACACAAATGCAATTAATTCTGAAAGAAATATCCTTGAAGAATATGAAGACCTGTTTTATTAATGTTTATTTATTTTCCCTGAGTCCCCTCAAAGTAATACATATTTAGTTAGAGAAATATGAAAAAAAAAAAAATGTTTTACAATCTTAATTTTTTTTAATATGTTTAAAAAAATTTGTTAATAAATAATAATGTTAATAAAAACATATAAATTAGATTTGTATAGAAACTGAAATCTTATTTCAATGATTTTCTATAAAACAAATATTCAAAAAGGGATTAATCATTGCCATTTTAAAGTGATCATGCCACTGTCATTTCTAATTGAAAGGACTTTAAACCAATATTAATTTTTGAGTATTAAGTTTTAATAATAAATGTATATTAATAAAACCAAAAGTTTGGTAAAAAAGTTACTTTAAAAAGGGTTAAGTACTTTTGAATGGTTTGATAAAATTTTCAAGTTATCTTAATGATCTTCACTTTTATTATGAATATCAATCACATTTTAAGAGGCACCAGAATTTTAGCAACTTTTTTGGTTGCCGAATTAATAGTAAACTACAATACATGTCTCAGACTGAATGCCCCTTCCCTGTTTTTGTAAATTTCCTTGTAATAGAATTTGAAGAAAAATGAAAAAAGCAGTTTGCCAAGAATCATCCGAATCTTTGTGACAAAATCATCCCTTAAATAAATCCATGTTATAACATCCCAATGTCTTGCATAATGACTAGATTTTTCTCCAAAATTAAAATCTTTTTCAGACATATCTCAAAATATCAGTAAACACTTGACAAAAAGCTATGACGATTGGCCACAACCAAATGCAAATAAAAAGAGACTTGAACCCCTATTTTATACTACCTTAATTCCGACTAGGACGATGTCAGAAAAGATTGTAGAGTAATAGATGAGGAAGTCCATATCAAGTTATACTCCTGAAGACAGAGAACTTATAAATATTCTAACTTTTCATTTCCTTGCAGTGTCTTTTATGTATAAAAGGAGAAAGAGAAAATCTGCTTGATTGCTCATGTATCATTGAAATTTCAAAAGTAGCTTAGTAGTCATGAAGAGAATTAAATTTTTATTCTTTTCTTGTCTTTCATATAAAAATTTCGTTCAAATCCAATGTATTTATTTATTTTACATTGTTGAACAAATTGAATTGCTAGTTGGCTTATTTTGTTTTGCACATTGGTGAAGCACAGTGTGATTTCCTGATAAAAAGAAATCTTATTAAATCATCACTGGTGATTAAATAATAATATTAAATATGCTTTTTTTTGTGTGTGTGTGTATGAAAGTTGTAATTTCATTTTAAAGATCTTAATTAGATTCATCTATCTGTTGCCATGGAAAGATCAGAATTGGCTGCAGAACTGGAGAAACAGTTTGAAGATCATGTGAATAGTTTACCTAAAACACCTTATAAAGATGGTTGGTCTGAAGACAAATGGGAAGAGGTAAGTCAGTTTATTTATTATAGTTTTAAAAAGTTAAATTATATCTTTGATAAGAAATGGCATTAAAAGTTACAATGCTGAATATCCATGTATATATAAAATCCATCTGTCATTTTCAGAAATTTTTATTTTAAATAAATTCTGCTCTCTTTAACCCTATCCCATAAACTACCTCCATATTATCTTCTGTGTAAAAGGTGATTGTTAAATTTGGTTCTATTGTAAGAAAATAACATATTTTGTTTGTCTTATGAAATGTAGAAACTTGTATGTCAATGCTATTAAACATAAATTATAATCCACTTTTTATTATTTATTTAATGTAATTTAATTTTATTCTTAAGATTTTTAATTTATTTTCTCTTTAAGGTAGTTTCTTAGTGACAACAAAATTAAAATTACAGTAGCCTCTGGATGTTTTATGATTTATTAAATTCTTCTGTTTGTTTTTAAAAGTTTATATTGTTGATTAGATCTTTATGTAAAGAATTTGTACATTATAATTCTCCTTAAATTGATGGAACATATAATAAATCAGGGATTATGAAAGGGTTATGTTTCTTGTGATAAAAATTTTGATGAGAAATAAGAGGATAAAATTTTTTCTATTTGCCTTGACCATAAATTATGTATATAAGATTTTGATTGTAAATTTCTAAGTTAGTTATTCATAAAAGAGGCAAGGATATATGCAGAAAAAAATTAAATATTTTTATTTTAGTAAGTACAACAGTATTCTATTTTCCAATTCCAATTAGAGAAATTACTGATAAATAAACCAAGTTTTGATTTCTTTTGTTAATAGTCTATAGAGTTAGTTTAGTTTTTATTAAATGTTATATTTTAATATAATATTTTAGTACAAGATATATAAAATGTTTCACTTTTTTATTAAATCAGAATTGCTATTTTTTAGATGATTCTTTTTAATTTGTGATTTAATCTGACTTAAATTGAATTTTTTTTTCTTTCCTAATACCTAAACAGTTGTTTTTTATGCCATGCAAGGGCTCCACCGACATTACTCACATAGCACTACCCAGAGGGTGTGTGTTGCTTGAAGATAAGCTATGGACGTCGAGTAGCAATACCTATGATTATGTTAGACTGGGAGCTACGATTTAAAGTGGATTCCGAACCACTACAAACATATTTTGTTTGTCTGTTTTGTTTCACAGGTCCCTTCACTTAAATTGAATTGAAAGAGGAAACTTTAATAGCTAGCTTTTTACATTTATTAATCATGTAAAATTTGAGATCTATCTATTTCCCAATCATACTTTTTGGTTAAATTTCGAATTTTTATTATTTTTTAATGTATTTAATTCTTAAAAAGGGTTTATTAAACCATAAAAATATTTGCATTATGAGAATTTACTTGTACAATTTTTTACTGTCTTTTATCATTTTGTTTTGTGTTTGAAGTTATTGTAGATATTCAGGCATATCAGCTCAAATTTTCTTAGGTCATCACGTTCTTTGAATCTTAGTTAATGAAAACCTATCTGTATGTAAATTATAGAAATAAATGTATACAATGAAATTATAGATGTACTAAAATTAATTAATTTAAATGGGGTTTTTTTTCCACAAAAATTTTATATAACTTGTTGCTTTACCAATATTTTAATCGAACAGACTTGTAGCAGTAATGCAATTCTAGTTAGCTTATTGTTTACCATACAGCATCAAATATTCCTAAATTATGAAGTGTTCTTGTTTATTGAGCTTGCATAAGTTTATATAATTAGAATATTTGTATACATTAGTTTTATATTTATTTTCATTTAAATATAAATTTTTAATACCAACTTCAATAGCTTAGGAGTACATTGCATTATTGTGTATATTGTGAGATAGTGCAACTAACCATTAAAATTGAATTACAAAATACAAATCCAAGTCATATACAATCAAAATACAATCCAGTCATTTACTAATACTACAGAATGAGGAATCTACAATGTGATGCAATTATGGAAAGAATAAAAGTTGGGCATGCACACAAAAATTTAATTTAAAGGAAAATATTCAACTATAATCCAGCTTTAGTTTAATAAAATAATTAACAGTTTTAATAATGTGGAAATATTAATTAAATATTTTCTATTTTTTTTAATTGCAGATTAAAAGATGACATTCTTTGTCAATAATATTCTAGCCTAAATGTAGGAACCTTATTTGCATAATTTGTTTTTATCTGTACAATATTTCTAAAAATATGTTCCATTTTAATAATGTATGGAAGAGAAATGTGGTTATTGCTAAATAATACATTAATAAGTAAACTTGTATCAATACATTTTTGTAAATTAACGTTTTGAGATGTGAATATAAAGAAACAAAATTGATAAATAGAAAGCATTGGGCTAACCACTTTCATGCTTGATTTTATTTTATCAGACCAATTATTTATTAAATTAATGTAATACTGTGTATATATATGATACAATTTTCAAGATTTTATAAAAATAAATTTATTTTGTGCTTCCTTAAGAAGTCTATTCATTTTTGGTTGTAATGTTTTCTGTTGAAGGAAATCCTTAACAATTAAAAAATTTTAAAGTTTGTTTAAGAAACTCTTTGAACAAAAGGTGATAATTTTTGATAAAGGTCAAGTTAAGAACTTTGAGCAATATAAATACTAATTTATTCAAGTGTTAATGTATAAGTTCTGAAAGACTGAAATCTTACAGATTTAAAATGTTTGCAGATTTGTCATGAAATCACATTTCAGTGTCCAACAAATTATTGGGTAAAGATAGTGCGATTACCAAAATAAAAAGTTGTATTTATAAAAATAGTTACTGTAGGTTTTGGTAGTTTTATTTATATTATTTAATTGTTTCCACAGCAAATGGAAGAGCATCCATTCTTCAGAACCAAACCAATTGAAGAAGGTGAAGAATTGCCTCCTCTTGTTGAAGCTTTACAAGAATTAAAATATGATCCCAGTGAAAATGATCCTGAAGGTTCGGAAATCTTTTCTAAGTTTTTATTCAAATTATTCTATTCATTCAAATAAATTTATTCATTTTATTCTTTTTCATTTTGTTTGTTTTTTTATGGATTTTTCTTTAATAGTCTATTTAAATTATTCCTTATACTTGTGTTCCATTTTAATAATGGAACACAAATGTGTGTGTATACACACACACACATACATTCATTCATACATGCATGCATAAGTTCATTATAATAAACACCATGATGCAAACCTGTCACTCCTATTTTATTTTATATAAGGCTTCTCTATATTAATTATTTATTGTTGCACATTAAATATTTATTGCTTTTATGCTGTTCAAATCTGCTACTAATTTCCAGCTTCATTTTTTATACCATCTTGTGTTTTGATATTAAGAATTGCACAAAATTTTACTCTTATGTTGTAACTTAGAAATGTCATAATTGAAAGTTGATCTGCTATACTGTAAATAGAAAACTAGTAAGTTATACAATAAATTATAACTAAACAAATTTTTATTTATATGGAAAACAGGAAGTATTAAGAAGTTGGAAAATTATTTTGAAATAAAATATATTTGTAAAAGTAATAATAATTAACGGAAATAGTATTTGAGATGTACATTTTTTGTAACCAAAGATAAAGGGGATTTCATTACATAGTATCATCTTAGAGGGATATTAATGTTTATTTCAATATGCTAAATCAGATTTTATTTGTTGGTTTTTTCAAATGGGAATTTATTTTAAGTTGATTTGAACACTGATTGCATTTAATAATATGTTACATTTTTAACAGTTTTTAATGTTATATACTGTTCATAAATTTATTTCTTAATTGCAAAAGTCATTTTTGCATTGAGAGGTAACCATAGTTTGGTTATTATTATTATTTGCAAAATCAATTTCAGGCTTTATATTTATTATTTCCAAAATGTTTCATTCTCGAGAAATTAATAGTTTGTTTCTGAACCTAGTCTTTTTTGTTCACTTGAAATAATTACATTGATTACCGCAAGTTTGATATTAGTACAATACACATTCTTAGGCCCATGGTTGGTTGTATTCACATTGAATAAGATGCACCCATTTCTTGTACAATTTCTGCAATACATCTTATCAGATTGCATTTTCAGTCTTTTAAGTTTGCTGCTGTCTAATTGTGACAATTCTGCATCTGTTTTAAGTAAACATCTCAATTTCAATTCCTTTTTGTTACTGGCCTGCTGAATCCAAGAAATCTTATGTCTCAATATTTTAAGTGATACAAACAAAAACATGTGAATATTATGTATCGTAATTACAGAAAAACACTTTTAGAATTGAAAAATTGATTTTACCTTCAAATTGGCTGTTGAAGGTTTTATCCACTTCTGAAAAATTGACCATATGAAAAATTGTGAGATGGTCATGACTATGATTTATCCTGCCTGTTTTGAATTAACTTATTTACTGCTGAAATTTATAGCAGTCTAATATGTTTGGAAATGTATATAATTATTTTTAATGAATATTTTCTTTAAATTATATATCATTTGTGATTTTTTTTTTTGTTGTTGTTCGATTTACAAATTAAAATTGAAGTTTTTACGTTGTCATTTTTAGAATTGGCTGAATCTTATAAGAATGATGGGAATCAGCATTTTAAATTCCGCAGGTTCAGGCGAGCTGTGGAATGCTATACTAAAGGAATTGAAGCTAATTGTAATGTTGATGAATTAAATTCTCAACTTTATGCTAATAGAGCTGCTGCTCAATTTCATATTGGTAAAATTTCTTTCTTTTTTCTAAATTTTTAGAGTGGCTTACTGCAAATAAATTTTAGAATTTGATTGAAAAATATTCATTAACTTCCAGCCTCAAATTGTGTAATATTATATTTCATTTATAACAGTATACTTCAAGTAATTATATAAAATGTTTCTTGCATATTCTATGCTAAATGTAATTAAGTGGCAACTGGCGTACCGATTACGGAGTACCAACAGGGGGAAATACCCCAAAACCTCCTCATCTTAATTAATAAATATACTTGGAATTTTAAAAGGCTGCTTAATTAATGTTAGTAGTATAAAAGATAAAAGTTTCTAAAAATTAAATTCAATAGATACTCAAAATGAAAAAATACTAATTATAAAAAGTAAGATGAAAAAAATAAAATAATTTAAAAGTTAAGTTTTAAATTCGGTACAATTAGGGACCAGTTGTCGATGCCGTGTACTATTTCAAAAACGTAAACAAACCCACCAACCCTTTGTTTACGAGATCACTGATTGGAAATTATGCATGAACGGTAAGAGCCAATAGGAGCATCTGAAAGGTAAAGGTTAACAAAGTATACAATATCCCCAAAAACAAAAAAAAGTCCGATCACAGAACCGTGATTCTTTTTTTTTAATTTTATAATTTTTATTTTTATGTTTATAATTTTTATGTCTAATCCTTTTATTTCCTAACAAAAAAAGGGGTAAAAAAGTGTACGAAAAATAAAATAAAAACCAAACTTAGTTACTAGTCGGAAAGTCATATGAATAAAGTTAAAGCACAACGTAGCAGTAAAAAGGGAACAACGTACTTAAATATGTTTTTCATTTTATATTTCATTAATGCAATCCTTATAACTATTATAAATAACCCACAATTTTATGAAAAAATATATAAATTGCTTAGGGCTAGAAGATTTAAAATACTTGAACTTTTCTAAAAAAATTCATTTTTAATTATAATAATTTAAAAAGTAGTTAAATATTGCAATTCTTATTTATATTATTATTCTGTATTCTTATCTACATATATTTTAAGGTAATTACAAGAAGTCTCTAAGAGATGCTGAAGCATCACGGAAACATAATCCTAAAAATTTGAAAGCTTATCAACGAGGTTAGTAATATTTATTTGATAAAATATTTTACTACATGTGAATTTTCAAATTTTAGAACTTCCACTAAATTTATATGAAATATAAATACTGTATTTTCTTATTTGTAATCAATCCCTGAACTTTACTTGTAATGAAATGAATGGAGGACTTCATTATTGATCAGGGCCAAATTGGAAAATTTATAATCAACATCTTTCTATACCAACAAGTATGCAAATTATACTTATCATTAAAATCACCAACCTTCAATAACTGCACTCCCAAGTTTCAATGCTTGAAATGTTCCTTAAACTGGATTGCGATGTATTTCTAGCAGTAATAGCTTTATGTATGTAAATTCTAGAGTATTATCCATTGTATACAGCATTTCATCTTTAAAGCCATCCAGTGTCACCTTTGTATCCCTTAATGATCCATATTGACAAAACTTTTAATGTAATCAATTCAATATATTTCAGTAGACGTTTAAGAACCTTATGTAATACAGTAATTTGTACATAAATCATCTAAATTGGTGGTTTTCAATCTGAGATATGCAACAAGCTGGTTTATGTTAGAAACTATTATTAGTAATGGCAAAAAAATGAGAAGAAAATAAAAAGTATAAACCTAATAATTGATTGATTATTAGCTGTCAATAGTCTCTCCCACCACTAATCATATTGCATGATTATGCATGTATTCTTCCCTCTCTTTTGGGTTTCATTTCATTTCTCATAATTCTTCTACAAATATCTCAAATTGCCTGTAGATTTCCAAAGTAAACATTTTTATATAAAATGTGCTTGAAAGCAAGCTATAGTACTGTTTGATTGGGTGATAATGTATTAATATACCTATAAACTGGCTACAAATAACATGGAATGATAAAATCCAGGTTAATGGCAGAAACAGACGA